>JAVXUP010000573.1:0-412447 GCA_033070095.1 Escallonia herrerae
TCACATAGGATTTTTGGAGCTCTCATACTTATGACACATTGGATTTTAGGAGCATTCTCCTTTTGCCATGTAAGTTTTAGCTTTATCTTGAGAGAGTCTCCAACTCAGTTGGACTCTTAACTAAATGACTATCAAATTAAGGTGCTGTAAAACTTATCCTGCAAGGTTATAGTCCTAATAAAAATTAAACTCTTACTGTCTCTTAATTCCTTTCAGTCGCACAAAAGGCACCTCTCGCCTAGCCTCCATCCAAGAGAATTCAAAAACAGAGAAGAGATGCTCAATGTGCTGCATCTGCCACAGGCGATCAAACATGCCTATTTTGCCATCTCAGTCCAGACATGAGGGAAAATTGGTATGTTGTTGGCAAAATTAGACATGCTCCAGTTCTGCTCTCCATGGCAAATGGTGGATATGAAGACAGAAGACCCACTCCTCAGAGGTAAGCATGCCATCCAGTATTTAATCCCATTGGTGATCAAACTTGATAGACTGGCCTAATAATTTAAAGTGGTGGAGCTTTTGATATTCTCAGATTTCTCAAGGTGACTTCAGAGGAATACATTACTATAATAACCAGTTCTTTTGCAACCAAACTTTTTGGCTTTACCATGATCTTTTCGTTTAAAATAACCGAAAAGAAAGAACTTAAATTCTCAAGCTTATGAAAAATATCTTTCTTGATGCCGATCGGTAATATTGAAAATTACTAAGGTCAGAGTACGTAAACATTTAGCGACGATCTTAAAGTAAAAAATGTTTGCAAGAGAAGTATAGATTATCAACTTCCTAAGAACAAGTAAAATGGCTTTACCATATCTTTCAACAAATTTTCTGCTTATGGAGGATTTTGAGAATGGAGGACTATTATTAGGTTCTTAAATTACATGATTAATAGTAATTTTTTGTTTTATATAAGTGCATAAAGCTTGGTTGATATTGAGACCCATAATGTTTTCTAGACCCAGTGTTTTCTATTATTATTATTATTATTATTATTATTATTATTATTATTATTATTATTATGTATATGCTTTTGATTCCATTTCTTTGTTGCTTATGGAGGATTCTTTGTTGCTTATGGAGGACTATTCTTAGGTTCTTAAATTACATGATTAATCGAACTTTTTGCTCATAGTGATGTCTATTATTATGTACACGCTTTTCCATTTCTTTGTAGGACCAAAATTTGGAAGTGGGTTAATCTATATATATATATCCTAAATATCCAGCCTAGAAAATGTTGTGCAAAATTCTTGGTGTTTTTCATGAAATGAGACAAAAGAACTAAAGACTTATCCGATGATAATGATACTCTCACCATGCCTATATATATACTTTTCTTTGGATGTCTTTTCCTCTTCAAGCTTTTCTTATCTGGGCTCAAATTTTCTCTTGCATTTTATTAGAGCTAGACCGAAGGTGCAAAGGAAAGAGGACAACTATCAATCTTCCATCATTTAAGTAAGTTTCATATGCTAATCGATTTATGTATTGATTATGTAACGCAAGTACTACGTTAAACAATTTGGAAGACTGGGGCGGGATGTTTTATTGCTGGTTAGTAGTGACAATAATTTCTTAAATGGTACTCAGACTTGGATCGAGCTTAAATTTTCCATGCACGAGTACTGGTAAGACTTTTTTTTAATGTTTGCACACTATTCTGAAAGTTATTTGTGGCTAAATTTGTGATTGTTGCAAATAACACACTACAAGGTGATGGCCTCTTAAGCTTTTATGTATTTGAATTTTATTCATGTATCTTAAGCTTTAATGTGCTAAGTGAGAAGTGAAATTTTATTCATGTATTATTGCATGTGAAATCTCTCGAACCTTGATAATGGGCAAAAATAAAGATAACTTTTTGGGTCGAATATTCTTTTAGCGTTTGCACATGTTTAAAAACAACAAGTTAATGGTAAAGCTGAAATTCTCACCATACTTCAGTGGCAAACCGCTAGGGTGGTGTATGTATATTAACCTTTTTTTCCGTCCAAAGTCATAGTTGTAATTATGCAATAGTTTAGTACGTATTCTTTGACTATGAAGCTTTATGGGCTCGATAGAAGTGGAAGAGTTCGTTTATGCACCCGTTTATTAAATTTCATGAGGGAGGACAATCAGCAGCTTGAGATACCCTTTTTGGTAAGATATTCTTATTTCCTATTTGCACACACTCTTAAGAGTTATTTTTGATAATTTGAAATGTCCCAATATACTCTTTTTGCTATATATAAGCATAAACCCTCGCAATATTGCACGAGTTATTATGATGTGTTAACTTCATATGATAAGAAAGCAATGCCTTCCGATTCATGTTAAAGTCTCCTAATGTAACATGCAATTAAATGGAGGTTTGTCTGGTGCAGTCGATCAATTGTTGAGTTTAATTGATAACAAGTACTTTTTCAAAATAGCAAATGTGTAACATAATCGTCAAATTCATGAAGATTTATCATATTTACGTGGTTTCACCTGGGTAACCTTGGTTAATAGGGGTATTTTATTTTAAAGACATATTTAATTTTTTTTACTCTTTAATGTAATTATTGTACATACCTAATTCGTTGTCTAATCTTAATATTTATGTTGGACACTCTAAAACTTATGAAGGATTTAAAACTTAGCAAAATTTTCTCTTTGAGATCGCTTAAGTTTTAAAGAAAATCTTATTTCTTCATAAGTTTTATTTTAACTTTAATCGTTTGTACCGATCTTCTTAAAATCTAACATGTTACGCACATTATGAACAAAATGTTCAAAACCAAGTAAATTTGATTTTTTACAAAAAAAACTATAATCGACTGAAGAATAATTTTTGACAGATTGAAAATAAGTTTGTAAGCATAAAAGAGACAAAAAGGTAAATTTGTTATAATAAGAATCATTTACCCTTTATAGACAACTACAAAAAGGGGGAAGTCTGGGTCGCCCTAGGGTGGTAATGGTAGTATTGAAATGTCGGTGCTAAATGTGAGAGTATGAAGGTGGTAATATATGCAATTATGCAGGTCAACAACCATGCTAATTACGAAGTGATTGTTATGGTAGAACTGGAGTGCTGGTACCGAGATTTGTAATAGTTGTGACAACAAGTGGTTGTGGTGGTGTTGGCGTGTAGTATGCTCATTCTTGTGGTAGTGATAGTCGAAACAAAATGGTGGTAGTGCAAGAGATAATAGTTGTTGTTAGAGTTGTTGTACTGGTTGCACTAAGATGTTTCGAGGTAACATTAATATATATTGTAGTACTGATTGATAAATTATAATCTAAATATTAATTGAACAAGTGATGAACCTAAAAAGGCTGACGGTAGAAACATGAAAGTGAACTGATGGGCAAAAGTCATGGCTATGGCGACTGTAACTGCATTCATAATGGCAATGATAGCGCTAAGGTATTTGGAGGTAGTGTTAGTGTCATACGTATTAATGGATCGTTTATGCCGAGAATCTTAAGTAGACAACTGATGAACTTAAATAACATAAATGTTAATGAAAAGGTATCCTGAGTTTATAAGATAATTTTTCGTAATTATAACGTTTCCATATCATTTGTGAGTAAAAAGTGATCATACTAAATCATGTATTTTGCCTTTGTTGCTCAAATACACTATTGTAACGCTACTTTTCTAAAAGTTCTACTCAGACGCAATCTTCTACATAATATATTTATTGCCGACAATTCAAACAATAACAATGATAAACAATCTATAAAAACATATTTTGAAAAATACTTTGAGAAAATTAGGAAAATTTATACTCCCTCCGTCCCTAAAAAACTGATCGTATTTTTTTTTTGGGTCATCCCACAAAAATTGATCACTTCCAAATGAGTAAAGATTCTGTAGGTATTTTTACATATTTACCATTTTTATATTTTTTTATTATATTTCTCTCACCACATTTAAGTCTCTACCAACTCATTTTCTCTCTCATGGCCCACCACTTTACACTTTTTTTTATTCTATTTCGATATCCACATTTAACACTCTACCAACCAATTTTCTCTCTCATGGCCCACTCTCTTCTCCCTCTCTCTAAAGGGTAAAATGAAAAAGACACACAATATATAACTTAAATCCTTAATATACGTGCAAAGTCAAATGGATCACTATTTTAGGGACGGAGGGAGTAGTTGTTAAGTATCTATAGAAATAAATTTTAGACAATATTTAAAAAATTAGATAATACCCCGTGCATTGCACGGGTCCCTTAGCTAGTGTAATAAAATCACTAAACGTGTTACTACCTGTGCAATGAAAAGTCCACTACTTTTTCGGAGCGGCCACAATTGTGCATATATATTACGAAGTACTTACTTTTTGCCATGTATGTTGGTTTACATCATCGGTTTCCAATTTACACTTCAAAGAGGGGATGCTCCATTTCACGGGAGGGCCATATAAATCAGTAATTAAAAATATTAAAATGATAATTTGTTCATTACATTAGTACTCTTCCGATCTCCAGATTTTGTTAAAAGGCAAGAGAGAGAGAGAGAGATTTTGGTGGAAATAAGACCTAGAATCTTTTTGTTGCAAGAGCATAAAACATTTTTAGGAGACGCTATTAAGCATGATAACATTGTTGGGCTCATTTTCTAACAACTTAAACTTTTAGAGCACATGGTAACTTAACCTGATATCAGAACTCTTATCTAGCAAGGTCATGAGTTTGGTTCTTTCCGCTTGCATATCTGGTCTCCATTTATCATAGTGCTATTTGCACTCAATTTCTTTTGTCTTGATTTGTCTCTTCACGTACAATCAGGGGCTTACACGTGAGGGAGAGTATTAAGCATGATAACATTGTTGGGCCCATTCTCTAACAGCTTAAACTTTTATAACAGACGGTAACTCAACATAGTATCAGAGTTCTGATTTGACAAGGTCTTGAGTTCAATTCTTCCCGCTTACAGATCTGATTCCCTTTAGCACTTGGTTTGTCTCTACACGTGCAATCTGTTTATTTCTGTCATGATTTGTCTCTCCACATCCACATGTAATAGCATTGTTTGGCCCACTCTCTAACGGACGCAAAAGAATCCTGCAGAAGATGATTTAGTCAATGCCTCAGTAGCTCTCTGAGATTCTTTGACTCCTTTTTGTGTGTATGGCTGAACCATGATGAAGTTAATTTTTGCCAACTCAAGCAAATCAGGGTTTTTATCACCCTTTCTTCATAAACGTTGATATGTCTTCTCACATTGGACCCCTCACATTGACAGCGCCATGGAAGTTCCAAAGCATGGGCAATTTGTATGGCAAGCTTATCATCTAAGTTAAAGCCGATAATCTAGCCTCAACTAACATGCTTTCGCCTTCCACTGATAGGTTTGAGGCTTGAAACAATCAAGAACGGCTTTCACGTTCATGTTCTCGCGTTGCTTGAATGTACCCGTGTTGTCCATGAAGGCTCTGAACATATCTGCTTTCTATACCAGCACATAAGAACTTTTGTCGTTTCTTTTTTTGGGTACAGATACTTTTGAATCGGTGCAGATCGGCTTGTAAGATGTATCTAAAATGGAGTTCAATTGTGTACCTTGTGCAACGTAGTAACCGGGGCAGCCTAAAACATAATGCAGTAGCATAGAGATCATCCTATATACTGAGGCCATTGTTCTTAAAAGATAACCCTGTGGTGTTTAGAGCATCCTTGAGTGCTTCCTCAAAACGGTCTATGCTAAACCTAGTTTTCCAATGATGTCAATCAACTCCAAGTTGGCCAGAGTTTCCACTGTTTCAAGAAACATGCACTTGGTTTCCTCTTTCAACTTCCGTTCATGACTTTCATATTTTCCTCCCTGCAGAAGAAAAAAAAAATTCAGGAAAAGTACCAGCTGGGAGACCTATATGCCAAATGAAGGCCAAACATAGAAACAAAATCACATGCATGGTGCAATATTGTGTAGAAGGTTTTATAACAGAAGCGAGCTGATAAAGGGTCACATATGCACATATGCCGCTCGAATCGGAATGACATTTTGGTCGTGTAAAGTTTGCTCATCCTACTTTTTTCAAATTTTTGTCCTGAATTTTGACTTTGAATGATATATGAGTCGCTGGCAAGCCTCATATAGGTAAGGCGCCTGGAGGGCGCCTTGCATCTAGGTGCGCCTTTGATAACACTGGGCGAGACTGATTTTTGAGTGGGCTTATCACATGGAGAAATAGACCTGGTTACGATGAGAAGCTAATTTTTGAATTATCTGTTGAAACTTTGATCGACCAACTATGATAATAACAATATATTAAAGATCTAAGCCAAAATCAATTGGTAACGAGGGAAAAGGTCTATATTGCAAGGCTTATATATTGAAATATCGTTTGTTATTTACCCAATGTGGGATTATATCTACTAACAACCGCGACAAGGCACCGGGATGAGGTGCGGCGACGCCGAAAGAGAAGGCAACGATATGGGCGACAAGAGAGTAGGTAGTGATTTGGGGTACCCACCATCTTTGTTGATTATGTGGAAGGGATAGGGGGATTCCAGCTGGTTTCATGACATGGCAAAAGGTGGTGAGTCCGATTGTCTGATTAGATTCGGCGGCTCGACGGCTCGGATTAATTCACAACACCTTTGCTCTAACCATGGATACTACAGAGGATCTATGTCCCCCCTTGTCCAACTTCGGTTGCTATTTCTTTCCTTCTCATCTCGACGCTCATGTGAACCAGCACGTTTACATCCATTTGTTGCATTTTTGCATAACGACTGTGTCTCCACTTCAAGACTGCAGATTTACAATAAGCTTCGTTCAGTGACATATATAAGTGCTGAGATGTAAATTTCACGTCGTAAAACTAGTAACTAATACTTCAATACATAAGTCTTGTGAGCCTCTCACCTCATTACTAGTTGCTTTTGAGTTGGATGTTTTCACAATAAACACGTACTACAAGAATAAAATTCCAAGAATTTTTAGCACAAAACACAATTATGTGGTTTGAATGTGATATGTTCTAAATTTTGTTTTTGTTTTTTTCTAACAAGATAAGATTTATAAACTTTCAAATAGATATATAGGAGAAACACAATTACGAGTACAAAAGATAAGCATTAGTCCACTTCTCTAAGCTCCAAATATTTATGATCCAAAGGTGTGTGCACCTAAATGCACACATCGCCCTAAGCGCGTACGTACCTCAAACCCAATAGACACAAAAAGTTCAAATGAGGACTTTATAGCGCCCCGAAATAAGCAAGAACTCCTTTTGGTCCACATAAGTAAATCATAGCAGCAAAAACCGGCCTCCGTGTCAGCCGTTAGGTACGTTCAGTATCATTGTGCACGGTCTTTATTATGTAATAATAAAATAATAATGAAGTCACGAGTTTCGAGTTTCACGCGTGGTGACATATTTGGTTAAGAAAATTATGTATGTCTTTGTGATTAAAATAAAAGTGCAAAATAAATAAATTAAAATTGACACTGGCGTAGTGTATCTTTAAATGGGATCGATACCTACACTCCGATATTTCAACGCTTTTACTTTACTTTTGTCACTAGACACTCAAAAAAATACTAAGACATTAAAGAGTAAGTCATGAAAATAGGAATGCAGAGTCTACATGTCGCGTTATCGAGGACCTTGTTTAAAAAAAATACGTCAGGTGGGGGCTTTATGGGAATTAACTAAAAAGAGGTCTAAAGCCGGAAATGATCTTAGAAACAAATTGCATTGAAGAAAAGAATCCCAATAGTGCACAAACTGTACCAAAGTACCCTAAGTTAAAGAAAAGTGGATTGTCCCAAACTAGCACTTCCTTGCAATAATTGATATCCTTTATGCATCAATTGCTCAACTCTCATTGATGATTTTAATTTGAGCACGGCGTTATGCACCTGCGTTCATCCTAATCCTGTTCAATTCGAGGCTCTAGTACTTCTTTTGGTTGATTAGATATTTTCCTTATTTCATGACATTGGCCGTTGCGTGACAAGATCCAAATCATACGGAGCAAAATGGACTGTTTTATTATTACGTACCAAGTTCAGTGTTCCAAAAACTTGATTGTTAATTAGTCAGACTCGTTCATTAGGCCAAATCAGCACTGATCATTATATCCAAACTCATCCTTCTATTTAGTTAGAGCACAAGAGGTTCGATCAATTGGGAGAGAACTTGGTCTCGAGTTTCACGGTCTTGCACACCAAACCCGTCTCCATTTTGGTAAATGAAATGTGCAACTCGCGCGGTGTTGATTGAGCATTTGATGAAAGGCTGCAGCACTGTAGGAGTTTGAATGATGTACTGATTGTTGATTTGCTTCCATGCGTTGATTATTATGCTTCTAATGTGCTTCCGAGCTAACTCCTCCGAAACTCTTGCTTCTTGCATATAACATAGGATTGATGAAGGAGAATCGCCTCTCTCGAGTTCCGCCTATTGACAAAAGTGCAGGTAATCAGTCATCGGGATATCCATAGAAAGGAAGTTCGGGGAAATTTTATATTGCCATGTACTTAAGGACTTCGCAGCACCAAAATAAAGTTATGCATGTTTGTACTACATGCTCTAACATTATACATTGTTGCCACGATATCATTTCCTTCTTTTGGAACTTTTGAGCAATATCATTCCCTTTTCATTAAAGAATTCATGAATGATAGAAACAGTAATTACAGCTGAAGTCCCCTGGTCGTTGCAAAGTCGAATAATCAGTGAAGTACTGTATACAAGATCCTGTACATTTTTCAGAAAAAATGTGGCATCCACTGCTACCTCAGGGGTGACAAAGATGAATGCATGAAGAGATAAGACAGTGCCAGAAGATGACATCCACCCATTATGTAGATACTCTTGGAGGGATGGTGTGTAGTGCTTGCTGTACCACTTTGCTTCTACAAGTAGTGCTTGGCAATAATCAGCCCACTGAGAATAGACCCAAATTTGTGATTTAAAAGCCCTAGCTTTATTAGCTTGGCAAGATAGAAAAGAAAGAAATATGTAGTGTCTCCAGTTACCACTTTTTGTATATGAGGTAACACTGAGATGCAACCCCTTTCTTTCTTGATCTCAGAAGCAATCTCATTAGTAATTTCACACAGCGTTTGGAAACAAATTAGCATACACTCGGGTAGCTTGTTAGTTTCCTCCGTATCCCACCTGAAACTAAGGTTTCATTAGAATCAGACATATAAAAGATAGAGCTGGAATGGGTAAGAGAGCCTCTAAAGACTAACCTTCTGACCACAGTGGTGAAGTACTCCAATTCCTGCAAAGTACCATAAACATCATAGACATCATCAATGACTATTATCAGTTTTATGACTTTGGCTAGCCATTTTCTGAAACTTCCGTATTGAGGCTCAAAAGCAACTCCAACGGCCCACAGGTAGCTTTCCACTATTCGATTCCTAGCGAAGCTCAAACTTTCTGTGGAATCGGTTAGATCCGTCCACCACCTAAATAGCACAAAGGAAGATATGTTACTCTCCTTAGATTCACATTCTAAGATTGCAAAAACAATCTTTTGATCAATACCGGTACCTTGATACCTCCTGGAGTTCTTTTTGGTGTGTGGCTTGAACTAAGTTGAAGTTAAGTTTTGCCAGCTTGATCAACGCATAGTTTGTATTGTTAGCCTCGTTTTCGTGTAAGAGAATTTGTCTCCTGACATCGTACCATCCTACTTTCCAGTGAAGTGGAAGCTCTAAAGCATCGCAGACTTGTTTCGTGAGCTTATCATTTATGTTTAAATTGATACTGTTCAGAATTCCGGAAGTGAAATTCTTAGCCTCGTGTAGTGTGTTTTCTCCTTCGAAGGCCAGATGAGATGCTTCAAAAAGCTCAAGTATTGCTTTAACATTCGAAGGGGTGCTTTCCATGAACTTGTCAATGAAAGCTGCAAATACATCTGAGATGCACCAAGTCACAAAAGTATGGTACATAGAGATTAGACTTGTATTTTATGCTTGAAGTATGCACCAGTTTTGGGTTGCTTTTGGCCAAACGCAATTTCCTGCGCTTAGCCCAAAATCACCACCTTAATTCGAATTGTTTTGGGGTTACTCAAATACAGCAACATTTTCAAATGAATCGGCAAATGGTTTGATGCCCAAAAGCTCGTTGAGCAAGGGTCCCGATCACACAACTTAACTAGGTGAAAGAATGAAGAGCGTTGATGCAATCATGATCATGAGTTCAGTTATTTACCTTGTGAAACACTATAGCCATGCTGCCTAAGTAGCCTGAACCATAGTGCAGTAGCATAGAGATCATCCTTTCCGCTGAGGTGGTTGTTCTTCATGGAGACTATGGTGTCTAGAGCATTCTTGATTTCTTCCTCAAAGAGATTTCGCAGACCTAGCTTTCCGATGCTATCTATTAGCTCTAACTTGGCCAATAGATCCAGCGTTTCAGTAAATATTCGTTTTACGTCTTCTTTCAGCTTCTGTGCATGTGTTTCATATTTCTCTTCCTGCACAAGTACATAAAAAAGCTTCTAAATATGAATAAAACTTCCAAAAGTCTAATACAATTTTGTACTATACAAAATGTAGCTGGTAACTTTGAATTCATCTCACATGGTAATCAGTTGTGAGAGACTGCAGAAGATGGCATTTCCATATATTTGGCTTGTAATTAGCAGATCGCCTTTGGGGGCTTTGATCTAACAGAGGGCTAGAGGTTTCTTCAGACATTGTTTCAAATCATAAAGACTGCCAATCACCATGCACTGGCACTTTAATATCTGCACTGCATGATGGGCAAAGTCAAGGTGATTGTTTAATTAATGAGGTTGAATTATCAGGCAGTTCAAACAACATTCACGTCAAGGCTTGTGGCCTTGACTGATATTATATCCACTGCTAAATCAGACCGGAATGTCCCTTCTTTGGTATAACAAGAACCTGTACACAAAGTATGACATGGGCATCTATTTTGATGAGGGAGTACGGGCAGAAATAACTAAGCAACCAAAGTCTACTGTTGTGTCACTTTCGCCCACACAATTGGAAAAGATAAATAAGAAGCTGCCATGAGCTCCAGATTACTGCGATCATGCCCTTAATCATAGCCGTCAGATCATACATGACGCTATGCAATCAGCGCAGGCAACAGTTGTGACCTCGGTGAGATCGACCACGGCCCATGACTACCTTTTAAGATTGTCAAACCCGCTCTGATGAGCCTGAACATTAATGCTAAAGTTTCGTAGCTTTTGTACTAAACTCTACATTTTTTTCTCAAACACAGAATGTATCGAAAAAGTTGTATAGAACTTGACTACAAATAATAAGGAACTATAGTGTAAAAGGAAAGATGTTGACTGCAACCTCAGTAATACAGTACAGCCACGAACACCCGCTTCCCCACCCCCAAACCACGCCCAATAGAAAAATGAAAGTGATATCTCACATAGAGATATAAGCATGGGGCAGAAATAACATCACTAGATGCATAGTTTTGTTATTTGACAAACTCAAACATCTGATCTAGTCAGTATAAATCTGAGATTTCTTCTAGCACTGTCAAACCCTTATCCACCCACTTGATCTGAGTCCTATGGCTGCTTCTAAGATTGTCAAGCCCTTCAATTGGATTTGATTAGAAATATGAAAGTCTTAAAAGATGTGGGCCACGTAACCGGCCAGCCTTTGCCTAGATTATCCACCAACCAAGGCGTGACATAATTGAACGTTCCCAGTAAATATATTTTGAAGCACATAAGACTGAAGGAATTATCTTAAGCTATGTCTTGATTGAAATATTCAATTGATCCTGTTAAACAATTACAATCCGTCCTTTGGTACTTTCGGTACACTCCGAATCTTGGAGGATTTGAAATTGGCATCAACATCTTTAGTCATTTAAAGAAGCAAATGCAACAGTTGAACTAGAAGAGAGCTGATAAAAAAGACAATGATGTGGTCCTTTGAAATGTAGGTGCTTTAATTAAAACTCTAATGGGTAATGGCTTCAATTTTACACGATGTACCCGAAAAACGTAGTCGTTGTATGCAAGTCAGCCAATTTTATACGATGTACCCCAAAAACGTAATGGCTGTATGCAAGTCCCCCACTTCTGCTTCCGAACTCCTAAACTGTTTAATAGTTACTCTAAAACTTGAGCTATAAGAAAATGAGCCAAAAGTTTATATCAAATTCGACACGAATGCCTTTTCCTCTCTCTCCCGCCTCCTGAACTGTTGAGATAAAATAAAAGCTTAAGCTACTAAACATGTTGTTTGTACCAACAAATAATTTTTTCACTAATGACATGTCTTTAATAAAATGTCACTAAATGACATTAAATTTTATTAATATTTGTGGAGTAATTATTTTTTAAATGGGTGGTTTGGGCTCATTTAAAAAATGTCACAAAGACCGGCTATCAGGGACTTTTACATTAGTTTGGGCCCTCTTTTTTTGCTGTTAATAGCCACAAAGACTAGCTATCAGGGACTTAAACAATACATCCGGGTTCAAAAGGGACATTTTGGGACAGTTTGCTAACAGCTACTCTTTGTGGCTATTAGCACTTTTTCAGCAAAAAAAAAAAAGGAAAATTTGGGCCATCCACGAGTAAACGTGGACGGCCAGATATGTGGTGGAAAAATTATTATTTCTCTACCGGTAAATAGGGACACAACCATTAAAGACACCATTTTCAGAAATAACTGTTATTTCTGGTGCCTTTTCAGAATTATTTCAAAGTTATCAAAGTATCACTAAAAATAAATGACTAAAGAAATAATTTTGAGAATTAGAAAAAATATGGGCCGTTAGATCATATATATATCAACGCGCCATACAACTCGCGGCAAAGTGCACCCCATTAAAGCGTGCACGTGCGGGTGTGTAATGTGCGGTGCACAATAGCATTCTCAATTGTTCCCTCCAAAACATTTTAAAATAATTTAAAAACATGTACCATGTGCTTGTTTATAAGGAGAGAGAAAGATTCTTTTCTCTTCAATGTGGGACAAAAAAAAAGACCTTTTAAGTCTCGAACTTCACTTACAATACAAACACATCACATAACAATCTATCACCAACAAAGGAACCATTGCAATGGTTCACACGCACCTATCCACTCTCTATAGAAATATGCAAGGGGAAAACACCAACATATATTATCCATCAATAGACTCTTTACCCTACATCAGTGAGCCTGTGCAAGAGCGCCCTTGGTTCTTGATTTGTGAAATTTAGGATTGACTCCAACAGCCATTTCTTCCTGCGAGTTTTGACAGAATTTCAGGCGGATTCGACAATGGGACGACTAACGAAGATCGTAAAACAAGTTGGGTTTAATAAGCGATTAAAGGTTGTTCATATCCTATTCTGGTCGCACCCCAGGACCCGCTAAGGGACCCACTTTGCGCGACACATCATCCAGTCAGCGGTCAACTTTTCAACGCTCAAGAGCCGGTCAAAGCAATGCATGTCCAAGTCACGTGAACCACTCGTGAAGTGACCTTGGCGTGCCTTCCACCTTGGGGGTCGGCCACCTCAAGGGGTCGGCCACCCTTGGGGGTCGGCCACCCCAAGGGGTCGTCAACCCTTGGGGGTCGGCCGCCTCAAGGGGTCGGCCACCTTGAGGGGCTCGGCCACCCCATGGGGTCGTCCACCCTTGGGGGTCGGCCACCTGCCTTAACGACCGACGCCGTCACCTTTGACCGTGCTCCGTTGTCACAACGATCGTCGCTCGCGGCCGCGCTCCGCCGTAGTCGCGACGACCGTCGCTCTCGGCCGTGCTCCTTCGTCGCGATGACTGTCGCTCGTAGTCTCGATGACCGTCACTTGTGGCCGCTCTGTCGCCATGACAACCGCCGCTCACGGTCGCGCGCCATCCACGCAACGACCGTTATTGCTCGGACATCACTCTGCGACCCTCGTCGCCCGCACTCAACCGCGCCCATGCGCCACAAGCATGTTATATGCTTACGGGATAGGCGACTCCTCCAGGACACTATCTCCGCCAGGGTGCCTGCGTGACTGGCCACGTGCTCTGGCACTGGGAGCTCGCGTCGGCACCCCTAAGGACTATGACCCCCGGGTCACTCCGAGATGGGAGCAGGTCTTCGGAAGGGCATCTTGCCTAGTCCACCTGGCAGCTGGGCGTCGGGTCTTCCCTACCGCTGCCAGGCCTGTGGGATTCAGTAAGGGCTTGGACTGGAGGCTGGGGCAACGGGCTACTCTGACCATGCTACCGCGGCATGATCAGTCTCCTCAGACAGGCAGAGAGATGTCGCAAGGGCAGGGCAGCACGAACTTAGGGACCGACAGTCCCAACGGAGGATCAGTGCTTTGGCCCCCTGGCGACGTGTCGTTCCCAGGGGGTGACACATGTCAACTTATGACACATGCACATTTTTGCCTATAAATAGTGGACTTTGGAGCCTTTTCAAGGAGCTTTTTCTCTCATTTGAGCTTTTCACTTTCTCTCTCTAAAAAGACATTCTCTCTGAAATTCTAATGAGAGAAACACACTTGGGCTCACGTCCACGAACCCTTGACGCTGCACCCATATCACGGACTGTAGACTGTCGGTCCTGTTCATCGTCACCCTGCCTGCGCAGCACTGCCAGCCCTCACGACCTGTCTGGGGAGCCTTACCCTCGGCCCTTACGCCGTCCTTGTTGTCTCCCACGTTGCCTACCTGGAAGCTGACTCAGACTGCATCATTTGTGACACCTCCACGTAGCGTCGAACCATTTTCCGCATCATCAAAGGTATGCTTCTGCTTCTGCATTGCTCCGATCTTTACTGCACCAACCGTATGGATCTCAATTTTCTTTTTATTCTTTTTGACAAGAAATTTCAATAATCTGGGATAAACCATCATTGTTCACATCTTCTCTCACCTCCGCACGTGGAATGGAAAGGGGTCGAACCAAACAAAAGAGTTACATCTCATCCTAGGAATATCAGCAGCGCCCCGAAAATCATAAGGGCCGGTGTAGTGATGCTGATACCAGTGCACAATATCCAGCTAGGATTGTTGGTCTCGTCTTGAAGGTACTGAACTATGTTGAGGGCGTCCCCCTTAATGATGATGCGCTACAGTTCGCACTCATGAATCTCATCTAGAAGCTCCAATGACATGGAACAGAGTTTCTCTACCCACTTTTAGTTGCAACTTTTTGTTTGGCATTGTCCTCTATTGTTTGAAGCCAATTTCTCATCATAATCTCTGTTGTTACTAACACTAACTGGCTGCAAGGAAAAAGTTTTAACAGGTCATATGGAGTTCTGCAGAATGAGCTGAAGCAGAAGCAGAAGCAGGAGAAGTTATCTTTTTTCTCCGAACAATAAGGAACCTTCAGAACGGTGAAGTGGTGAACTACATTTGTGTCCAGTTGAACATCTGGGATCAAATCTTAGTTATTATCTAAGAAGTCATTTGTCCCTCTTTTCCTCATCCCCTGTTTATGCTCTGTTATGTAGCTGCTTTGTTATACTGCTTGAGATGGTGTATCCCAACAATTTTATATAGAGCGATCCAAGTTGAATGTGGCCGATGTTGTGAACCATAAGAGAAAACAATCTGAGGTAAGAGAATATTGGTTATGGCCTCTCGACTGTGGAAAGCACCATGATTTCATGAAGCGAAAAGGAGGAAGCAGCATTCATATTTAGCAACTTAACAGGACATGACCAATAGTACAAGCAAATATAGCAGCTGCTTCCACTTCGTCGCTTAGGATGTCATCAAGGAGACTATCCCACAACTTTGCACAGCTAAAAACTTGGGTACAAAAAGAACTTATTAAGGCAGCTTAGAAGCAAGTAAAAGCATTACTATATGAATGCTTAGTAAGACAATTCATAAATTGCCTTGGGTCTTCAGTTCTCCAATATGCCCTTGTCCTTCAAGTATGCCACAGTTTGGTCGTAGATTTCTTCTATTCCATATTTGAAGCTGAACCCCTCTTTGATGAGCTTCTCTGAGGAGATTGTTAACTTGGGTTTAGAGGGAAAACCTTCGAAACTGCAATATCGAAGGAAAACAAAAGTTATAGTTGCTGGTATAGGTATAGAGTTCAGAGTTATGCAATGGCTGCTAGAGAATTGCAATGTTAAGCTTTCACAAGGAATAACTTTTCTCTTTGAAGCTCGAGATCGGAACGTCGCTAGAGAATCCAAAGTTCATCTCATCTGATAAACTGATGTCACTTGACAATCATTCAATAAATGATCAATTGAGGTCCTCCGCGTTTTATTGGTCGATGCAGAGGCCGTCAAACAGGTGGACCAACATAAGTCCATCCTACATAGAGGGCAATTCATGAGGGCAGCCTCTCATGAATGCAGTTTTTTGCAGCAGAGAAGAGTGCCTCAACTTTGATACTTTGAAGACATTTGGAGAAGAGTGCTTACTCTGTGGGGATTTTGTACTGAGGGTACCGTTTGTTCAGGAACTTTGCGAGTTCAGGAACACTTGTATTTACAGCAGAGCAAATGTACCGACCAGAAGCTGATTCTTTCTCCGCCACAAATATGTGGGCACGACACACATCCTCCACATGTGTTATGGAGATTGAACCTGACAGCATCTGCATACCTTTCATTGCATTAATGAGGAACTCGTTCCCTGCCAAACGTTAAAATACCCCAAATCAATACATAAGCGCCTAATCCATAGATATACTGATTTCTCATGCCTTTTGTGTCAACGATGTCAGATTCGTACCTGTGATCAAGGACGTGGCTAGACCAATACTGCTGGGAGTATCCTCAGTGAGAGTAGGACCGGTCATAAGAGATGGAATGACAGTGATGAGATCAATGTTATTTTCTTCAGCAACCTTCCAAGCTGCCTTTTCAGCCAGTGTCTTGGAGACCGGATACCCCTACAAATGGACATAAAATTATAACTTTAGGTTATCATGATACTTCATCAAGTACAGACATGGTTTTTATTGATTGATAGATGTCACGAGGAATTGAGAAATGTACAAATTCCAAGAGTTACCCAAGTGGGTGGCTTTGCAGTAGACAAAAACTCGACGTCCGACCAATGCCTCTCGTCCATGACTAGGCCTGTCCCGTTAAGTTGATTGATCGATACAGCAGCCGCTGACGATGTCAAAACGACACGCTTAACTGTTCGGGCTTTTGCACAGGCTTTCAAAACATTAACAACTCCTTGGATTGCTGGTTTTATCATGTCATTCTACGTAAAAAGAGAAACGTAGTCAAGTATGTTGGTGAAAAGAGGGAAACAGAAACATTTTGCGTTGTGTATCTGAATGTCAGTAATGCAAAGGTGTGATAGTTTACCTCTGGATCTTCAGAAGCAAAGTTGACTGGTGTTGCAACATGGAATACTACGTCGCAACCTGCCACCGGGGCATCAAAGCTTGCTTCATCAGTCAGGTCTGCTCGGAAGATTTTCAGGTTGCCCGAACTCTCCAGTGCTAAGAGGTGAGAGATTTTCTTCTGATTGTCTGCACCGAAAAAAGTGAAATCTATCATAATAGTCTTAACAATTTCTCCCATCGCTTCAATTTCTCTGCTGCATTCATAACGAAATATTTGAAGCTGATTTGAAGGGCTGACCACAGAACACAAATTTAACATGGGCATTGTGGTTCACAGGTGTCCTTGATGGTTACTTCTCAGTACTCATCAGTTAAGTCCCATGGTACTTTTTCATCTCTATTGTTGAGTGACCGATCTTTCTTCCATGCTTAGATTAGCTTTTGGGCTGTCGAAGTGTAGTTCAAATTTTCGTGCAACTCAATCAGTAGCTTAATTTGGACCATGTCTTGAGCTCGTTGTGGAAATGCAAGCGATGATAAGTAGAGTCCTGATTTAGTTCCACTTTTGAAAACTCGCTAATGACCCGCTTGCTTGTCTTTTAATTTTGAAGTTGCATATTCCATTATTCTATAGTCCTTTAGCTTGAACATCAAAACCGCAAAATCAAGCCGTTTGGAAGCATTACTGTCGTATGAATAAGATTCAAAATTCGTTGCATCAAATAACCCTACTGCATGTAAGTTAAAGGAGAAAATGGGTCCGTTTTCTCCTTGATACTCCAAAAAAGAACTGATGGGACGATTAATTCGAGTTTGAGCGACAATCAAGCCTAGCCTACATAATGTAAATGTTTGCAAGACGAGGCAACAAATTCAAAAGTACCAAACTTGGCGCAAGGCATGCAAATACGCAAAATCCATAAGGAGCGGTGGGAAAATCAGCACAAGGTAGGTGAACGAGAAGAGGAGTCAGACCCTACAAACCTGGGTCCCTGGCAGTGGTATTGACGGCATAGCCTTTCTCAAGCAACAGCTTGACGAGCAAAGATGCCACAAAGCCTGTGCCCCCAACAACACAAGCCCTCTTCAATCCCACCGGTTCAGCAGCCATGGCTTCAGTGTTGGTGAAGGTTTTGTTTGTGGGGAAGATTTTGCAGTGACGATGATCCAGGAAAGATGGTATTTATTTACTTGGCCAAATTTTTCTACCCTTCTTGACAATTTAGAAGCTTACCCACTTGGATTTTGTAGGGGATGTGCTCGTGTCACTGGTTCGCTTGGGTCATATTCCTGATATTGGTAGAAGGTGAGCACGTGAAAGTCAAACTACCAACAACTCAAACACTGTTCATTGTGGTGGTAATCAATAGATTCAATGCAAAATTTGTACCGGAAATACTCTGCAATAATCCGTCTCATTTAATTCTCGTCTTGTTCCAATCATTTTAAAAGTTCCAATCATTTTAAAATCTTAGAAATCAGATTTATAGATAAGCTAAAAATGATATAAACTCAACAAATAAATTGAGATTAATTATTGAGCGATGCGGTTTACAATTGCCTTCGATCAATCAAAAGATGAAAAATGAGAGATTTTCTTCCATGCTTATCTTAGATTAGCTACCGGGAAGCGTAACTTCAGGTGCAACGACAAATCACATGATACCGAGTTTGTTAGCATTTTCTTTGTGTTTCGAGTTTTGTTGTTGAGTTTCTGTAGCATACCGACCATTCTCAGATTTTAATTTCAAAAATATCAAATTTCACACACTAACCTAATCATTAACCAACTCTCTACAAATAAATTATTGAAATTCTCAGTACTCATTTTGATTTAGATACGGGTGTTTGATGAGTTTTCATAACTTTTAATGTGATACCCTTAATTAAGTTCTGTTACTTTTATTCTTCTGAAAATGGGTGTGCGAACAAGTTTAAACATACTTTATTAATTTCTAAAAAAGCAACTTTTCCATATTTTTAAAACATAGAGACGAAAAGGCAAATGGGTTGCACAAATAGATTTATTTATGCAATCACTTGGACGTTACTTGAACAGACCTTGTATTGCACTAGTGTTGTGCACAAAGGTTGCCCCTAAGAAGTCGTAATATGAAATTTCCTTTTTCCGTCCATTCAACAGGGGTTGACTGAGCATTGTTGCCTTGTTGGAGACATTTGAACGTCAATTGACTTAGCAGAAATAAAATAAAAAATAAAAATTAGAATGAACTCAAAGATTAATGTTGTTAGAGCTAGAAACAAGATGGTGTTTGTCACTTCCCTAACCAATATTTTATTATTTGAAAGGTTACTCAAAGATCTTGTTAGAGCTAGAAAAAGAAAGTAACAATATTTTATTATTTGAAAGGTGAGGACTCTTTCTTTCAAAAAAAAAAAGGGGGTGAACTAGGATCCTCTATGGTCCAACGTCTCCGTTGTGCTAGAAAAATGTTGCTAAATGTATTTAGTGACAAAAAATTATCATTATAGTTTTTAACGACAGCAACAAATTACCTTTAGTGATAATCTTTTGTGAGTAAAACTCCTATAGCCTAGATGATATACTGTAG
The DNA here is from genome assembly GCA_033070095.1 of Escallonia herrerae. Lineage (NCBI taxonomy): Eukaryota > Viridiplantae > Streptophyta > Magnoliopsida > Escalloniales > Escalloniaceae > Escallonia > Escallonia herrerae. The sequence continues at coordinate 19,806 of JAVXUP010000573.1, forward strand.
AGGATCCTTCTCCAAGAAAAGAAGATGATAAAAATCATCACATACATTAGAGGTTAAGAGGCTACTTCCCATTAGCCCCTTCACTGATGTTATAATACGTAAGAGTTCCAAACGCTTTACGTTGGATACAAGAAGATAGAAGAAGAAACTATTCTCGCTCAAGGACTCTGGTGTTTCGATATGATGTTACCTTTTATAATTAGATGGTAATTGCATAATGCCGTCATTGAGTGAGCTTAAGATTGAACATGTACATGGCGATTGATCTATTCTTAGCCTAGGTAGCACTCTCAATTTTATTTTAGACCTTCAATTAGAGGTTTAAGTTTGGTTGTGCCAAACGTTCTCATAAGGTGTTTGGTGAGGCTGAGGTTGTTCACCTATGATGATGCATCACGTGCATATCTACTTAGTGGGCAGAGACTCCATTGTCCGTGTTGGGGGTCTAATCAAATCTTGTGATCATAGTACAAAATTAATTGAAACTTTTCAAAATTATTTTGTTGGAATATATACCAACACTATTTTGAGTACAAGCTTGGCGTTGTTGTTCCCGCTGTCTTCCTATTTACTAGGTCCTTTTGTATGTAACTGGATTGTGGGTTGAGGATGGCGTTGTCGTCCTCTAGTTTTGGAATTAAGATTCTCTATTGTATAGCATGGTTGTTGTACAGCATTTATAGATAAAAGATTGTTACTGAAAGTGTTTTAACGCTCTTATTGAAATTTATGATGACTTGTCATTAGATAATCTTAGTAGTATTTATTTTTTTTTTAATACAGTACATATGTTATACAACAGAGAATCATGATCCCTAGTTCTGGTTTCCTCCGTGCCTTTCTTCTAGCCGTGAATCATAATTTAATTTCGCACTTTTCAAGAAAAAAAAGGCAACACTTTTTTCTTTTTCTTTTTCTTTTTTGGGCTCAGCAGGTTGATTGCTTAACCCAAACATAAGCCCAACAGCAGAACAACACTTTGTATGGCAAAGAGTGGTCCAATCCCTCCAAAAGGCAGCCCTGCTATATCTGTCTGGATTGTAGTTGGACTTCAGTCCAAGTTCAGACTGGGTTATGTCATCTTTTTCAGTCCACGTTGGCAACGTGGAATGCCAGGTCAGCGCTAAAAATACTACCGTTGTGGACACCTTACGTGAGGGTAAAAAATTTTTGTGCCAGGCACTAGAAGCAATCTAGTTTTCTGCAAAATTCATCCGTATTATTGAAGGGCCATCCAATTAACTGGAATCAGAGGGAAGGTGCATTGACAAAGCAATTTCAGAAATGTAGCAAGGTAGTCCACCACCAATGGCCTTCACTGATTAAGTGGCAACATATATGTCTGTGTTCCTGGCTAGTGCCAAAGTAAAAATACCCAATACACGAACTCTTTACTTGGCGCGAGGATATAAAGCAAGAAGCATTATTACTGTGGTTGCTGTCGGGGGGGAGAGGGAGGACGGACGCGACTTTTCAGAGCAGGAAGTGTCAATAGCATAATAGCCTTGGTTGAGAGGGAGAGAGAGCGGGTGCGAGGTTAGGGAGGTTCCGGTGCACAGATGCAGTCAAGTAGATCTCCTTAGGGGACCAGTGGAGGGGTGTCCTACATTGTCGATTCGTAAATGTCTCTGTGTGGACTCTCTGTGTCTGCGTGTGGAGAAAGGGAAAGAAGAGGGGAGAGCTCATTGGCTTCATCTGTGTATTTTGCAAGTACCAACACAAGGATGAATCAAGGCTCCAGTAAAGTTACAACCCTCTTCTGACAACTTGAATATAGAGTTAAATTTCCCAACACAATTCAAATAAGAATAGATGATCCAAAAGGAAAGGGAAACACAGGGACATCAACACATGGGACAAACACCTCATACTTTGGGGACAGAGGGAATCCAAGTTCTCCTTCATCAGTTCACTCCTCTTCAAATCTAGATCATCCTTTGGCATTAAAATAGACCAATGGAATTCAGTATCCGCTCCTGTTTTTGACTCTGGTCCAGCTCTATATAGAAAGTCGAAATTGAAAGAATGTTATTCAATTACTTACTTGACACTTTCTTAACTCATCATGTAGAATAGTCAATTTTGACTTTCCTCCTCCTCTCTTTGGCGCTTCATTCTCTTATCCGTCCTTTTAAAAAGTTACATTATCCTTTTTATTTTATGTAAACTTTGAAAAGGAAAAGTCCCGTCTTTATTCTAAGATTTAACATTTAGTGATGTTTCTTTCAATATTGATTAAAGAATAATATTGCCACACTCTTATCAAGTGGTTGAGAAATACTATTTGCATCCTCTCGTACATTTTTATCCTTTTTTCTCTTCTTGTTGTTAAAAACGTAATTTAAAGATAATTGCTAACTTTTTAGTGACGAACATGAGGTGGAAGGAGATTCTTCCTACATGGTTTAGCATTTTAGTAATGCTTCTGTGTGTAGTGAAGTGCAAACAGCTTTTCATTACTTTCAGCCATTTATATTTTCCCCTATTTTAACCAATTACTGCCAAAATGTTGCAACCATATATTCCATGGATGAGGTAAAGTATAATTCGATCTAACTATGCCAAAATGTAGAATAAATTTTTCAGCTACAACCCATTTTCCAATGAAGCTCTGTTGGATCAAAACAAAATTAGGACTCCAGTGAGGAAAATTTTGACACAAACTTACAAATTCAAGTGGAACTTCACAAAGAATCAATGAGTTGTGAATTTCAGTGTAATAACTATCTTTCAGGACTTGCAGATTATCACAAAGCAAGGCAGGAGAGCTTTGGGATTCAATAAGTAGAGTTCCTCAATGTTTGAACAGAGACCAACTTTGCCAGCCAAAGAATCGAATCCTGATTGACCAGCCAGGTCTTGAACATTCTCCAAAGGTCTATGAACCCTGCCAGCAATCACCCTGCATACTATTAAAGCCTTCCTTACAGTGGCATTGTCATCACAGATTTCGATAGATTCGAACGCTCTTCCACTGGTCGAGGTAGTGAAAACACCAACACCGCCATTGACCTCCTTCTTGGTTGAGAACCCGCGCCTCAGAATTTCACAAACACTGCATCCATCTGATGTGCATAGGCTAGACGAGCCATTCATGCCAAGAGAGCATTCGACAGTTGTACCGTGGAACCTCAAAAGCTCATTACCATCGGCCAGACAACGTGGGTGTTTCTTAGGCAGTTTGCTGGCTTTGATCTTCACAATTTCCCGGTGTTCTTCGAATTGAGCTAGTGTGTTTTGCATGTTGTGGACCTTCAAGATCCTCTCGATTCTACCACAATTGCAGCTGGATTTTGACCAACTAGTTCGGTAAATCAACTCTACAATCTTCCTGGATGAGTCTCCTTCCGCAAGTTCAGTAACTGCAGATGACATTTTGGACTTGCTATCAACTACTGTTCTACTGCAGAAATTCAAAAATATGGAAAGTAGGAAGAAAACAAGTGGAATAACCCAAAACTAAAAGCTATTAAGATCAGAAGGCATGTACTGAGACCCCACAAACGATAATGTTCGATTTGATTATGACAAAAAGATAAAAAGTAGATTTAGTTCTAGTTTGTCATCACTACAACCGCCATCGTGAAAATGAACTTCAATAATTGGAGAAAAAATCAGGAACACAGTGTATAGGCCCTTCTTGCTCTTTCGAATCAGTGTGTCAATTGATATCTTTCAATGCCAAATTAGTGCCACATAAACAACAAATTGTAAGGTGCTTGTAACAATGAACATATTTACTCCAATATCTACATTTAGAAATTAGAAACTGGTGATAATATGTTCTTTGAATTTAGAAGAAAAATGAAGGAAGAAACCACCCAAGGCACATATTACACAATTAATGCAGTTATCTAAGTGTATTCCATAGACGAATCTTGGGAATCAAGACTTCAAACGAGATTCTCAAGTTTGTGAAGTGACATCTGAATGAAAGCTAACATCTTCAATGCAGTTATCTTCGATGTAGTATTCTGATAATAAATGAAAGGGTTCCGCTTACCAGCATGTTCTGAAAGATGATGTGCTTCAATGGCCTCCCATTTTGCAAATTGCTCTCCACACTTGTGGCATGTCAAGCCAGGAGAATCAAGTTCAAAAGAACCCCTAGGCTTGGAAGGGATACCAACAAACCCAGAACTCCTCCTCCTGGAAAGGCAGTGCTGATTTTTTCTGAGAAGGTTGGCAGCATTCCTGAGGTTATAGGAAGGAACTAGGTGCCCTCCAGGACCAGGTGTCCCTGGCTTTAGGGTACCCACAAAAGTTGAGAAACCCTCACCCTCACCATGACCTTTTTCATATTGAACAGAAGTACCAAAACCAGTAATCTTCAGTTCACAAGTTGAATTGCTTAGGACCACTTCATGGGCAATTGGATTTAGTAGTTCACTACTCCCAATGGATCTTGGGCTGCAACTTGGTGCCCTTTCCATGTGTCTCTTGCTTCCATGGATAACATCTTTGAGATTTGCAATAGACCTTGAACACCCTGACCTCCCTGTCTTCTTGGTCAATATCTTGCTCAGGCTGCCATTATTGACCCTTGGATCATGTACATCTGATGGCTCTGATTTGCAGTGCAGTGACCTCTTCAAAGTAAACCAAACTGCTGGCATATCTCCCTTTCTATCTCTTTTCCCCTCTCACTTTCTTATGCCCTTTTGGCTTCAAACCTCAAGAACCTTCATACCCTTTTCACTTTTCATCCTATAAACAGCTCTACATTGCTCCACAGATTCTCTCCTCCTTTAGTACAACAACTCACTCTATGTGCAAAGCTTTCCTTTCTTTGACAAACCGAACTTTCACACACATAAGCCTCATTTATGGCAACTTTTGTATGTGCTGATAGGAATCCACAAAAGATGCATCTTTCCAAACTTCCATGCACTAAAACCAATAAGCACTGTACTCATTTATTAAAGAAAGCATTTAGGACATGGTTTTTTGAATTGGTTTCTGTGTGACAGAGGAAGAGGAAGGCCTATGAGCCAGACAACAACACGACCAAGTGAAGCAGATTATTTAAACGTAGGGATAGAAAAGGAATGATTCCTTGCATTATTATAAAAATGGAAAAATGTAAATGGGGTTTGGCCATTGACCTTGGGAGTTAAGGTCATGTGAACCGATCTGGAGACAATTTGGTATGCAACATTAATAAATGGAGAGGCAATATGAAACTGCAGAGGGCAAAATTTTCCCCAACTTTGCCCATTTTGCACCTTTCAGCGAACTTTGAGCAACAAAAGAACTGCAAAAATAGCTTGCACTCGAAGAAGGGTGCAAAATTAGCCAAAATAGAAAAACTATCTGATGAACATAAAACTTGTTTTAAAAAAAGAAAATATTGCATGTAGCTTAGAGATCAAATGCTAAAATGTCACATCGGTATATGATAAGAATTTTCTAAATGTTTGTTAGCACCTATAAGATTCTCTAGCTTATTTCTTTTCATTTTTATAAGCAAAGACATGTATTATCAAAGAATGGCGTGGTGGGTGAATTCCATATAGTCATACAAGATTTTCTTGCTTATTTTACATCACCCGGGCATGATTATATTCTTTTCACATTTTAGTATGTCAATTCATTCTTTATTGATTGCGTTGCTTGCAATGCTAAGTCTACCTAATATTACTCGATCGTTATTAAATTCTAGAGTAGAAAAAAAAGAAAAAGAAAAAGAAAGAAATTGCTCATCAGAAAGTCGTAATTAATATCACTTCAAACCAGAAAGTGAGTTGAGACTTGCTAAATGGTGCTATTTTTGACTTTGCAGACTGGCATGACACTTACATTAAAGAGGATCTCTCAGAAGTTTGGGGACCAAGCAAAATTAAAGCTGTGATAACAAAGAATTAATTTTGGATAAAATTTATCTCTTTCATATACGCCTTGAGGACCAAAACGACCAATACAAAGACGACAACTTATGTTCTCATTCCTCATTAGGCCTCATCCACGGCCAATACCAAAACAACCAATTTCTATCTTCATATTCGTCGTTGCTTTCAGTTGCCTAATAAGTCTTTTATCAAAAGCAGAGCATTATGACATAGCTAAAAATAGACTTTAAGTCAGAAGGTGACACATGTCATGCCCAGTTCAAGTTGGTCAAACCACGAGATCGGTAATTATCTTTTTGGGTGAGTTAAGGTTTTGAAGGGACTCTAACTTAATCCGGCCAAGGCACAGAAATTTTATTAGATTTCTAACACTCATGCCCGAACATCACCATGATCCTAACTTATTCAGAGTTATATCATGTAATTGTGCTCTGACTTAAGTATATGCGAATTCACGTCTGAACCCTACCATTTTGCCACATTAAAACTGCTTTTATGCTTTTTTTTCAAACATCATCTATCACTTAAAGCCAATTTTAATTTGCTACAAATAAGTAAAAGGCAGCTTTGAAAGTTGAGTAAGATTTAGGATCTGTTTGAAATCGCTTACAGTTTTTGAAAAAATAAAAATCACTTTAGTTTTAATTTCTTTCAAAACAAATGATTATTTGATTACCCAGTTTTTATTATTTAGTTTTATATATTTGTCAAGCACCTAATAATTCCATTAAATTCAGATTAAATCAACTCTGATCATAAAAAGAATCCCAAACAAACTAAATTGTAATAGATCGGCCCAGTTTTTTTGTCATCGATAAGTAGCTTTCAAAACAATAACATGTCGCGCGAATATAAGTAACATTTCTCGTGGTCACGGCTGATATACTTCGTCCGAACCTTACTTTCTTGTAAACTGTTCACATTAGATGGTTCCTACACTCTTAAGCAAAAAAAATACAGTAATAGCAATAAATAAGCCCAATTTGAGTTTTTAACCCATATATTGTAATTTTATAACTTACCTTATTATCCATGTACATTATTTTAAAAAATGTGTTTTCAAATCAGACCGTAAAAATATGGTTACAAAACACGAGTCTCAAAAATAATTTTTTCCATTTTATGAAAAAAAAAAACTATTATTTCATTAAAAAATATGAATTGACACCACACCTTCATGGTCTCACATCGTAATTTCAAATTACGATTTTTAAAGCTGCCATACATTGATCAATAAATTTCAGAATACTAATATAAATCGAATAGTGCGTAGGGAGCTTAATTGCGGCAACGCATATGGAGCCATTTGTTTAGAGGGGTCTACTATAGAAGCAGTACCGTCATTTATATTCTAATAACACGTCTCTAATGGGGCTATTATTTGACTACTTGTTCACAACACCCCCCCCCCCCCCCCACCCTACTCCAGGCATAGCAATAATCACAGGCAGAAAAAGGCTACACCTTGTATCTAAAAGTAAAAATTGTTACATATTTTTTGACACCCTTCTGTCGCTAAAAATAACTCCATTTGGAATTCTTGCGCGCAAATTCTGCAACTAAATGGCTTGCAAGCACCCTAAAGCTGAAATTTCTAAGACAGGAAGAATCAACAGGTATTACCATGTCCTGTTATTCTATGCACAACAAAGTAAAAGCTTGAAAGGCAAAGGAGGAACACCAGAAGGACACCCTCGTTAAGATCAAGCACCTCCTATTTACTGAAAGCAATCCGTTTCACCCTTCAGAGGTGCAGTTAATGGGCATTAAACCAATTCCAACTACCGGTGGTCATACTAAAGCATTGATCAGGCACATGCTCATTACTCAGATAACAGGGAGAGAGAAAGAGACTTCTTATCCCAGACCAGAGAGAGGGAGAAGGATGAACCAAATGTCCTTCCAGTGTACATGTTCCCTAACTCCAGGTTCATTCAAGGGATGCACAGTGTTAATTAGAGCCGAAGAACCCAGGCCTCTCCCCCTCTCTCCTCTCCTCTCTCTCTCACCCAGGTTTTGATGAGATGAATGCTAGCAAAGCAGGACAGAAAAATTGCCGCTAAAGGTTGCCACTAAAAGCATGCATGGTCTATTTTTACCATTGAAAACGATTATCATTTCCTGTATATCACAAACTGAGACACACAAATCAACTCATAGGAGTTGCAGCTAGCAACGAAAATGAAGAATATTCGGCATAATTTAATATTGAGAAAAGCCAAAAGAATTCACAAATTTGGTTTCACACAAACAGACCATTCAAGTGGGCAAAACCACAATGATACAAGCATATCCAGTTCAACACTAGTCTTTGTTTCTCTACAAAAAAGTGCCATTTTAGAAAAGAGAAAGTGGAGAACCATGAACAGACATCTGATTTTTACCCCAGCTGCGCCCTCGAAGGCACTCCAGGTCCATCACTTGAGCACGATCGACGAAAAGGTTCACCTAAAAATCCCATCCAATGACAAAGATGTTACAAACATCTACATAGGAAAATAACACCGCCACAAAAGAAGATGATTTTGAATGAAGGAACCAAACGTACCCTGGGACCATATCGTCTAATGAACCACTCAGAGGTTTTTGAACTAGATGCTTCAAACATAGTCTTTTCAAGTCCCAAGCGCCCTATGACTTTGGCGATTATGTCTGCCCGTATGTCATCAGGATGTTTGCTAACATCATCAGCATCGATCATTATCATGTCTGCCCCAGCTTCTAAACATCTTTCAGCTCTTCTGATCAAGAAATCCACATCCTCAACAAGTTCTGCAAGTCAGGTAAGTTGTTCGGTATATGAGCGTGCAGGTAACAATCACAAATTGTATTCGCCCATGACATGGAAGAAGCCTCATGCCCATGATTAAAAGTTCCGGGCCTTATTTGTCACATGATTCAAAATTTTCTGTTTAGCTACAAAGGTAACTTTTAGGGGATAGTGAACTGATTACCAATAAAGGGCAGGATACCCCAGAACCAGATGCTTGTTCAAGATTGTTTTAAGTAAAATATGGTTATGTCCAAAAAGACCACGGTGTACATGGGAGTTAAGGACAGGAACTACATCATTTGAAACACCAGACCAGTAATGCTGTTCTTGTCGCTGTTGAGCTTACTGACTTCCAGACTGAGGAGAGGGATTTTGGCTTAAATTAGGGGGTGAGTAAGTGATGGATTTGGCTGGTTAATTCCATCGACAGGTATTTGACCACTTCAGAAAAACCCACAAAGTGATGATTGACTTGCCCCCTTTAGGAGCGTTCTACGAGAGGGCTTGGTGGTCTTAAGAAAGGTTCGGTTGGGGGGAAAGTGATACTTATTTGACTTATCGATAGATAAAGCATCACCTGGAATCAAATTGGAGTTGTTTTCCCCTCTCAGTTTATTCTCCAACCATCAATTCTCCAAACAAAGGCAGCGTTGCATCATCACTGTTAATCTTCTCCAAAGCCCACAGGTTACCACATCAGGTGATGGGTGTTTTGATGAAGGGATTAGTCTCTGGGCTCACATAGGTTTACTATAGCATTTTTTCATTGCTCTAAACCTTAGTTGCACAAAGCGGGGGAGGGGGGCGGGAACGGGAGGGCGTAAGAACCTGGAAGAATTTAAGGTTGGGAGCGGCTTGAATAAATAAATTCGTTAGAGTATTACCATTTCTTGAATATAGCTTGATAGAGGAAGGGAGAGAGGGAGGGCGGGCAACAACAAACAAGGAGGCTTTAAGGACTTGAAGGAAGAGAGAAACAAGGAATTGAGCCGAAAAGGGCTTGATTTCTAGGTACTCTCTCCATGCATCTCTGTCCAGCTGACGGGATCGAGTTCCCATATGAGCTTGGGACGAGATCCCATGGAGCTCCTAACTTGGGATCGCAAAAGCGAGTTTCCGAGAGAGAAGCGTCACCATATGAGGAGTTTCCTGCAACTAGACTCTAGTGTGGTTGCGATTCTTTTGTCATCATGAAGTCCTTCGCTGCAGCTTCAATGCTTCTTTTAGTGCCTCGATACCAAAGTGTGGGGCACTAAATATCTTAAATTTTGGGCAAATTAGCTACGTACTAGAAAGCTTTAGAAGAAGTGGTTGATGGAGTGATAGATTTCCCAAAATGCAGCTATTAGAGGTAGGCACCTCATGCATCTGTTTTGATTGCCACAAGTTTATTGACTAGCATATAGTGGCTAGTGTTGAGTCAGTACAAGTGCTATTCGAGAATGTGCTCTAAGAACTCGATTGCTAAGAGGACATATCCTGTATGTTGTCCGGGTACCTAATGTATGTTCTAAATACCTGCCCATCGAGTCTTTTCTTTTCGCCTTTAAAATATTCCAAAAAAGGAATTTGGAATCAACGAGGATGAAGTCATTTGAGTGAGAGATAAATATTATGAGAACTACTTGGATATCAGAGCAATCCCAAATTCATCTTCTCAGCATTGCATATGAGAAAAATGTAGTTCGTGTTCGACAAAGCTTTTTAGGTACTTGGATGGTGTGCATTAACTCGCATACCTGATGTTCGAGGTGCTGGTACCACATAAGCCCCATATGCTCTATCTCCACTTGTGGGAATATCAGACTTGTTAACCTTCACAGAAAACTGAGGCTTGGCCTTTAAACCACTACTCTTAATTAAGCGCACAAATCTCAAGAGAGTTTCTTCAGGAACATCAAGCGATCCGAAATTTAGCTCGACAGTGTCGAACCCCAACTGCCTACATTCCTACAAAAACAACAGAAAACACCATTTTCATTACATTGTTAAAGAGAAATTTGAAATGATTTGTTTTACTCACCTCTATGTATTCTCTGAAAGCAGATGGACCTCTCCGGAGCTGATGTTCAGCCCAGTCACCTGTACTAACATATACATTGTGTTTGTGAGCCATGTTCGTCACTTCTTTGATGTAAGCCTTTGACATCAAACTGTTAGAGCCTCCAGTAAATTTCAACCCGTCAACAAACTGTCCCATGGATTCAAAAGTATCCTGCAAAGCATAATACAAAATGAAAAATTAAACTGAGAATACCAACTACTCCATCTGCAGTATAGAGTATAATCCAAAGTCCACATACAGGGTGGGTTCATCAGCAAAATTAAAAAGTGCATTCAGACTTCTTAGACGCATTCAAGTCTTTGAAGAATTCGTTATGTTAAGAAACATCCCCATAATTAGAGCGCTTCATTTTTCACTGAGATTACGATTTGAGCCATTAAGAATATGTGAATTTCCTCGAAGAAATAGCCATTTCCAGCTACATCCACTTAGACCAAATAATTCCACATATATTGTTACCTTCTTCTAGGTATAGGCACAAAAATATTGAGAAGGTACAGTTTTTTCTGTTCACCAATCAATCCAACTGCGGGGAAATTCTTTTCAATTCAATCCTTTTCACAAGATTTCTATGTCCATCTTTCTTTATCCCTATGTTTAATAAATTAGATTGCATGTACATCTACAGCGCAAAGCAGGGACATATCCCATTTAAGTAGGAAGAAGCAGCACCTAGCTTAGCAACTAAAATCTGTAAAATCTGCACACTACCAAAAATCTGCAATGAATGCATATAGGAAGGGAAGGCGAGGCTAAGTGCCATCACTCCTCAGAGTGCTCCAGCAGCCCATCAAGGCATTGAGCCATTGACCAACTAAGCATGACCCAGCAGATCCCGCGAGAGAATAGAAACATCACAACTCTCTATCCACATGATGATGCAAGACCAAGCCTGCCACTCAGCATAAGCAACGCCGGTAGATCAAAACATGACTTGCCTACTACGATTTCTCATTTTCAAATCTCCCTGCGACATGGCAACCCGGCCAGTGCGCTTCCCAAATTAAAATGAGGGCATGAAACCCCATGTTTATGTATTGATGGAGAAAGATAGATAGGCGTAGGTTCCCTTCTTAAGATAGACTACCATAATGGGCAACATTCCCTTCCCAACACCCTACCACACACATGCATTCAGCCAACAATGAGAGTTATCCATCACCTTGATGAGTCATGACCATTTGGCAGCTTTTGCAAATGAATGCATCAAGAATTGCAATATTTATAAAACCTCAAAAAGACCCAGAGCTCAACGGTTGAGCAAAGGGTCTATATCATGGTGCCTAAGTTTTCCACCTTCTGAAGTTTCGCAGAACAGAACAGAGCAATCAGTTTGCATGTGACACCCAAAATACATGCAAATTAGAGTAGCAAAACCAAATGGGAATGAAGAAAACCACTCTCTTCATCATATCCCGTAATTTTCGTTTTCTTTTTTTAACGAAACAAACGTAGTTGTTCATACCCAAAAAAAATTTACGGTAACATACAATACATGTAAGAAATAAGATACCTAATGCGCGTTTCTAATCGACACTATGTCTTTCTAAGCAAATATGTGAGCTTCCCGACTTATCTAGTGATGGTAGTTCGTAAGCAAATATGTGAACGTCCCAACTTATTTGATAACATAGTTTTAACTAAGGTTTTTCTTTTATCTTTTAGCTTTGGATTGTAATTTGCATAGTATCACCCACCAGCCATCATCGTCTCTCATATTAGCTCTGGAGTTTGTGTTTTCTCTAGTGCTCCATAGCTTAGTTGCAGGAAACTCCTAATATGGTGACGTTTCTCTCTCGGAAACTCGCTTTTGCGATCCCAAGTTAGGAGCTCCTTGGGATCTCGTCCCAAGCTAAGATAGGAACTCGATCCCGCTAGTTGGATAGAGATGCATGGAACAAGTGATAGAATACATGAAAATCAAGCTCTTTTCAACTCAATTCCTTGTTTCTCTCTTCCTTCAAGTCCTTAAAGTCTCCTTGTCTGTTGTTACTATCTATGTAAACTATGCTAAACAAATGATAATACTCTTTACGCATTTATTTATTCAAGCCGCTCCCAACCTCAGATTCTTCTTGGTGCTTACGCTTCCCCGCCCCCTCCCCCGCTCCCGCCCCCGCTTTGTGCAACTAAGCTCCATAGTACTCCATCTATTATCACTACAATCAAACACTAACTGCTTAAAGTTAGCAACGGTGTGATACCAATAAGAATAGAACTCTTTCCATGTCATGATTTATCCACTTCGACATTTGGGAATTCCTAGATACTAACTTGAACATCTACATATCTATTTTACTCGTTCTTTCCCAAGTCAACCAACGAGTTACCTCATCCGTCACTAACATTTGAGTTCAATTCAACGTTTAGATGCTCGATTTTACGCTAGACATGCGCAAAACAGTGAAAGGGGGACAGAAAATCTGAAACAGGGCATTATTTCCACTTGCAACAATGTCTAGAAAACCATATAGAATTGCACAAGTTATATCTCTGAGCTAAACTGAGATCACAAAGTAAATGAAAATGGCGACCACACCAAATCACGAAGCCCCAAATCCGAAAATTTCACCGTCGAAGAAACGATTAAAAAAGCATACATTAACGTGCATATCCAGACAAAACCACGCACAGAGAGAGAGACGAGCGTGCTCGCGGATACCTGGAGGAGATTGTGGGAGAAAAGGGTGTGATTGGGACCTCTCATCTCGGTGACGCCGTACCTGCGAGGCTTGTCCGGCCGATCTTCCTCGTCCTCCTCCTCCAACCATTTCCATCCGTACCGAACCGACATTTCTTCCTCTCCTTCTCCCCCTCCTTCCTCTTCTTCTTCTTCTTCAGGCGCGCCACAAGATTACCAAGACGAGCCGAGATTGTGAGGAAAATAAGGTAAGACTTCCGTTTTGAATTGATGGTGTGTTCAGAAGCATTGAGGCGGTTCTAGAAAGGTGCTTTTTTTATCGTCTGTCTACGTGTAACTATCAGGAATCTTCTGAAGGTAAAGGATAGTATTTCGATATTTAGTGGCATTTTCTTCGAAACTTTTAGCAGCATATCTTGAGCATTTTGTTGATGTCACTGATTATATCTTGCTATCCGTATTTAGTGATCGTCAATTGTCGTTATATGAGCATTGTCGTTCCTTACGTGATTTGTTTTTGTCTCGTTAGAGTTCTGCTTTCTTAGAATTTTAATTGCTGCTGAAAAATTTTCTTATTAATCTTGCTAGTTCTAGATCGAAAGTTGATTGATATTGTGATCCTCATGCGTGAAAGCTCTTCCATCTTAACACCGCCATCTTCTACTTCTTTTAAAATCGTGAAAAATGAGGTAGATTTTTGGTTTTGGTCGTCTTGACGGTGAGTTGAAGTCGTTGAGGTGGTTGGTCATCCGTCCACATGTAAATATGGGTACGGTAGGGGAAGATAGGGAAGGGAAAATTACAAATTTGTCCATGCCAAAATGGCATGTGCACCGCACATGACAACTTAACGTCCAAAATTGAACGGACGTCCAATTTTGGAGCTGTTTGCAATGATTTTGTCAACTTCGGGGGATGCTTTTGCAAAAGTTGTAAACACGGGGACAAAGTACAAAAACGTGTAAACTTCAAGGGACAGTTTTGTAATTAACCCTTTTAAAAATTCTAATCACTTGCTTTAGAAATCAAAATTTTCCTACATCACTCTTATTTGAAGGGTCAGATTCCAAGCAAACCTTCAAACTTATAGTCCGTTCAGTCTTTGTAACACAGTGTACAACATTATCTCCAGAGTGCTTGCCAGTGGAATAAGAGTGATCTTGCCTTCCCTAATTTTGGGTCAAATGCAGAAATATCATTGAAAATATATTCATTTCTTATCTCTATGGCTGCATGTCACATGTTTTGCACCTTGGTAGGTTTGTTGCCTGCTTTTTCTGTAATCACGCCAAATTGTTGGAAAATAGGTAGCAATGGAGAAAAAAAGGGGAAGATAGCCTGAGTTGAACACTAGGCACTTTATCATTGAGACAGTATTTGTTCTTATATATTTTGCTTTTGGTTGTAACAACCTGTCTTCATGATAAAAACAGGTGAAAGAACTATGTTGATAACAGCAAAAGCAATCAACAGACAAAATATGAGAGAGAGCAAGACTAAAAAAGAAGTGAGAAATGCACTACCATCAGCCCTTATATGTAGAGCACCAACACTTGAGGTGCCTTAAACAGGTGTAAACAGTTATGGCAGTTAAATGACTTTGAAAGTGTCATTTAACAACCCCAATTTGAGAGACATCGTGAACGAGTTGAACTAAAGACACCAAGAACATGTGTCATTTGCATTTAGACAGAAAATTCTATTCAAATTCAACGGTCACAATGTAATTGTCCATAAGTCACATGTTTCTAGTTCATCAGGCTGAACTTGTAGCAAAAAAGTTAAGGCTAGACTTTGAGCGAGGGCTCCTGACGATGCGAAGTGCAAAGTCGCCTAATAGCGCCTTTACGCTGTCGTCGCAGGCACGTGCGAATGCATGGCCATGCATACTTTGTCTTTTCAAAACAATAAGGTATGTCAGATGGAAATTGAAATACCCTTAACCTTTTTATTTTCCAAATAATATAGAAACCCACATTTATGACTCTTTTTAAACCTTATTAAATGTCAAACTTTGAGACATTATATCTCTTTAACCAATCAATGAAATTAAGTGGTTTTTTTTTTTTTTTGACATTAACTTCGTGGTACAAGGTCCAATTATTGAAAAATTTCCAACACACACCTCACATGCGTGTAACTCCCCCTTTTCATTTTCTAAGTTGGTATGTTGTTTTATGCCGTAAGTGGACGAGGTTGGACCTGACTCATCATCATACAATAAGCTTAAATAGTCAAATCACAATGCACAGAGATGTATGGTCCTGAGCTCGAGAAAAGCTTCAGTTGTAGTTATCTTGCCCAGGGCGGTGCTGCCCTGAAATGGTTATAGACTTGTAGTGCTCGTATGGCGTTAGAATGTCGTTCCTATTGATGCTCTGCAGTTTTATGAAGGCATTTACCTTCTGCTAAGTGCTGCTTCTCTAGTGATATTTGAGGATGCTCATGATGTTATTTAGGTCTGGAAATACCGGTGTGAATATTGGCATGAACTGCTAAGTCCATTTTTCTTTGATTCTGTCGCGGTTTTGTGAAGAGAAGCGCCGGTTTGGCCTATTGATAACACAATCGTTCGAGATTTTAGCATATCTGCCTAACGTGCACGCGACCTTAGTTCCATTTCATCTCCAGAATCTGAAGTCATGTTATTATCACTATTAGCATCATCGAGAGTACCAAAGCCTTGTTTCCATTTCGTCTCAGGAACTCGGGCTCTGTGTGTGAGTGTGTGTGTGTCTGTGTGTGTGTCCCAAGATATACACGATGACAAACAAGTGTTAGTTTTGCTGAAAGGAAACGCCTAATACGATTTAGAAACAAACATGGCACTGCCACTCTTTAAAGTAAATCAGATGCTTTTCCTGAGAAGTATATGTGCATCGAATTATGTCTCCTACAGACTGGCAAAATTCTCATCAAGCACTCAATTTTTGCTCTTAAACCATGGTGACTCCAGCTCGGTAATCATGTCAAGCACCTTCATGGTTTGTAGCACATGGCATAGAGCCTCAAGGTCCTTTAACTGAACTTTAGAGAGAACATACAATAACATGCCGTTGAATGTGCCTTTGGAATCTGCAGATGGAGTGAGTGAACATCAAGTTTCTCGCTGTTGATGTATTAAATCCCATAATTCACTGCTACACCTTGCTGGTGATACCCTGCTTTGCTTGTTCCCCATTAAAGGAATTCAACATTGACAGAGCAAAGTAGAAACAGAGGAGGATACAAACAACTTTGGACAAAAGAAACCTTTTCCACCATGAGCACAGCTAATCTTTCTCAAACATGATTTTAGACTCGATACACAATTCCACTTTATTCAGATTCTCTTCTTCATGTGTGACTTCACCCATCTCTGTGCCATAAAAGGCTCAAGCTCTTGATATGAAGTCTGTGCTTGCTTCTTCTTCATTCTACTGTCTCAATACATGGCCATGGCAAACAAAAACTCGGGCCTCCTCGTTTGTCTCCTGATCATTGTCATGGACATTGTAGCAGGTATTCTCGGCATCGCAGCTGAGGTAGCTCAGAACAAGGTACATTAGCTACTTCTGCATGTTTGCGTGGCAAGAGAGGTTACTAGAAAAGGTTACTGATGCTTCTGATTCTTGATTGACAGGTGCAACACTTGAAATTGTGGATTTTTGAGTGCAGAGATCCAAGCTATGAAGCTTTCAAGCTGGGCATGGCCGCAGTAGTGCTCCTGTCTCTAGCACATGTGATTGCCAACTTGCTTGGAGGATGCATCTGCATTTGGTCCACGGAAGAACTTGACAAAGCCTCCCCTAACAAAAGACTAGCAGTTGGCTCCCTCATCTTGTCATGGTACTCTATTTCTTCTACTTACAACCACAACTAGACTAGACTGCTCATCTAGCAGAACATCGCTTTAAAAGCTCGATTCTAACAGCAACTTCTGTTGTATACACAGGATTATAATGGTGATTGCATTCTCGTTGCTTATCATGGGAACGCTAGCAAACTCAAGGTCGAGGAAATCATGCGGAATATCACACCACCGTCTTTTCTCCATTGGAGGGATTCTGTGCTTCGTCCATGGACTCTTTTCAGTTTCTTACTACATTTCGTCTACCGCCACCCTTGAAGAGGAAAAGAAAATAAACCAGCACGTAGCCCCAGCATAATTCTTTATCCTATTCTTCCCATCTCTTTGACTGTAATGATTTAATCATTTACAATAGCTGCATTATTCTATTCCACTGCTTCTGGTTCAGGTTAAACATTTACGATCATACTGCAACCTGCTAGCATCTTTGAAATAGTCTGACTTCTAGTAGTAACACGAATGTCTCAGTTCCCAAAGTGAAATAGAATAACACAAACAAAACAAAAAAACCCCATACTCTTTCACATACAAAGCCATAGACGATAACTTCTCTTGCAGCAGCTTAGCTCATTAGATGATCTAGATCAATAAGCACTCTGGTACTACCCTTGTCTTATGCAACAGGACAAGAAACATTTCTTTCTGCTGTAGAGAGCTGATTTCACCAATCAGCTAATAAGCATAAACTATATGCGGGAAGCAACCCAGAAACATCACGGCAAATTGGGGTCAACATCGCATCTTATAAATTGCTTGATCACGGAGCATTTAGAATAGCTCGCAGTGTAACAAGGGAAATCGCCTCAAACTGAAACCCACTACTAAATTAGCAAACGCTGAATCCAGTAAAGACGAAAGAAACAAAAAGTTTCATCTCTGTCTTCTAATCAGCTCCTAAGCCAGATTTGGACCGATAAAATCCGGCTTAATCAAATTGTTCTGCCACAAGTGTCACATGCTCATATATGGTGTGGCCATTCTACGGAATCAAACACCACTACACGGGTACCCTTATATGGCAAAAATGGTGCCCAACTTAGTACAACCTTAATAAAAGGAAGACCATAGGTCCATGACTACTGTGTATTCAGATCACGGTGCTGGACCAAAAACCATTAGACAGCTAAAACAGATCTTGCAGCAAGACCTCTAATGTTCATCACAAACTTCAACAACCAATATATCTTTATAAGCAAAAATACAACATAAATGTCTAGGGAGAAAAGAATGTCTCCAGGGTAGGGTGAAAAGAAGTAAAGAAACGTGGGCAGAATACACACAAATGAAAACAGAGAGTTTCCAAAAGGAAACAGAATCACAAGATTAAACCCAAATTTAGAAGGACACAAGGAGGTGTAAACTCGTAATATTTACCATGCAATTAAGCAGTTTACGATCTAGAAAAGAAAGATCTGCCACTAATAATTCAGCACGTGAGAGATGGAACGCATTACACATGTCATACCAATAGAAAAGTTGAGAAACATTAAGACAAGCTTTTTTCTTCCTTCAACAAAGATTTAGAACTGCAAAGATAACACAGATTTAAGAACACTAGTTTGACTCTTTTGAAGGGGAGAAAAGATAAATTTAGTAACAACATAATCTTATCCGCACACAGGTAACGCAAAATCTCTTCCTTACACAAGTGCAAACAGCAAACAAGAATTTATATCTCAAAAATTTAATCAAACTTGGGAGCTTCATCTTTGTCCCGTATTCGAAATGTTCCAACGAGTTATAAGTACTGGAGATTTTTCTGTTTGAGCCCATGGATAAAAGGTGGTAGCCTCGGCTTCCTTTATATAAATGAAGAAAGTACAAACCTTACTGTCTACAAACAAACAATCATTAGCACAACATAAAAAACAGTCTGAACCAAACCTAAGCAAAGAGGGTCGACCTAAATATACCAGCCTACCAGGATGTTCTATTAGAAGTCTAAGGGTTAAAATCAGGAAACGGTTTTAGGTCACCAAAAAGAGGTCAATACAGAATGAAATGGATTTTCCCCAAAGCAAGATTTAGATATTTCAAAGAAGGACAACAAGAAAGACAGATGTTACACATTTGGTATGCTACTTGCACTAAAACAAGCTAAAAACAGCTTACCTGAAATGCAATTTACCAAAATAACACTCTATGTTTCAACAAATAATAAATTCAGTGTTCCCTAAAATTAGTTTCACTTGACAAACAATCAAGTGCAAACTGGCCCGTTGAGTGGTACAATGCCTATATCCCATGCACACCCCTGCGCTAAGCGCCTACAAAATGAGTCCGTCACAACGCACGTAAAATAAAGCTCCACTTGTTGGAGTCCAACTATCCTCCATTCAAACACCTCACAACATCCCCTTCAATGCAAATGTGACTTTTTCATGTTGAACCATATTTATCTTGCTTCCTTCGATGTACTTTGGAGAGAATTTCACTTACAGTTGTATGAAACCGCAACCTCGCAAGCTTTTGGTTTCAAACCTTTCAACGTCCGATCAACTCCATACTATTCTTTCCTGTTCCTGATAGACTAGAGATCCATCCAGCGAGTTGAAGATAAAGAAGCCAACAGCCCATAAGTTGTGGATAAACAACAACAGGGAGGTATTGTTTTCTCAGCATACCAAACAAGCTAATCTCCACAAATGGATAGTCAGGAAAGTTATCCGAGTTGTTGACAATTAATAAACGCTCACACAGAATGACCACTTACCTTCCATTCCAGCAATACTTGTGTCAATCACACACACAAACACCTAAAAGCTAAAGTAGTACGACAAGAAGATATGGGATGCTTAAGATGAAACCTGGTAATTCAGAGATGCAAACACAGATAAATATATGAACCTATACATGATACTCCATGTCATCGAAAAGAAAGCATGACTTCCAAATTTAAGCGGCCAAATTAAACACTAATGGTAAAAGAAAATATTGCAGCATGATATAAGACAAACAGAAAAGACAGAGCTATCATCCTATAAATGTCAAGACATCAGACAAACAAGTATTAAAGACATCGCAGAAAGGGGTTCATGGATATGCTCCATCTGAACAATACAAAGTGCCATCTACCAATAGCTAAAATACCACAGATCCAAATTTAATCGCAACGAGTCGCATGCATAAACCTCAAGCAGTACCCTAGTAGCCCTTCGATTTTATAGCTTCCACAACAGCTCTCGCCTGCTCGCCCATCAACTCTGCCCGCTCTGCAAAAACCTCAGCTTCATGCAATAACAGCTTCCTCCACTTCCCCTCCAGCTCCATCCTTTTCTCATCCCCAAGCAACTCCAACCCACCCCTTATATACTCCTCAACCGAACCCACATCCCCAACACCCGTACCTCCACTGCCACAAGGTACAAGCGACAAAGCACAACGTCCAATATCCACCTTTCCCACCTCCTTATCTGCATCCCCCTCCTTTTGGGGCGACTTTAGCCCATTATTGACCTTAGAACTTTGACTCTGCGCAGCCTTCCTAGCTGTCCCATTGGCCTTTGAGTTACTAACATTAACTGCTCCACCATTAATATTACCATTACCCTCCTTACCCCAGATCTCTTTTGAAATTTCATATGCCTTCTGTTCGTGGGCTTTCGAAAAGGTTCGCTCCTTACCTTTCTTTTCTTTACTAGCATTGTTCTCATACTTCTTTTTAAGCCTCCTAACCTTCTCAACCAACTGGCTCTTACTAACATCAAAATGCAAGGATTTCTTAATAAAATCATAAAAACCATTCATATCCGCAATTGGGTCCGCACCTTTCTTGGCCGTGTACTCGATCATGCCTTTCAGCACCGCAATCTCGTCGTCCTCACTCCACAACCTTTGAAAAAGCTTCTTCGGATCCTCTGATATGGACGCGGACACGGAACCCGACCCGATTGCTTCCTCTTTCTTTTTTGTCCTTTTGGTACCCTTTGGCTCGCTCTCCGCGGGCCGTTTAGAGCCTACGGTAGCGGGCTTTGACGGGGTCGGGAAGGCGGGCTTCGATCTGGGCTTCTTGGTGGGCTTGGAGAGCTCCACCATGGGCTTCGTGGCGATGGGCTTGATGTTCGGATCGGGTTTGCGTGGTTTTTCCGGTGGGGAGTCCGACTCGGAGCCGGATTCTTCAGCGGAGGAGGAAGCTGCCGGTGGGGCTTTCTGAGGGGTGTCGGGTTTCTTGGTTGTGGTAGTGGTGGGCTTCTTGGGTGGTGGTGAGGCCTTGTTGTCTTCGGAGTCGGAGTCGGAGCCGGAGCCGGAGCCTTCTTCGGAGGACCCTTCTTCTTCTTCTTCTTCATCGGATGAAGAGTGTTCGGGTTGGGGCACTGGTTTGCGATTTTGGGCCATCATGTAGAGAGAGAGAGGGGTGGGTTCAAGATTTGGGGATTAGGGTGTTCCTTAGAGAGATGAGTGAAAGCAGTCGGAGCTACTGACTTTTGACTTCTCGGTGACCTAATATTAGAAGCGGGCCCGGCCTGGGGGAGGGGGGTGAAATTGAAAGTAGGCTTATTACCAAGACCACCCTGAGCTTCGAGTCCACATGTTTCCCCCGCCTCCGCATTTGGCACTAATGAATCAAAGCCCTTAATCCTTTACGTTAGTCCACGTGCTCCTTATGTGAGTGAGAAAATATATGTACGTAAGTGAGGCCAAGTTCTTCTCTTTCCCGTAAACAACTTCCAGCAACTTGAAAACTTTATACGTAACTCTGGGGTGCCTTTTGTCATTTTGCCATTTTCTTTCTTTGCTCTCACTTCCCCAACACCCGTTGTTGCTTCAGCGCTCCTTCCACAGCTCCATCATCAACCTTCCCCCCTCCCCCACCCCAAAGCCTTAATCAGAAACATCAACCAAACTTCACCGACCTCATCTACCACCATGAATCCATCTGATCACCATAATATTACCATGACCGACCCTCGTCCTTGAACCCAACGCTAGTAGCCTTCCCTTTCCTTTCCCTACCACCCACCCACCCGACACCATAATCTAAGCAGCAGACTATCAAGACTGTCGATCTGCACCAAAGTCACTTTCCTCGTGCCATTTTCGCCTCCCCGAACCCGCAACTCACTCTCAGATTTGCTACCCAATGCTAATCTAGTAGTTTGTATTAATGGCAACGCTGATCAGGGATGCTTCCTGTTAATGGAGGAATTATAGTGGTCTGATGTGCCCAGCAGGATAATAATTTCTAGTTGGTGTCATTAGCAGTAATGGTTAGCCACATGGTGGATTGGAGGGGGCATTGTTTTTATGGTGGCAGTGCGTACCTAGAGTTGACGATGGCAATCTGCCATGGTATTGGTGGCGGATAGACGGTGTTGTACCCTGGCCGCAGTAATAAAGAAAAAATAAGATTACGAGTTGGGTCTGATGGGGTTCGTAACTATAGAGTTGTTGAGTATGGTTATTGGTAGTCAAATTAATGGGGATTTATAAGCTGTTGTGACGACTACGGTCAGTGGTAGTAGGTTTTGAAAAGGTTGGCAGTACCGATGTTGTGTGTGGTTGATAATTGCCGTTGCATATGGTTAGTGAATTTTATGCCGGTTGGAGATGATGGTAATTGACAGTGACGGGTCTGGCGGCTGTTGACACGGGTGGTGATGAGTTTGATGGCGGTTGTTATGTGGGGCTGTGGGCTTGGTTAGTGGTGGTGACATTTCGTGTATGAGTTAACTCAGTTCAATGGATTAACTAATAAAATAGTTTATTTTTCTTTTCTCTATTATTTTAATTCAAGTAAATAGTTGCATTTCTTGTATTTTCATCATATGCCCCCTCCTATTTTTAGGAGGGGGCATATGTTGAAAATCAACAGCATAAAGATGCATATTTGGTCATTACTAAATCAACAACAATGATGTTGTAAACCACCAACATCTTTAATTTAGTTATTATTATCAATATAACGCATCTTTAATTTGCTTATTCGTTAGTGAAACTTGATCTTTTAACACTAAAACTTGATCATCGTAAAAATCAGAACAAGTTGATATATCTATTGCTAAAGTTAAAGTTTGCCAACGCCATACCAAGGCAACTAAGATCGTGCAAAAGGTGGAAATTCGTATCAACATATTCGCTTATCACCCCCCCCCCCCCCCCCAATAAAGCCCTTGAAAAGTAGAATTCAGTAAAGCATAAGGACTAATTTAGTCCACAAACTTACTTGAATTAGACGTGCCTCCTACCATAATAATAATTACCATATTGGGATACTTACTGATTTTATCCGTGAAATAGTACGTACCGGTACGGGTATGATCTCGGTATCATCTCAAATATTACATCAATTATATACATATAATACTTATTCATTGATGAGTCTAAGAAAAAGATAAAACAATCAAATTGTTTGGCATTTATAGTCCTGTAAAATTGTTAATAAGCATCCTAAACAAATAGCTTATTCAGTTGAATTACTCTCTTTTTCAACTACCTCACTAATGAGTACTTTTTGAAGAATAAGCTTGTTCAATCTCACTAGCGAATAGTTATTGAAGAATAAGCTTGTTCAACGATAAGTTGTCGGTGTATGTGTTTGTATTTGTGTGAGGCTATATATTATACAAATGAAAGAATGTGATGAAAAGTTAACTGAAAAAGTAAAAATAAACTGAAAATCGTGATGAAGATTCAAGTAAGTCGAGACTTATCAGGAAAGATTCTGAAAATTATAATGATAATCATGATGAATAGAGGCAAACTGGGGCTTAGAAGAGGATATATTATTACCTTTAAATGATATACTAGAACCTAGGATTTTAATCTATTTAGTCTTTATATGATCAACTTACTAAGTTGCCCAACAAACTTCGTAATTGTTATATATTTTAGTAAATGATGCAAAATACATTATCTCGCCCGGTACATAGGTCTCAGCCGGAATATGTATCACCTATACCACTACAAGAAAAAGTAGTTTTTCCAACGAACTTTTAACAACGGAATGAAATTCGTCGCTAAAAGTCACATTTAGCGAAGACTTTTACAGACAGAAAAATCCGTCGCTAAATGTATTTTCTGTATTTTATCCTTTTCTTGAATTTTTTATTATGGAAAATAACTTTTTTATTTTACTATAAATTCATCAAACCCTAACTTTTCTTTCATTTTATTTCCCCATGTCGCTCTTTTTTATCTCCCCACCCTTTGCCCTTCTCTCTCTCTCTCTCTCTCTCTCTCACGTAGCCGACCGTCGGCCGCCACCTACTCTGCCGCCTCTCCTCTTACCTGGCTGCCTCCCACCCCCACTACTGTTGCTGCCCAATCGACGCACATTTTATGCCACTGCTGCTACGACGGATCTGCAGTTACTGTATAGGTAGATCTCATTGTGAGTTTTGCTTCAACAACTCAAAAGTAGGAGAAAAAGACATATATGGTAGAATCGTAACCATTCATTATGGCCAGGCACTAGATTTGAACGTCCAATTGAATTCAACAAAAACTCTTATCATTTTTCTTTCATTGATCTGACCAATTGCAGGATGTATCGATGGAAAAGAAAGTGCACTCGGGTTCATTATCTTTCTTCCTT
Source organism: Escallonia herrerae (assembly GCA_033070095.1). NCBI lineage: Eukaryota > Viridiplantae > Streptophyta > Magnoliopsida > Escalloniales > Escalloniaceae > Escallonia > Escallonia herrerae. Next base: position 44,518 of record JAVXUP010000573.1, read on the forward strand.
GCAGATCAATGCATTGTCTCCACAGGTACCATTCGGTTCTCTCACTAATCTCATCTCTCTGTCTCAATTTCTCTAGGGTTAGGAGTTTAGCCTATTCCTCAATGTTGCACCAGTTATGTTGAAACTCGAGCTTTTTTAATTTGATTGAATAAGGTGTAATTTTACTGGGTTTTGGTTGATGAAGATGGCTGTAACGTGTTTCTGTTATGCTGGGTGAGGGATTCATATTGGGTATGTTACGAATTGATTCCATAATCTGTGACTCTGGGTAGATTTTGTTTGTAAAACATGTATTTTGTTGAACATGTATATGAGGTATTCATGTTGTTGAGTGTTGATTGTGGTGGGACTAAGAAAATGAAAATACAAATATTGAAGGCACCCAAGGAACTGACAAGAGCTTGTTATGGTTACACTATTTAAAAAAAATGACATGGCGACAATTTTATTTTAACTATTATATAGACCTAGAAACAAACTGAAACTGTCTTAACTACCTCTACTTGAATTTTAATTCTGAATCATCGACTGTTACCTTTTGATATGGGAGAAAAAGACCACATAGGAGATGGTGACACGTGTCACCATCTGACCCTCCCAAAACTGTCGCACCACTAATGGAGAAATGGGAAGTGGTAACCATCCACCTTCCCATTATTTATTTTATCCATTATAGCAATAACCCCTACTTAATAGCAGTAACTACCCACTAATAAGAAAAACCTCACATTAGTCTGGTAACTCACGAATTTAAGGGGAAATAGGTGACCACTAAAGGGAAGACCCTATAAAAGGAAAAAGGAGGAATAATTGGAAGGTAAGTAATTTGATCCAAATGTACTGTTAACCCATCTTAAGCATTTTCTGACTTAAGCATCGGAGAATCCCCGTTGAAAATCCTTCCGGCGAGTCACCGTTGTTGTCTCTGCTGTGCAGGTTTGTTCACGAAGCGAGTTCTAGATTTCATCCACAACATTTTGGCGCCATTCGTGGGACAAAAATTCGTGAATAGATTATGGCTCAAAATTTCCAATCCACAAGTTCAGCAAGACGGAGCACTCGCGTTGAGTTCATCGTCAACGCTACTCTGTGACCTTACTCGTGGTGGAGCCACCTCCCCACCGGCAAATCGTGGCAAAAGAGTGGCGGATACCCCGGCAGCCACGACGGCGACGCCAGCAACCATGATAGTTGCGCCACTCCCCACGAACCCTGCCTCAACTCCACTGCAACCTGTTGGTCCATCTGAACCACCTACTGTCGGAATCACTACGGTCGCTACCGCCAATATCACTCCACTTACTGTTGACAAACCAAGCTGATCTACTCGCTGTCATTCAGACAATGTAATGATTCATCAAAAAGTTATAAGCCGCCATTGAAAACCCACCTTTGCAACTAGAGCCTCCTAGGCCTCCTAAAGGAAAGCATATAATTGATGCACAGAGGCAATCTATCCATTATCGATTGAATTTCCACAATGGAGCAGGCGATTCTAAAATTCAGGACAGGGCACGTAGCAACCAACATGTGATAGAAATGGAAGATGAATACTCTGATGACGAACGACGTAACCCCCGATACAAAAGACATGAAGAGAGCTACTACAAGGCTCAATCCACCAGAAACAGTTACCTCAATACTGGTGGCAACCGAGCAAAGCACTACTCCAATGCTCCAATCATCGTCGGACGGCCATTCGTGGAAGAAGTTGATCTCTTCCTAATTCCCCCCAACTTCAAAATGCCTCCATGTGAGTCATACGATGGCACAGGAGACCCAATGGAGCACTTGGCCCGTTTTACCTCGGGCATGAGCTTGCATCTAGTCCCCGACCAGATCATGTGCCGAACATTTCCAGTAATGCTAAAAGGAGCCGCACATGTGTGGTTCCAGCACCTAGCGCCTCGCTCCATCTCATGCTGGGCTCAGTTAGCTGAATCTTTTCGGAGCAATTTCCTCACAAGTCATGTGCAAAGGAAGAATTCCTCGGCCCTCTTTCATATAGTCCAGGGGCTGAAGGAATCATTAAAGTCGTACTACGCCCGCTTTAACTCTGAGAAGCTTCTTATTGATACTTAGATCCAGGAGTGACATTCGCGGCAATGGCTAGGGGAGTGAGACCGGGCACGCCCTTACGTTTCTCATTAAACAAGTGCCCGCTAGAGAACATGTCAGACCTCCTTGATAGGGTGAAAAAGTATCTTCGAGCTGAAGAAGATTCAACAACCTCGCAGCACGAAGAAACGCACACGGGACACAAAAGGCAAGATCGTCCTGGAGGGAAAAATCTGAATGAATCCAAGTGCTCACGGACAACACTCCCCAAAAACGTTTACCCTTCTCAATACTTCTCGGGGGCACATCTTAAACCAGATCAAAGGTCAAAACATACTCAAATGACCAAAACCTATGAGAGGACCAACCGAAAAGAGAGACTCCTAACTATATTGCCACTTCCATAAAGATCACGGACAGACAACCGAAGAATGCAAGGTGCTTCAGCGCGAGATTGAAAATCTCATAGCTAAAGGGCATCTCAAGCAATTCATTAAGCCAATGATCGACAGCAAAATGGAAGAAAGAATCAGCGGAGAACAGAGGAGATGCGCCCGAAGGACCCCCCAGTGATAAACACCATTTTCGGAAGATTGAGCGCTGGAGGTCTGTCTAGCTCTTCCCGAAAAGCCTATGCTCGGCAAGTTAATCTAACACAAGGACCAGCTAAGCGAACGAAAACATCCACCTCTTTGGAGTTCGACGATGTAGATCTTGATAGAATAATCCTACTGCACAATGATGCTCTAGTCATCACTATACGTATAGATGATTTCCAAGTTAAACGCATCTTGGTCGATACAGGAAGTTCAGCCGATATCATCTTCAAAGACACATTTAATCAGATGGGGATTTCTGATGACAGGGTAAAACCAGTATCTTCTCCTTTATATGGCTTTACAGGTGCCTCTGCACTAGTGAAAGGAATCACCTCTCTCACTGTCATTGTTGGGGAAGTGCCTCGCCAGGCAGTGCATACACTCAATTTCCTTATCATCAAAGTCAAATCGTCGTATAACGGGATTTTGGGCTGAACAGGCCTTAACAAGCTACAAGCAGTAGCTTCGACCTACCATCTCGTCATGAAATTCCCTACCCCAACAGGGGTTGGCTTTGTAAAAGGCGATCAGACCCTTGCTCGAAGGTGCTACGTAGCCTCTTGCAGAGCCGAAGAGACTCTCTCAATCGATGACCAGCGCGATGAGAAGGCATTAAGGCGCACAGAGATTGTAGAAGCTCTTATTTTTATACCACTCATAGAAGAAGATAACGAACGACAAGTAAGGATTGGCTCTACGCTAGAGCCAAACATTCGAAAGCGGTTAATCTCCTTCCTTTGATCCAACATGGACATCTTCGCGTGGAGTGCAACAGACATGCTAGGCATAGACCCATTTGTGATCACACACCGACTTTCAGTCGATCCCATGTGCAAACCTGTTAAGCAAAAGAAGCGGCCTTTCGTACCAGAACGACAAATGATTATCAAGAAGAAAGTTGATAAACTCCTGGATGCTGACTTCATCCAGGAAATCAATTACCTCGAGTGGGTAGCCAATTTCGTCATGGTGCCGAAAAGCAGAACGAGCAAGTGGAGGATTTGCATCGACTATACTGATCTGAACAGCGCATGCCCGAAAGATAGTTACCCGTTGCCACGTATCGACACATTGATTGATGCCACGTCGGGTCATCAACTCCCCAGCTTCATGGATGCGTTCTTCGGTTACAACCAGATCCGTATGCCTGAATACGACGTGGCCAAGACAACTTTCATCATGGATCAAGGCATGTTTTGTTATAAGGTCATGCCCTTCGGATTAAAGAATGCCAGCGCCACTTACCAAAGGTTGGTCGACAAAATCTTCAAACCCCTCATAGGGGAAAGCATGTAAATGTATGTTGACAATATGCTCGTCAAAAGCCTTCGAGCTGAAGAGCACATAGTTGATCTTCAACAATGTTTTAATCTCCTCCGAGAATTTCGCATACGCCTTAATCCTACCAAGTGCACCTTTGGGGTATCGTATGGCAAATTTATCGGGTTTATGGTCTCAGAAAGGGGAATTGAAGCTAACCCCAACAAGATCAAAGCCATCCAGGAAACGGTTGCACCAAGGCGTGTCAAGAAAATACAGATCCTGACAGGACGAATCACTCCCCTTAACAGGTTCCTCTCTAAGTCGACAGAATGCTGCTTGCCATTCTTCAAGGCATTAAAGAATATCAAAAACTTTGAATGGACGACTGAGTGTCAAACCTCCTTTGACGCATTAAATGAATATTTAACATCACCACCACTTCTCTCCAAACCTGTCCTGGGAGAAGATTTTTTTCTCTACTTGGCCATCGCTGAGTTTGTGGTCAGTGCAGTCCTAGTCCGGGAACAAGATGGTCAGCAGCTTCCCATCTACTATGTGAGCAGGGTTCTTCAGGGAGCCGAGCAAAGATATCCTAATGCGGAAAAGTTGGCATTCGCCTTGTTAACAGCCACAAGAAAGCTTCGACTGTATTTTTAGTCTCACACAATAATTATGCTCATTGACAAACCGTTTAGACAGATATTAAACAGGCCAGACCTTTCCGGTCGTCTCGTTCCCTGGTCGGTAGAGTTAGGCGAGTTTGACATATACTATAGACCTCGACTCTTAATTAAAGGGCAAGCCTTGGCCAATTTCATAGTCGAGTGTACGCTTCCCATTGAAGTCGAAAAGCCTCTCCTCCTCATCCAATCTGGGTTGTTTACATGGATGCTCTTTGTAGATGGATCGTCAAACACAAGTGGGAGCGGAGCTGGATTAATACTGAATAGGCAAGATTGCCTAACCGTAGAGTACGCTCTTTGCTTCGACTTTCAGGCTTCCAACAATGAAGCAGAATATGAAGCTTTGATAGTAGGCATGCATCTAGCCCGTGCAATGCGCGCAGCATCCCTTCATGCTTTCAGTGATTCTGCGCTCGTCGTGAAACATATGTCAGGGGAATACGAAGCAAAAGACCCAAAGATGGCTAACTACCTGCATAGCAAAAGAGATTGCGAACACGTTCACTATTTTTAAGATCACGTAGATCCGTAGAGAAGACAATACTTCCGCAGATGCACTCTCAAGGTTGGCCCTCTTTTGATCCATCAGGTTTCGACCGTACAATCCATCCGGAACTTTTGCATGAGTCGAGCATCACTGTAAAAGAAGTCATGCAAACTGAGCATGAGCCGTCATGGATTGATCCCATCAAGGCCTACCTTCAGGACGGCACATTTCCTACCGATCGGCAAGCAAGCCAGGAGCATCATCCTTCGCTCGGCTCGATACACATTATGGAGGATGTATTATACAAACCCTTATTCACTCTTCCTTACCTCCGTTGTCTCACCCCATCGGAGATCGACTATGCTCTATGAGAAGTCCACGAAGGCATATGCGGACAACACTTAAGAGGACGTGCACTAGCGCACAAAGTTCTGCGCCAAGGATATTACTGGCCGACTATGCATCGCGATGCCTTGGACTATACGAGGAAGTGCGATGCTTGCCAACGTTTTTCCTTGATCCCCAGACAGTCACCAAGTCCCCTATAATCATTAAGCAACCCCATACCATTTACAATGCGGGGAATGGACATCATGAGCCCTTTCCCTCCGGCTACAGCTCAACGCCGGTTTGTAATTGTGGCAATCGACTACTTTACTAAGTGGGTTGAAGCCGAGGTCCTGGCTACAATATTCGAAAAAAATATGAAGATTTATTTTGGCGCTCCTTTGTTTGTTGCTTTGGAATGACACGTGTGCTCGTTATTGACAATAGGAAACAATTCGACAACCCCACATTTCGGACGTTTTATGCCAACTTAACCATTGAGCAATGCTTTACCTCCATGGCGCACCCACAAACAAATGGGCAGACTGAAGTTACGAATCGTACACTTCTCTAAGGGATAAGGAAAAAGCTGGACGGAGCGAAAGGACTATGGGTAGATGAATTACCCAAAATCCTCTGGGCTTACAATACGACGACGAGAACCCCTATGGGTGAAACTCCCTTCAATTTATCATTTGGAAAAGAGGCACCCATTCCCGTCGAAGTAAGATTGCCATCTCTTTGCCTAACAACCCATGACCCTGTCCAAAATGAAGAAGCTCTCCGCGCTAACCTTGACCTCCTCGACGAGCGTCGTGAACAAGCGGCAGTGCACCTTGTAGCCTACAAGCATCGAGTATCCAAATTTTATGACCAGAGTTCGACATCGCGCATTTCTAGTAGGCGACTTAGTCATGCGCCACATAAAAGCTTAGGCTCCGCGCAAAGTAGTTGGCAAATTAGCACCGAACTAGGAAGGTCCTTATAAAGTGGTCAAGCTAGGAGGCCCAGGCACCTATCACTTAGAACACATGGATGGCAGAACAATACCTCGCACATGGAATGCAGCAAACTTAAGGCACTACTACGCATGAGCAAGACTGAGGGACCGAGGGACCGAGGGGGCCCATACACCGCCTTTATGTTTGATTTTGCTCGCTCCTCTATGTTTGATTTCACTCCTGTTTTAGATCTTGCTCATGCTTTAGATCGTTCTTTTTTTACTCTACGGCTTTATATAGCCTAGCAGTCTAATTTTCTTTTTCCATTTCCCTTGACTTTGCTCAGCCATTGATGTACTAGTCTTCATCATAAATGGAAAAAGATTCGCGTAATTACTTTGACAAGCAAGAACAAGCAAAAAATATGCCTTGATTGCATTAAAGATGAAAAGTTACGCAATAGGCTCCAAGGCCATACAAAAGAGTGCAATAAGGACCCTAAAGAACTAATCTAATAGACAAGGCAATCCTAGTCCATTCAGCAACATTTCCTTGTTGCCCCGCTTCATGAGGGCATTCCAAAACCACGAATTGTTCCTACCTTGAAATCGTCCCAGATGCTGAGCCAGAAACACCCAAACTGTGGCTAACAGAAGGACTAGTGAGCGACCAATAACTTGTAGTCTTCCTTCGTTCGGCTTCTTCGGTCTGACGTTCAGTGTCAGCGGCAACCTTTCGGGCAAAATTGTGCTCATAGATGCTCATATCAAGATCAGGATGATCTTTGGAAACATCACTCTTGCACTCGTTATAACCATGCACAAGTGCCCCCTTCGAATCTCGGTAACGTTGGTCTATGAAAGCCTTGGACCTCTTAAATTGTTGAACAGCCTGAAGAGAGACTGTTGATTTCTTGGCCTCTAAATGATTAACATGAGTTGAAAGTTCAACGTTCTTGGCAGTCAAACCAGTGTTGGCCAGCTCCAGTCGCTCCACCTTCCTGCTCAAATCATCGACTTTCTTCTCGGCCTCCCTGCAAAAGTTATTCTCTATCATAACTTTCTTCTTCTCTTCGTCCAGTACTTTGTCCACCGCAATCAGCTTCTCTGCTCCAATCTGCACCTGCGCCATAGCCTGCACGACAAGAGTTAGAGTCATAACGAAACTTTCAATGATAAGAAGAGAAGAAACCAACATGTGACATCAGCCAAACCATCCCATTAACTGTCTCAGTAACACCATAGGATGACAGTGTCTTGCAATCCATAGGGATGATCGCATGGCTAGACCAGTCCCACGCTGTGTGAGGGGACTTGAAGACCAATTCTTCAATAAATACCCCCCAAGCAAGATGATGAGGAGCATCAGGCCGAGCAGAAGACGATGTAGCTCTGCTTCCCGCTCTACTCGACGCTTTTCTCTTCTTAAGTGCTTATTTGGGTTTGTCCGCCATCGACAAACCCAAGACAAAGTTGTCAGTCTCCGTCTCGATCACTTTTGGTTGAGACCCTGAGACCAGAGCACCAAAATCTAAGTCCTGCATCTCTTTATTCAACACTGTGTATGGATGCCAGCTCATCAGGGATGATGTCCCCCAAAACCCTGAGAGCGTTGAATAGTGGAGGATCCCCCTGTGCTTGAGATGACATGATCTCTGCACACAAAATAAGAGTAAGAGCATTATTAAAAGTTAGACAAACACGAGGCTTGAAAATGGCATTTACTGGGATCATTTTTGCCCTCTTCTTCCTCCTCGTCATAATCCTGAGGCTCAGGAGAGAAGATGATGCCACACTCATGAAGTTGAGCATTACTCAGAAGATATCTGGATTCTAAAGGCTCAATTCCTTTGAGCTTCTCAATGTGCTCAAGTTCAGTCTCTGATAAATCCTTTTCTTTTAATTTATTACAAGCTTTAGTTTCGCACTCTGGAAGCCACACATTGCACACTTCATGCCGTTGAGACTTGGGCAATTTGACAAACAGGAACCTCTCTTTCCAATGATGGTTGGATGAGGGTGGCTGTGGAAATAAGTTGGCGTTGGCCTTTAGGCGTTGACTCAAAAAATACCAACCTACCTGTTTAGTAATCGTACAGCTAGTAAAAAACCATCTGAACACCCTAACTTTAGGCCTCAAGCCAAGTTTATGGCATTGATAGATGAAAAACTCATAAAGCGCCATGCGTGTGGGGAAAATTGGTCGGCGCGCAAGTCCATAGGCATTCAAAATCTTGATAAAAAAGGGATGAAGAGGAACCCTAAAACCATTGAGGAACATGTCCTAATAAACACCTATCTCGTCGATCGTAGTCATATTAGTTGATTCGTCCTCGTCAGGAAGCCTAAGTTTTACAATTAACGGAATCTCACAACGCTCTCGTAGAAGCTTTAAGTCATAGCTACTTAATTTGCTTATAAGTGTATGCACGTCAAAAGGCTTAGGAGACCGAGCGTTCTCCTTTAGAACTTCCTTGGCAGGAACTCTCCTTGATTCTTGGAAAGGCACCAAAGGAACACCAGTTTCTAAAAATAGGGGGTCAAAGGTAGGTTATATCCACACCCCTCGAGAATCGACATAAGGCTCAGAAACATGTTCTCCATCTTGGTCAGACATAATTCTAGATCAAAACAAGAGATTTCAAAAAATATTGGGAAAAGTTTTGAAGCTTTCTTGAAAAGAGGACAATCTTCAAACAACTTAAAAACCTTTTTCATAGCCCCAATCTCGCTTTCTCTCTCTCTCTCTCTCTCTCTCTCTCTCACTTGAAGAATGAAACAAGTGAAGTGAGGTAAAGAAATTTACCCTTTAAAATAGAAATAGAACATCCATCCAATGGATGAGATCTTGTGACCGTTGCAATACCCTAAACACATGGCATGCATCTAATAATATCACCGGGAGGCAAATTTACCCATTTATCCCATGATAAAAACTTTAACAGAGCCGAGTAGATGAGATACTTTGGTCCTAGCCTCTACCGAGCAGACGAGTGCATTGGACTACACGCCTCTACTCTAGCCGAGTAGATGAGATACTTTGGTCTTAGCTTTTGCCAAGCAGACGGCGAATTGGACCACATGCCTCTACTCTAGCCGAGTAGACAAGCTACTTTGGTCTTAGCTTTTGCCGAGCATACGAGGGAATTGGACCACAGGCCTCTACTCTAGCTGAGTAGACGAGTGCATTGGACCACATGCCCCTACTCTAGCCGAGTAGACGAGCTACTCTAGTCTTAGCCTCTACCGAGCAGACGAGCGCATTGGACCACACGACTCTACTCTAGCCGAGCAGACGAGCTACTCTAGTCCTAGCCTCTACTGAGCAGATGAGCGCATTGGACCACACGCCTCTACTCTAGCCGAGTAGACGAGCTACTCTAGTCCTAGCTTATGACGAGCAGACAAGCACGTTGGACCACACCTATGCTCGGCAGACAAGCAGGGGTGTATATCTCTACCCGGCCAAGTAGAGTAGATGAACTTTCAGAGGCCATTATTCGGTCAAGCCGAGTAGACGATCCCTTGAGGTAGCTCTACTCGGTCAGGCCGAGTAGAAGAATTCCTATGAGGCCTTTACTCGGCCGAGCCGAGTAGACGAGCTCTTGAGGTATCTCTACTCGACCAAGCTGAGCAGACGAATCCCTTTGAGACCTATACTCGGTCTAGTCGAGTAGACGATCCCTTGAGGTAGCTCTACTTGGTCAGGCCGAGTAGAAGAATTCCTATGAGGTCTCTACTCGGCCGAGCCGAGTAGACTAGCCCTTGAGGTAGCTCTACTCGGTCAGACCGAGTAGAAGAATTCCTATGAGGTCTCTACTCGGCCGAGCCGAGTAGACGAGCCCTTGACGTACTTCTACTCGGCCAGGTTGAGTAGAGGAATTCCTATGAGGCCTCTACTCGGCCGAGCCTTTAAGGTACTTCTACTCGGCCAAGCCGAGTAGAAGAATTCTTATGAGGCCTCTACTCGGCCGAGTAGAGTAGACGAGCCCTTGACGTACTTTTACTCGGCCAAGCCGAGTAGAGGAATTCATATGAGGCCTCTACTTGGCCGAGCCGAGTAGACGAGCTCTTGAGGTATCTCTACTCGGCCAAGCCGAGCAGACAAATCCCTCTGAGACCTCTACTCGGTCAAGCCGAGTAGACGAACCCTTGAGATATCTCTACTCGGCCAAAGTGAGTAGATGAACTCCTATGAAATCTCTGCTTGGCCAAAAGAATCTTCTTAAGGAGATATGATGGGGAGATTAGTAATGATGCTATAATTCTGTGTTCTTTCTCAAAAAAGAACAAGGAATGGGGGGCAAATGATATGGGAGAAAAAGACCACCTAGGAGATGGTGACACATGTCACCATCTGACGCTCCCAAAACTATCGCACCACTAATGGAGAAATGGGAAGTGGTAACCACCCACCTTCCCACTATTTATTTTATCCATTATAACAATAACCTCTATTTAAAAAGAAAGACCTCACATTAGTCTGGTAACTCCCGAATTTAAGGGGAAATAACTGACCACTAAAGGGAAGACCCTATAATAAAAGGAAAAAGGAAGAATAATTGGAAGGTAAGTTTTGATCCAAATATACTATTAACCCATCTTAAGCATTTTCTGACTTAAGCATCGAAGAATCCTTACCGAAATCCTTCCGGCGAGTCACCGGTGTTGTCTCTGCTGTGCAGGTCTATTCATGAAGCGAGTTCCAGATTTCATCCACAACACCTTTCTAGTCTTATATTTTTCCATTCACATGCATATTATATAATGCCCACAAAGGAAAAAATGGGTGATGCTCTTCTAACAACCATATCCATAGAGAGTAATCATTTGTCTACACCGTTATCCATGAATTCGAGTTTGGCATCGCACGATGGGATAGATACATCTGAAATAGATGGTATAATGCGCTTTGGTTTCATCGGGGTATGTTTTAGTAGGTTTATTTGGTAATTAATATTCATATTCTGTGGACTGTATCTTATTAATAAAAAGTGATACAGCTAGTCATTAGTTCTGTTAATGGAATTAATGGATTTGATACAGCTAAAATAGATTTTACCTATGAATTACCCAAGCTTTGTCACGTTATTACAAAAACATTGTCGTGTTTGTGATTATTCATTTGGATGTGATTTTGGGTGAAAATCGGGATGAGGTGTGGTTTTAAAATAATATGGATAGGTAACAAGGACTAAAAAAATAGGATCGTTAAGAGATGGATCAATAATGCATTAGTTATTCTTTTGTTGTTTATTATTACTTTTCTTCCTGTTAATATGTGTTCAAGTAGTATGTGAAAATTAAATAACTAAACGTTGATTTACTTTTGATTGCATTCAGCAACTCTCTGCATTTCATAGTGCATTCTTGTGAAATTGCCTTGAAAGTGATCATCCCAGAATAGACATGGTTGATCACTTCCAATGATTTAATTGTTCGCATATACTCTCTTGAATTTGGCTGGATGGGTGGTTTCATTTGTTTTGACAGTCTTTAATATAATCTTTTCTCTTGTTGGGGTGGTTCTAGTGACTTTTTATGCACAACTTGACTTGCACTTAGGCTACATATGTCCTCCATGTGCATCACAGTTTTGGGTTTGGACACTCAACTTTTGGTAAGAAATAATTACCAGCTCAAGTAGGTATATTTGAGCCATGATTATCAGTGCAAATAAGGTGAGGACATGAGGATATCTTAGGGTAACGTTAGGGAGAAGTATAACTCTTTGCAAAGAGAAAAATAGGTTTGGAGTGTGTTAGTGAAAAGTGGAAGGGGCCAGGCAAAGCGTATTTCAAAACAGAAAGGGGAAGATGGAAACAAAAACGAGTCATAATCTAATCTTTTCACATGAGTCACGATCACTCATTTTAAACCAAGAAAAAATACTTACAATTAAGGAATATGAGCATTAGACAACTTTTTATTCATTGTAAACGAATTTGTATAACTAATACTCTCTTTCAGGTTGTGATCGATAACGGTAAACAAATAACAATTGTGGGCAGAGAGATGTTGTGCAGGTTTCGGAGAAAGAATCTTGACTTATATTTTTGTAGTTGCAATGAAACTTGTAACTTTATTCTTGGGATTTGTAATGTGATTTATTGTATTTAGTGAACATGTAAGTTGTTGTATTTAGTGTTAGTTGGTGGTGTATATATGGATTACATTTTATTTGTATCAGTTGGAATTTAGTAAATGATGATTAATCTTAGTTTAAGAATCAAATTGTTATTGGATTGGTTGGTTAGTGTTAATTGTTTCAAATAGGTTTGAATTTATAAAAAAAATAGCTAAACTAAAAAATAGCCATTTTTTTTAACTTTTAGCGACAATTTTGTCGCTACAAGTCCTTTTACAGATCAATAAACGTTTTTAAAGATATGTTTAGCGACTAAAGACTTTTGCGACGGAAATTCCGTCGCTAAAAGATTTTTTTGAGAAATTCAGAAATTAAAAATATATAGAAAATACCTTTTAGCGACGGAATTTTCCGTCGCTAAAAGTAATTAATTATGTCGGTAAAAAGTGCTTTTTTTCGACGGATCATCAAATTCAGTCGCAAAACTTTTAGTAACGGGGTTATAGGCAACGGATAGTCCGTCGCTAAAAGTCTTTAGCGACGGATTATCCATTTTTAGCGACGAAAAATTCCGTCGCTAAAAGTGATTTTTCTTGTAGTATACCGGCCGTTAAAATCAGTGCAGAACGATATTTTGATTAGTATCAATACAAAAGGTTACTTCACCGATAAAACGTAAAAGGGTACGTATTGACCGATATTTCCAGGACCAGTACAATATTGATAATTATGCCTTCTGAAATAAAAGTAGCTTCCTCGAAGGATACATATTTTTGATAATCCTTATCAATGTGAGGCACACAGCACATTCTTTTTTAACTTTTAAATAAATTTTATATACTTCTTTCATGTTTGCCTTCAAGTAATTACGCACAATCATCTACCCCTGATTGGATTTTTTTTGTGTTGACCCTTTACAAAATTCTAAAATCAATTTTAATAGCAAGTACGTATCAAATTAAATTCATATAGGAATTATACATTATATATAAGTATCCTTTGACAAATCACACTAGAATACAAGTTCGCAGACAGGTCGTACAGGCTCGACGTGCCCGCAACAGGCCTAGCCCAAGTGTACTGTTTGTGGACTTCCTATAGGTAATATGCTTATAATTGTTGCTAATCTAACCATCCTTTGTGAAACCTCCTGACCCCCTAATTTCTCCTAGGAGATGGAGAACACAGTCTAGGAAAGGTAGAATTCAGTAACGAATAAGGACTTTAGCGGACAAACCTAGCTGAATTAAAAGTGCTCCCTCCTACGTAAGTAGCTTCCTTGAAGGATACAAATTTTTGATGATCCTTATCACTGTGAGGAACACATCACATTATTCTTTAACTTTTTTAAATGGTTGTTATTCTTATTTTAAATATTTGCATTCAAGTACTTGCGCACAATCGTCTACTGCCTTAGTCCATTGAATTTATTTATTTTTTTTTTTGTTTTGACTTTTTACAAAATCTTAAAATTCATTTTAATAGCATGTACATATCAAATCAAACTCATTTAGTTCTAAATTTATAAGTATCCTTTGACAAATCAAATTAGCGTATAAATTTATAGACGGGTGAATTGTACGGTTCAACGTACCTGCAACAGTCTTAGCCCACTCCTAGCATTCGGGTACTTCCTAATTAACGCTTATACGTGCTACTAACCTAGCCATCCTTTGTGAAACCTGAAGAAGCCTCACACACGAGGACTCCTCTCTGGTAGATTGGTAGTGGTGGTGAGGGCGGCTTCCTCCTTGAGGGTCTTTGGTCATTAGGTTGCAGCCAGCTCTTTACCAGTTCTTGTTACAAAATATGTGTTAGTATATGCTTCTTGTTTTGCAGTAACGTTTTGACGTGTGATCGCTAGGTAGGGTTTTGCTACTTTTATATACATGCCACACACATACTTTGTATGTTGTGTGCGGGTAAGTTCACGTTCTCTGTGTGTGTGTTTGTGTAACGACTGATTATATGTTAGGGTTTAGCATATAGAAGAAACTTTGCACTCGTAAAACAAGTTGTTCTTTATTTTTTTTTTTCCCTGTTTGGGGGTTCAAACTCCTCTTGTGGAACTTTTAATTAATCAAACTTTGCTAATACTCCTTCCGTTTTCGTTAAATTTTCTTCGTTGTTCTTTGCGAAAATTTATGTAAATCTAAATGTATGTACTCATAGAGTTAAACTCAAATAGCGATTATCTATTAAATATGTATCAGTCACGCTATTGTTAAATCAAAGTCGATGGCGAAAAATCCAAATATATCTCTTCTGTTGGCAAGCATCTCCTCTTGTCGTGTTTAGTTTCGCTACATGAATTAGGTACAGTGTTGTATCTCTTGAATAAAAAGGACTTTGTAGTATGAATTTGGGGCTCAAACCCTAATCGTTCTTCATGCTAACAACAATCTCAACTGCTGCCGCGGAACATATTAAGAGAACCAATCATGTCACACATGACATACTAATAGACTTCGTATCTTCGAGTTATAAACATGAATTTGATGATTAGCAGATAATGCGAGTTTTTTGTAATGGAATCTGCATGATGAGAAACTGAATTGACAGTGAACACTGTTCATATTTTTTTAAGTTATCTTCAACGGGGTTATGAAACAGAAGTGGACTGTGATCATATTTGACATGAGATATGCATATTGCATAATTTTCTTTGATTTCAAAAAATCCATGCTGACCACTTTAATGCTGTTCTTTGTTGTTCATTTCATCATGACTTTCTTATATTGCAATCTGTTGAATTATGGTAATAGACAAACTTTGTAAACCACTGGTGGGGCTTAAGTTATTTTATACTGGTCTTGTGCTGTCCAAGGCTATTAAATTACTGTATTATGCTACTTTGATCTTGTAATTGCCCTTGTAATGCAATGACATGGTCAACCCTTTTTAACTGGTTTATGCTTTGATATGCAATGGCATGCTGACCCTTGTTTAAAGAATTGTTTGCCTGCATTCCGGAGCAGAAATTGTTCTATTTCCTCAGCTTTGCTCTTAACTTATAACCTGTATTCTTAATTACGAGAGATGAAGTACGATTTTAACTTGATAGGTGGGCAAACATGTATCGTTTATCCATGGTAGTATATGACACTAATTTTCCCATTGTACAGATAATGCAGGCTTTGGCAGTTGTCTTTACTCTCTGCAATAGTAATTTTAAGGTAATTTTTTCTACGCTTTTGATGTGCAGAATCAGTGATAGAACGCCCCTCTTAAACGCACCATGGGAAATATTACTGGCAAATTCTCAGGCTACTCGAATCAGAACTCGGTTCAGCGCCTTGATGAGTCGGAGGTGACTGCTGGAAACAAGAAGAATGAAAGTGGTTCTGGTGTTGGCATTCAATTGATCATCCCTCCTTACAACTTAAAGAAGGAAGAAGCTGCTAAAATCTTTGTTCGGATTTTGCGCTGTCTGCCTCTAGAGGTCTTTCAGGCGAAGGTGACTCAGCCACTTCCCCATGAAGTCATTGTTGAAATCTTGAGCTGGTTGCCTGTCGAAGTCTTGTTGAGACTTCAGCTTGTGTGCAAAGAATGGTATGCTATTATTAGAAATCGCTACTTCATCGAGATGCATATCAGCCGGGCCACTTGCGCCACTTTATTTAACATACGAAGAACTACGACCGTGTCCCCGACCCCGTCTAGCGCCCAGCATAAAGTTCACTTAATCTGTGGGTGTGATGGCTTGGAACTCGAGAGGAGCAACACCACGAAAAAGTACTACATTGTGAATCCAACCATTAGAAAAACACTTGAATTGCCTGATCCACATGAGGATAGCCTTGGCATGACTTTCTCTTTTGTTCCAGCTACCGGTGACTATAAATTGGTCTCCATATACAAGGATGAACATGGACATGTATGCTTTGAGGTTCTTTCTGTTGAGACTGATAGTTCTTGGAGACCCCTAAAATTCCCTGAGATAGAGATTCTTGACAAGAAAAGGAAGAAATGTTTTCTTGTCCCAACAGATGCAGCTGTTCATTATGTTGGGGTAACTAGAAAAGGATCAGACGTTGAAGAAGTAGTAGCATCTCTAAATCTAGAAACCGAGACCTTTACCGTCACAACTTTGCCGAAAGGTCTGTACCCAGATTGGGAAAAGGTTTGGGCTGTAAGTTGGAAAGGGAAACTAGCATTACTTGATAGAGCGACAGAACATCTTTGTGTCACGGTGCTAGAAAATTACAAGAAACAAAAATGGGGGAAAGGTATACCATCATTCCAACAGCCTTCAAGGGGATTGACGAAGACGACTATATTCCGATTTCTGCCGAGTATGACCATCTGTGGTTCTGGTCCAAGAGCAACAAAATATTTTCTTGCAACATCGAGACAGAATACATCAGGGATGTTATATCAGCACCAGACGGGTATGAACTCTTAAGCATAGTCTACCGCCGTCCATCTAGCCTGGTAACATTAAAAGGAATGAAATGAAAAAGCTCGAACAACTCGTCTATGGTGATTGGTTAGTTGCTGATTTGCGTCTACTTAGCGACAGGCATCATTCTTCTCTGTTACTTTCTACGTTTTATTTGGTTTTTAATGCTCCTATTGAGAGGATTGATTACAACCAGTTGCTTCGTGCTTTAGGGTCACTTCCAGATTAGGCTATTAGTATTTTCAGTTGTTTCCATTTGCTTGTTTATCCAAGGGACCGGCTGCCAAGATATTAAGATCCTCGTGCTTTGTTGTGGAAGTTTACCATGGATGTCAAACGACATAGCAATGGATGTTTGCTGTTTTTTTTTCTTTCCTAATATTGTAGTTTTTGGCTATTCGTAGGTTGAGGTTAGCGTTCCTGCTATTAGTATATGCTATTGAATTTGTGAGTTCCAAGCAATGCCCTGCTTCATTCTCAATCTTAGATCTCCGTAGTCCCATATGCTCCCATTAAATAGCTTCTTTTTATCAGCTTTCTGATCTCGTAAGAACTTGGCCTGATCACTATAAGCTAATTACAGTTTTCTCTGCACTGCACATGGCAGTAGCATACTACTTTGCATAAAGTGATCACCGATTCTGTTTCCAGTTCCAGTTCCAGTTCTTCTAATCTGCCACGGAGCAGTAAATCTTCCCTAAGTCTTTTTATAGATTTGTGTCTACATATACACATAGACGTGTGCATGTACGTAGTCAGCAAGGAATTGTCTCTTTATCCATGCATCCAGATACCACCACACTGTAGGTTGTGGTGCGAAGTTGTTATTCATATTTTAGTGACCGGTAGATATTAGTCTTAACACCTCGCTCGCAGCCAAAAACCAATCTTTCCCTGGCCGAATTCCTGCACTACACGACCAGTGTCCTAGAGACTACCGCTTGTGACATCTCAGCTAACCTGAGAGCTTCATGTTATGGTGTGGAAATAACAAGGTTTGATCCATGTTTGCAGTTTCAAATTAACATTTTTCCGTAATTCAGCTGGCAATGCTTTTCCAACATAGTTCTTATACGATCAAAACCAACAAGTGTCTTGTCAATATAGAAACAAAGCATACACATAATTTTGTCCTAACCAAGCTTGGAAAGAACAGTGTTGAGGCTAGCTACCGTTGCAGCATATGACTTCTCTGCTTCAGGGGCGCTCTTAATCTTTGCTGCATAGTCCAACTGAAAAAAGCAGGAAAAATGTGTTAAGCAAAACAAAATAATGTGATCCTCCAATGACCAATCAGTCCGAATGATATTATGACTAGGTACAGCAATAGAATGATAACACTAAGGTTTCAACTCACAGCGCTAATGTCCTGGAAGAGCTTTCCGGTGAGGTCCTTGAGTGGCTTCTTTTCGTCCTTGGGCTTTGCAGAGATGATGGTGTTGAGGTCATAGCGGAGGTACTCTGCCCGAAGACGGAGATCATTTTGGACATATGGCCAAGCCTTCTTGTCAATCAGGTCCTTCACATTAACAATTTCCTTTGCTGACTCCTTGCACCTCTGTGCTGCCTCAGACGGTGTTAGTGGTTGAATGAAAAACCGCTCCTTCAGTGGCAAGTCGAGGTCTCTAGCCTCATCCGAGTTTAAAGTTCCAGCTACCAATACACAGATTTCGCTAATATGATAATCGAAATAGTCTAATACTCGCGAACTAAGTCATTTAAGTTAAATCAGCATTGCCTAACAAAAAAAAAAAGTTAAATCAGCATTGTTCACTTGTAACACCAGGCTCAGCCTTGTCGTTTCGGGTTCGTCTGTGAATGTGGTGATCCTAAAAACCAAGGAGCCAAGTGTAGACTTATCAATATAAGCTCCTCGTTCTGGCCGAAGCAGAATGTGGCATCTCCCTTTACTTGATTTTCTTCCTATCTTCTTTGGCCATCAAATTATAGTTATCAGTATTTTTGAAAGATCAACTTTGAATAACATCTGCGATGCATTTTCTTCCTACTCCTCATAGTTGTTAGAGGCATGCTCTAAGTGAATGAATACAATCTTCATTTTGATGATTATCTTGTTGGGTTTTCTTCCATTTGCCAATGTCAATCACAGTTCAGCGATGGGATACCTGCTCAATTGTGGATTGGTCCCCAATCTTGGTTGAGAACTTGAGAGCTCAATGACCTAAATGAGCTCACGTCAATGTTTTTAAGGTGTGAAAGATCATCTGTTTGATTGTACGCAATTCAGGTGCACCTCTACTTTCCGTTAAACACATTGGTGTCAAAGAGTTAGGCAAATAAAAGTACAACCGTTGAAGGACATTCTGCATATTGGATGTGCTTGCTTTTTCCAGCCAAATCATTTCTCGAAATGAAAGCTAAATTGCAACATATGCTTCATACATAGTTGTCACCGTATTTCGTTACACACTACATAGCCTTTTCGAGTAACTCAACTCGATTAAGTGTATGACAAGTCCGCTAACGACTACTACTACTCGAGATAAAATATGTGGTAAAGGTAAAAAGAGTCAGGAGGAGACTTACGAAGTCCGCCAGATGGTGGGGGTGGCCCTCCAACCTTGATGGATTTGGCCTCGGCCAGGACGGCTTGGACGAACGAACCGGAGGCTAACCCCGTGGCGACGAGGCCTAGCACGGCCCGACGGCTAGTCTCGGTCTCGGCTGCACCCTGCTGGGCTCTAACAGTGAACCCGGACCTAGCCAGGTTGATCCGGCCACTGCTGGCTGCGGTCAGGCGGGTCGAGCCGCTTAGCTGGAGGCTGCCTTCTAGGACAGCTTGGGAGGAGCCAAGTAAGCCAGCCATTGATGCCATCTGATGGACTTAGCTTATTTTTTCTTGGGATTGATAGAAGAAAAGTAATGTGGAGCGTAACGCTTTATGTCTAAGGCTGCAATGTTGTGGATTGGTGTATGATTTTCTGTGATATAGAGTGAGCAGAGTCAGCAGCAGCACCACCTTATCTGGCCTTTTGCCTTCTTGGATAAACTTGGATATGCCCTCAGCCAATCGTTTTTTGCGTTCTTGACAAGTTGGATTAGGTCCTATTTTGAGCCGTAGCATCTTGACACGTGGACTCCAAGGATATTTACTGGGAATTTTTTTTGAAAAGAATGTGATACTTTAGGAGTTGCTAATCTATCTAAACAGTTAGGGATGGTAATACGGGTGTCCCGCTCCCATCGAATTCGCCTATCCTCGCTTGCACTACTTCATATTGCTTCATCTTTCATTGAATGTGCCCGCCCGTCCAATCATATTTAGGTCAAACTCACCCCGTTTAATTTGATTTAACGCGTGTCAGTCCTCTTTGATTGTGAGTCACAATTTCTTCTTCTTCTTCTTCTTCTTCTTCTTTTCTCCCTTCCCCTTGAAAGGGTACATGTGGTAATACTATTTTTACTTCACTGTATACTTTGGTACATTTCTATTGCAAAATGTGCATTTTAATATTTTAGTAATAGTCTATACATTTTTTTGCCACAAAGTAGACTATGTAATAACAAATAAGAGCCGAAAATAATCTCTCCATTTACTCTTTATCAAGATAGTAAGATTGACTTGCGTACAAATATCATGCCAAAACCAAGATGGTGCAAGGCATAAACATGAGGTTCAACACAAGGTTTAAAGATTTTAGTAACTCTAATGAGGACCACGACCTATGTTTGCTTCAAGTTGGTTCGGTCATAGCGGTTACTTAACATTAAAATATAACATGGGATCAAAGTTCTTGTTTGTCAAGCACTTGACTTTGATTCTTTTCGCTTGAATTCAGTCTCCCTTGATGCTAATAGTATATGCACTTTTAAAGTATAGTGCACCTTTATTTATCTTCCTACGTGCAATCGAAAACTTACAAATTAAGAGAGTAATAATCATAATATTCGATGTTTGGCTCAATCACTAACAACAAAAACTTTTTGTGCACTTGAGTTATGCATTAATAGCTTCTTTCTTCATTGTTATAAAGGAAGGGGCAATGAGATGCAATGATCTTGTTTGATTATCCTCCATAATGAATGACACGTAAATCATTTACGTGCATTCCTCGTCCACGATTCTATTTAGGTGAGACACAGCTCCAAAGTTTTAGCTATAGCCACGAATTATAACGTGGTCGGGTTAGGGATAATTTTGTACATTAAGATATACTAAGATGTCACTGAGGCATGAGAGCACGGCCCTGACATATGTATCTAGCAAATTTTGTCAGAGGGTCATCGTGTTTTCTTATATGCGTGACAATATCTATCGGCGGTTGACAACATGATATGTGTTTACTTCTAATCGTATACCTTCCCGACCTCTATGCTAACCCGTGGGTTTGTCAAAACGGATCCACTTCAAATGGATGGGCTTGGGCTTTGTGGTTTCGGGCCCCAGCCCAAATAAGTCGCCCCTATTACAGAACCCATCTTTCAGGCCGACACAGCGACTCAGAGTCGGATCTCCCAATTCAAACAAATTCAAATTTCACTCTTTCCCCCGCTCCCCGTCTCTCTCTTTCAAACCCTAACTCCCAAATTAACGATTTTCTCAAGTTGCATAAATTTTCTCTCTATCCAGCCAAATCTTTCGTTTCCCACCGGCGAAATCAACGGCTCTGATTGACCGGTTGCACCGCCAAATGCGACTCGCGAGGTCACTCGCCACTGAGTCGAACCGCTGATCCGACTCGACGGAAAATGGCTTCTCGCAACCAGAACCGGGCTCCTCCTCGTAGTCCTTTGAGTGTAAGATTCTCTCTTTCTGCGCGCGCGCGTGTGTGTTTGTTTGTGTTTGATTGATGCACTTTTCTGACTTTAAGTTGTTGATATTGTAATGGTTATGGTGAATTTAGCGAGTATCTAGTGCGTGCGCGCGTTTGAGGCAGTGAGGGAGAGAGCTTTTCCAGGCTTTCGTTTTCTTAATTCGTCTTAATTTTGCTTTTGTTTGGCGGTGGTGATGATAGACTAACCTAATGTGTGAAACTTCAATTTTAAGTATGTGCAAATAGAATTGTGGGTGTGGGGGTGAGAGAGAGAGAGAGAGAGAGAGAGAGAGAGAGAGAGAGAGAGAGAGCTTATTATGGTTTTTAGTTGGAATTTTTGTATTTGAGTTGATTTTCAAGAATAATGCTCACTCCGTTTCATTGAATTTTCTGTGTTTGTCTTTTTGTTAAGTATAGATCTAGTGCATCTAACAGTTAAATTGAACGCGAATAGCAATTATGGAGTAAAAAAATATCTTTGACAAGTCAAGTTAGGATAAAAATGAGTAAAGACATATTTACATGTACTAAGTTTATTCTGCAAATTCGTAATGAGTCAAACAGGGAAAGTCAAATGAAACAGAGGGAATAGCAGCCTTGGTGACAGTGCTGATGACATAAACATAGAGAGAGCTGTTTATGATTTGATATTGTCAGTTCTAATAGCCTTGATGATAGTGGTGATGGTATCTGGAAAACAATAGTGCTTCTGTAATTGGTTTATATCGTTTTATTTTGTAGAAAAATGGTGGCCTTGAGGATAGACCATTCGAGAAGCGACAGAAGGTTGGAACCGGAAGGATGATGGGGTCAACGACAGCCAGTCGAGGGAGACAGGCTCTTGCAGTGGTTAATAATCGGCAAGATCTGGCAGCAGGTGCTGGTGGTTTGGGTGGAACTGAGGGCTCTGAGTCTGGTAATGTTGACTTCACCAAGGAGGAGGTCGAGGCGCTCTTGAATGAGAGGCCCAAGGGAAAGAAATTCGACTTAAAGGTCCTTTTATAACATTCTTTGCCATTTCTGTCTGAACTGAATGTGACTTATTTTCTGCTTCTGACTCTCAGATATAAATGCCAAAGTTGCTCATTCAATAATAAAATCTGAATAGAGCAGCGACTGAGTTGACTAATCTTATTAGTTGTTATGTGTTTGTAACTTTGGATTCGGGTGTTAACAGGGCAAAATGGAACAAATGACTGATTATATAAAAAAGCTAAAGCTTTGTGTAAGGTGGTTTCAAATTGTTGAAGAACAGCACATACAGGAAAAGGAGAAGCTACGGATTACGTTAGAGTCTACTGAGAGAATGTCCAAAGAAACAGGTTAGTTATATGTTTTTTCATTACTTTTCTAGTAAATTATACGATGGAACGAAATTGATATGAATTGGTTTCTGGATCAGAGGTGTCAATGAAAGAGAAGGAGGAGGATTTTAACAGAATTATTGCCGAGTTGAGGATGAGAAATGCTTCTATACAAGAGAATTTGGCGAAGGAAGAATCAATGAAGTTGGTGAGACTGAAAATCAGATAACTTTCTGCTCTCTTATATGTGCTGTTTGTTGCCTCTTCATCGTATAGTGGTTTTGCCAACTCAATGATTAGGATGCAATTGACTGTCACAAAAGAGAAAAAGAAGCTAGGATTGCCATGGAAAAGTTGCAAGCTTCTCTTGCAGAAGAGCTTGCAAAAGCTGAGCAGGAGAAGTTAAGTGCCAACCAGAAGGTATTATAGTCTTTTAAATTCTGCTCCAGTATCAAATTGCTTGTTTAGTAGATTTACTGTCTTGATCTTCTGAATTTGGCAGGTGACATCACTCAATGATATGTACAAACGATTGCAAGAGTACAATACAAGCTTGCAGCAGTACAATGCTAAACTTCAAACGGATCTTGCAGCAGCTAACGAGTCTGTCAAACGAGTAGAAAAGGAAAAATCGGCTATAGTGGAGAACCTTAGCACCTTAAGGGGCCAATGTACTTTGTTGCAAGAGCAGTTAACTTCCTCCAGGGTAAGGACCTTTGATCTCCTCATGGACTGAAAGTTTACTATCTTTAATCAAATAGTTGGACCTCAATGAATTTATCTGATTGAGGTTTAAGATTTAAGATTCTATGCTTCTAGTTGTTAGATCGGTAAGAACCTGCGCTTTGTCATCGAAACGTGGTGAAATTTTTGGAGCTTTTTGGGGGTTTGGGGGGAGGGGTGTGACTAAGGGGTTGTTGTAATCCAGTGATTGCATTGGGCCGTGTTATTATGTTAAGGATGTTATGTGATTGCATTGGGCCGTGTAATTATGTTAAGGATGTTATGGCAGAATTGGTGCCATTTTATTTTGTTCCTTGCATAGCTGCACTTGTTGCCTAATCTAACTTTGAACGAATGCAACGTAAAGTTTACTTGCTTATCCTCAACACTTGTATTTATTTGCTAAATGCTCGTAGCTCTGTTGAAGAGGACACTTCACCGATATATCTTAACATCTAATAGTACCCAACTTCTGCCTAGAATTTTAACACCATCCCACTGATATATGCATCCGTAATTAAGTGGTCGAGTGTTTTAACTTTTTCATTTTATGCTGTTCCTGTTTATATGCTTTTCCATCAAATATCTAAAACTGCCAAGTTGCGACACTTGAGAGTCAGATGAAACAGCAAGACTTTCACTAAATTGAATTTTTGAGAACTTTGGGTGGTCGGGAGGGATGGGGAGGACTGTGTATGGGTGGTTATATTTCTATTAGGAAATTGCATATTTCAGTAACTTAATTTGCAAGCAAATTTTTTAATAGTTTCAGTCTCGCCCTCGGACTTAGGACATGGAAATTAGATCCTATACCTAATTACGATGATTTTCTGGGATAGGGAGGCGAAGATCTGATGTATGATGGACATGTCTCGTGCATTTTAACGTTCAAGTGCTTAATTCATCAAACATTCTGCTGCTGTTCTTTTCAATTCATCCTTTGGTTAAGGTTGGGCAGAGGGTGCTTATAGTTGGTTACAGTTCCCCCTCTATGTTTTCTGGTGATATATATGAATTCGATATTTGCTACAACAGGCTTTCCATGACGACGCTGTGAAGCAAAGAGAATCAGTGGTAAAAGAAATTGGGATCCTAAGAGTTGAATTGCAGCAAGTCAGGGAAGACCGTGATCGACAATTATCACAAGTGCATGCCTTAACCGCTGAGCTTGTTAAGTTCAGAGAAAGTACTGGCAAATCAGTTGCAGAGTTAGATAACTTGACTTTAAAGTCAAATGCTTTAGAGGTTAGGTCCTGTTCGTATCTTTATCTTATGCTCTACTCCTGGCAGAGATCTAATAAAGTTTCACTTGCTTTTCAGGAGACATGTTCCTCTCAAAGAGAACAGCTACGTATATTACAGCATCAGCTAGCTGCAGCAACTGAAAAATTGAAGGTTTGTCTTGAGAATCTATACTTTCAAGATACATTTGGTGCTGAGCTTTTGTTATCTAATAGTTTCATGAGCTTATATTCTTCTTTAGATGGCTGATTTATCTGCTTCAGAAACAAGAACGGAATTTGAAGAGCAAAGGCAGGTTATACATGAATTACAAGACCGATTAGCGGATGCAGAACTTCAGATTATTGAAGGAGAGAGGTTGCGTAAGAAGCTACATAACACAATATTGGTAATTTTACCTTTCTCACCCTTTTTGTTGGGACTATTCTATATGGGTTCTAAACTGTAGCTTATCACAGGAACTCAAGGGGAACATTCGTGTGTTCTGCAGAGTCCGGCCTTCGTTGCCTGATGATGGTCCGGGAACAGAACCAGTTGTTTCTTATCCTACCTCAACAGAATTACTTGGCCGAGGAATTGATCTGGTGCAAAGCGGTATGGATATCCTGTGATGCGTTTTTATCTTTATATACTTGGAACATTATCTACTTCCTCGGATAATCTCACGTATTGATTTATCTATACTACTTATTAAGTCAAAACTTTAGTTTGGTGTAACACCTCTTTGGTGTTACATTCAGACTCATTCTGGTATGGACAAGTGTCTTACTATCTAAGTTTCCTTAATTGTCATTCTTTTGATACTAATAGAGAGGGTTATCATGGCAAAAAAAGTCATTAATCACATAGCCCACTCTAAGTTCAGTTATCAGATGCCCTTCACCTTCGTAACTTCCCTTCGGCAGCTACTCTTCCCCTTCTCCCTTCATCCTCTACCATTACGACTCCCCATTTTGAAATTGGTTGAATTGTTGCCCGTCACACTTGAACTTGGAGGTTCTGTGAAGCTCCAATTTTGAAATCTTGCACTTTTCTTTCCTTTGCCTGGTTTTGCTCAGAGACAAGGGAAAGGTAAAGACAACGAAAGTCTGGGTTTCCATGCCCTGTTTGTTTTCAAGATCAAATGGGCTGAATTTGTTGTACTAGGCTCAGCTGAGTGGAGTTTTTCTTTGCTGTTGGGCACTTCGGCTAATTTTGAGTTCAGAAGTTGCGGTTCCTCTCTCATAAGCAATGAGAATATGCCTGAACGTTCTCATGCTTGATATTCACATATATTATAACCACCGAATTTTATGTTCTTTAGTGGTTGTATGCAGGGCAGAAGTTACCTTTTACATTTGACAAGGTCTTCTCGCATGAGGCTTCACAGCAAGATGTGTTCGTAGAAATATCACAGTTGGTGCAGAGTGCCCTCGATGGGTACAAGGTGATAACAGCCGGCCTCCCTCCTTTTCTTTCTGACTGTTCAATCTTGTCTGCGCTTCTAACTTCATCATATTTGTCATAGAATTTAAGTTTCCTTTATTGGTATGCATATATATATTAACAAATTAGTCTTGACAAATGAAATTGATAATATTCTTGGGACTCGTACATTATCTGTTGTCAAAATTTATTCTCGCCTTTTATTGTTAGACCCATGTTCTTTTCTCAACATTGTGCTAGTGGATTGCATTGGCAGGTGTGCATATTTGCCTATGGTCAAACAGGTTCAGGTAAAACCTTCACCATGATGGGCAAGCCGGAAGCTCCTGAGCACAAGGGGCTAATACCACGCTCGCTTGAACAGGTTTTTCAAACTAGTCAGGTGCTTCGATCCCAGGGGTGGAAGTACAAGATGCAGGTACCATGTTTCATTCTCATGCTTACCATTTCATTCTTCTAACTTCAATTTTTGTGATCTTTGTGGATTGTGCAAAATCTGTACACTATGTTAATCGTATATTAAAACCTTTAGGCCTCTATGTTGGAGATATATAATGAAAGCATTCGAGATTTGTTATCAGCACGGTCAAGTTCCGAGAATCTTGGTGCAGGGAAGCAATACACAATTAGGCATGATTCAGATGGAAACACGTCTGTTTCTGACCTCACCATTGTTGACGTCTGCAGTATGAAAGAAGTTTCGACTCTTCTTTATCAGGCCGCTCAAAGCAGGTAAATATGGTCTTAGATTGTGGTAGAAGGTCTCTATCTTAAACTAGTTTAAGGTTGTTTCATTTCCTTATAGTTTTCAAAATATATTCCTTGACTTCCTTTTTTCTAGTTGTTGAAGCATAATTTTTTTGGAAGAAGTTAATGCATCATGTTGTTTTCCCTTTTTTCCTCCTCAGGTCCGTTGGTAGGACAGAGATGAATGAGCAATCATCAAGAAGTCACTTCGTTTTTACCCTGAGAATATATGGAGTGAATGAGGTATGATTCCCATCTCGCGTTTCCAATACTGAAGACTATCGTGACATTGTGACTATAATGCACAGATGTTTGATACTAACATTTCTTGATTTGTTAGAGCACGGAACAACAAGTACAAGGCGTGCTAAATCTCATCGATTTAGCCGGTAGTGAACGACTTTCGAGGAGCGGAGCAACGGGGGACCGACTAAGAGAAACCCAGGTACCGCATACATACTAAAGAGCTCCCTAGTAGTGTTTCAGACCGCCTCTCATTAATGCAATATGCTGATACGTCTGCTGCAATGTCAGGCCATCAACAAGAGTTTATCTTGCTTGAGCGACGTTATCTTTGCTCTTGCAAGGAAAGAAGACCATGTTCCTTTTAGGAATTCAAAGTTGACTTATCTTCTCCAGGTAAACAAGAACAAAAGCACCTGACCCTAAGACCTAAAACCTTCGAAAAATTGTCTGCTGCCCTAGTAACATGGTTTGAATTGCTGCGCAGCCTTGCCTCGGCGGAGACTCTAAGACCTTGATGTTTGTGAATATATCACCTGACCCTTTATCCGTCGGCGAGTCACTGTGTTCACTCCGGTTTGCTGCAAGAGTGAATGCGTGCGAGATTGGGATCCCCAGACGCCAGACCATACGGCCTTTGGATTCTCGGCTGAGTTATGGATGAAGTCACAGCATCAGTATGCTGTTTTCTAACTTGATCAGTGTTAATCTGACATGGATATGTTTCTTTTACTTAACTTGTTCAGTTGTATTGTATCTTCACTTGCTCAGTGTTGCTCTGATTTACAACAATTTGTGGTGGAAGGGGTGGAGGGTTGTTAACTTGTTCAGTTGTATTGCAGATGTTTTCACATGTATGTTTTTCTATATATAGATTTACGAGCACAGTTCTATTTTGATTTCTTTTATATTGATTTTGTAGTAAATTGGCACGTATTAAAAATCAATTTTCTATAAATTCTTACAATGAATTTTGGACTATTTTATTTGTACCGCATTGGATTTGGTCTTCTCACAATGCACAAAAACATTGTGGCAAACCAAACGTCATAATTGAAATAATCTTACAACAGGTGGTAAAGTTGATGTATCACGAATTATATAAAGTGTTAGTCTTTATAAATATTAAAACTTTGGAACATTTTTGGTCCTGTTTATTTATCATTTTTATTTTTTATATTTTTGATGATGATGATGTCTATCATTTTCATTTTTTATCTTTCTAGTGACGATGTGTGTGTGTATATATATGTCTGTGTATATTTTGATGACCTTTTTGGACAGCTGAGAAAAGCCATTTCTTCTTCTTTGCCGAAAGCTACAAAGATTGCCTGGACGCTTGGTTCCTGTTTGGAGAAGCATTTACAGAACAGACCTTGAGCATTGAGTATCGTGTGAGTCTTTTGGAACTGGGGTGGGGTGGGGTGGTTTGTGGGTGGCGTGGGGGTTGGGGTCGGGGGGCGTGATGGAAAGGTGTAGAAGATGCGTGAAAGGGATCTGACAAGTCTGACACTCCATTTTACTTTAATTTAATTGATGAGTTTTCTTTTTTGTATTTTTGTGTGTGTTTTCATTTTTATTTTTTTCACACTTTTTATTTCTTTATATTTTACCATCTATTAACTCATTTTATCTTCCCTTCCTTCCTTCCTCCCTTCACTTTCTGAGTCTTTATATGTATAGAATGAAAAACATACAATATATGAATTATATTTTAATATATATGTCAAGTCAAAATAGAACAATTAAAATCGAGAAGGCAAGAGTCTTACTATAAAGGAAAAAAAAATACAATATTTAATTGAGTTAACAATGGTTGAAGAGGAATTGTTAAGGTAAGTACAAATCTAGTGCATAAGGCTAGAAATTACACGAGGCCACAACCTATATTTCCATGCGCTAGGAGTCTATAGAATGAACCTATAACAGCCAACCCTTTATGCCCTGGCTAGAGGGATGAAGCAACTCCCCCGAGTTTTGCTTTACGGTAGCACTTTATGTGTTACAACGGCTCTCTGTGATTTCCTTACGCACTTCTGAACCCTCGCCATTAAAGATGATTCAAACGCCCTGTCTATGGATCCAGACAGCCTAACATTTCGCCGCAATATTGAGTAAGACTCAGATACCGGCTGTAAAAAACTCAAAAATATTCTCATACATATATGGTCAACTATATTTATATAAA
This sequence comes from Escallonia herrerae, assembly GCA_033070095.1. NCBI lineage: Eukaryota > Viridiplantae > Streptophyta > Magnoliopsida > Escalloniales > Escalloniaceae > Escallonia > Escallonia herrerae. Next base: position 74,012 of record JAVXUP010000573.1, read on the forward strand.
CTTCCGAACCATTTTTTGAATAGATCTCTCGTAAGGCAATTTACATCGCATTAGACCATATCATTTCAACACCTAAATTTTCGTGTGCACTCCTAGACTGCGAAGCTGAATCCGGCAGTAAAGAGGGCTTGCCAATTTCTACATGCAACAAAGGGCTCATCAATCTAAACATTCGCAAAGTAAACTAGTCTTCAAGGGCGAGGAAGATGTAAGCTAAGTTGACCTTTATGAACTTCGTCATCTATTACACCTTTGAACCCTTAGCCGGCGGCTTTAGCACAAGCACAATTCAATATCAAAATCCTGTTGAATTAAACGTCTTTCTGTGGGCCAAAAGAATGCCGTCACTATCATCTATTGCTGACAAGTGATAAGGACCAAAAAATTCAAACAGAGAAGTCTGTTGGACATCCTGCACAATTTTTCTTTGCAGCGAGAAAGAGATGGAGGAGGGTCAAGGGCAACAAAGCACAGCAAGGGTTCTAAAGGTTGAATCCAGAGATTCTTGGGATTCCTATGTAACCCAAGCTTCAGAGCAAGGCTCCCCTGTAAGCACAGTCAAACGCCATGTTCATGAATTTCAAGTGTTTCCATCCATTTCGTCTTGTCTCTCTTACATTCTAGTACTGCTTTTCCTTTCCGATGTCTTTATTAAGACCCATGATGGGTATCTGGTTTAATTGAGATACGAACATGAATCTCTGGTTGCAGATTGTGGCACACTTTACAGCTGCGTGGTGCATGCCGTCAGTGGCGATGAATCCTGTGTTTGAAGAGTTGGCCTCATCGTATCAAGAAGCGTTATTTGTCACTGTTGATGTGGATGATGTCAAGGTACTTCAGTTCATCTGTCATACTTCGGTTTTAATTTTCATACTTCATACTATAAAAAAAGTTATTCAAATTAGTTACTGCATCCCGATCCACTCCACTTTAGCAAGGGAATCTGCGGCCATATTTGCTTCCCTGCAAGAGAAAACCATCAATCTTGAGCCAATCTATTTGCTGAGGCGTCCAAGCCAGAACAGTGACATAGCCCCGACTTGCTGTTTTTTAAAATAGATAGCTTTGAGAAGTGACAATGACAATTCAAACCGATTTACCCGTCCAAATCTGTTTATTAAAATTCATCCAAACTCATCCATTAAATAGTTGGGTCTATGGGTGCTCGTCAACCAATAAACTGTATTCTAGTGACCTTTCTTGAAACTCAAACCTAAAATTTTGTGACCATGCCACCATCGCCTCCGTCAACACCTGTCGTCCCTGCCTTCACCACTGCATTCGCTGCCATCCTATCACCACCTATCACCGTCGCTAGGTGTGCGCACCAAATTGTTCAAACCGATTCGAGCTGCTCAAACCGATTGAACCGAACTAATCCAATTCGAACCGTTTAAAGATCTTAACTGTTCGGTTTCACATTTCTCGAGCCGACCCTGGTTCGGTTTGGTTCACGGTTCACATTTTTTAAACCAATCACAAACCGAAACCTGATTGACGTATGATATGCTAATTTATGTTTAGTGACCTTCATTGATAATTTTCACGTACACTGTACTTAGCAAATCTAAATAAGCAAACTCTTGAAAGTGAAAAGAAAAGAAAATAAATGAAAGCAATTATAGTGATCCATTTTTCTATAGTTATTCATTCTTTCAATTATAGTAATCCATTCTTCTATAGTTATTCATTCTTTCTCATACATAAATGACAAAGGCGTAATTTATTGTAACATATGTCTTGAACAATACTTAAATCTTATGTTAATACAAGCATTTAGATATCAAATGTAATAAGGTTATTTGCAATTTAAAAAAAAAACTATAACTTCAATTTCGAATAAGATTTGGATCTAATAGCAGGTTTGCAAAGGGACAACTTTTTAAAGTAAGCGCAAATAGATTCAAACTGAACTGTCCAAACCGGTGGTGTTTGTTTTGGTTCAATTTAAGACTTTTTTTTAACCGGAGGGTAACGGTTTGGTTTGTGGTTTGACACCCAATCCGAACCGTGCTCACCCCTAGTTATTGCTACTGTTGCTATCTACAGTCGCCTTAGCTAGCACTTGCCATCGCCGCGACCACCCATTCGTCACCGTCACCGTCACCACCACAAGAACCACTACCTAACCCACAACCAAGCACCACCATCACTCCATGCATGAGCTGCGAGAAACTATGTCTTATCCGACAATGTTAAGAATGATAATATTGTTGGACTCATTCTTTAACAGCTTAAGATTTTATTTGCAATGGTAACTCAACATGGTATCGGAGCTTTAATTTGATAAGATCTTTAGTTTGATTATTCCTACTTGCATATTCGGTCCCCTTTCATTATAGTACAACTTGCACTTTGTTATTTGAGCATTTGGTGGTATTGTTGTGCCCTGATTTGTTTCTCTATGTGCTACCGGATGCTCGCACGTGAAAGGGAGTGTTAAGTATGATAGCATTAGTGGGACTATTCTCTAACAGTCAAAGATATGGAGACATTGTGGCTCAAATATGCTCGTTTGTTTTTGATAGATCTAGTTTTTTGTGGGTGATCTTCAAAGCTTTTAATTGTTGGCTTAGTTGGCGGGGTGATGGTGCCACGATGGTGGCACAACAATGACGCATTTACTATGGCAAGATGAGGGCGCATCAACGCTGGCACAAGGATGGTGGCGAGATTGACAAATCTGAGTGATGATGGAAGTTGTTGTGCTCGTAACGGTGATACCAGTGTGGCTGGGTGATGGTGGTGGTTGCCGGTATGGTGGTGTTGGACTCATGGTGGTGGTTGCAGGATGGTGGCAGTGGACTCGTTGTGGTTGTTGTTTGGGTGGTGGTTTGGCGTGGCAGTATTTTCCTTTGGGTAAATTACACTAAACACCCCTGAGGTTTTACGTAATTACACTCCACTACCGCTATCTTTAAAAATTACACTTAGCTCAAAAAGTAACTTTTTCTCTTACGGTGTTAATGGTGCAATGCGAAAAGACATGAATGCCCCTCAGACTGTTTTCTTAGAATTTTGGAGGAAAACTTTACTCTCTCTCTCTCTCTCTTCCCCCACCCTGCCACCGCCACCCCGACCGCCACCCTGCCGATCACCCCTGTCATATGTACCCGATAAAGAAGGTCACTGATCCGCACAGCATTAGCGCCAGTGAAATCCCCAGCAACAGCGACGCGAATCCCGCCAGCGTCTTCAGCTGTAGGTTTTTTTGCCGTTAGGGTTGGTTTGTGGGTGCTGTCGTGGGTTAGAGTTGGACGGTGAGTCTAGGGCAAGGCTTTTCTACTAGGGTTTTTTTGTTTCCCCCTTCCCCCCTTGCCCTAGAAAGGTTGGCTGGGTTTGATTGCCGATTGTTAGTTGTGATTTTAGGTGGTTTCGATCTAGATTCTGTCGGTAAGGGGCCTAGGTGTTCGTGCAGGTTTTCGATTGAAGGTAGTTTCCTCCGATTGAAGTTGTTTGGGAGGGTCCTAGGGTTGATCCTGCTCCCGGTTGAAGATGGTGTGGTCTGGTAACGCCGATGTGTCGTCCGGTGATTCCGATTGTGGTTGATCGGCGGTTGTGAGGGGCTTCTGGGGTTATCAGGGGACATACAGTGATGAGATGGCCGAAAAAGGTGGGTTACCGGTGTTGGAGTGGATACCGTAGATAGAGGCACAATTGCGATGAAGGTGACACATGTCTGGAACTTGGCTAGTGGCTGCAGTGTGCTGGTTCTGGAAGAGGGATTGAAAGGTGGAGAAAGAAGGTCAAAACCCTAATTTTTAAATTAGGGGTTTTCAAAACAAAATTAGGGTTTGAAATCTTTCACTCCCTCAGGGGTATTTTGGGTATGAAAATTGCATAAAGTAATGTGTCAGGGAATCTTTTTACGGAGTTGGGCCTGCCGTTAAATGTGTGTAGTGTGTAATGCGGGTACAAACCTCGGGGGGTTGGAGTGTAATTTTTAAAGATAGCGGTAGTGGAGTGTAATTACGTAAAATCTCAGGGATGTTTAGTGTAATTTACCCTTTTCGTTTTAGCTATAGTGTTGGTCGGTTAAATACAAGTGGAAGTCAAAAGAATTATGATGTGGGTTGTTAGTCGGTTAACGGGTGAAACCAACCCATTTAAAGGATGACCCAATGAACCCACTTATGAATGGGTTTAAGTGGGACAGCTACTTACGTATTTATACCATTTCTCACCCAAACCCAACCCACCCTCCCACCGATTTTGCCACCCCTAGCTTTGAGAAAGCGCCAATGGTTCAGCCGAGATATCTATACTAGGTGGACTAACTTGAAGGTTGATCTAGGTATTTCAGCAATCAAGATGCATGAGCAAAACTTTTTCAACACTGATCAAATCTCTCGTTACTTAGAAAAAATATATGTTTTTCCTACACAATTTACAACCTTTCCCCATGTCAATTAGGCATTTAGTGCCTCGGCCCTTGATTTGGACGGAACTCGTATGCTTTTACAACTAACATTTTTGGCATTTTTACTCAAGTAGTCCTAATATTTTGGTTCGCTGTCAATCGAGCCCTTTAACTCTTATAAACGTTTAATGACTCTTATTTAGGTTTTCATTGAAATTCAAAAAGGAAAAAAAAAATCAAAAAACAAAAGGCAGCATTAGTGATATCGTCAGCATTAGTGGTGCTATTTTTGGAGACTCTTAAAAGTGAATTCTTAAATTCGATCGATGAATACCCAATGGAGTTGAAATAATCCTACATATGGTTATTTTTTCCCTTCAAATTGAAGATAATTCTCCATCTGGCGGTCACAAGTAAGAGACTTACAGACAGTAGAAAGGTGATTATGCAAAATTTTTTGTTACTTTTTGTTGTCTGTGAAGGTGATATAAAGTGGGAGTTAATATTTAGTTTCCCTGTTTGGTTTGGGCAGGAAATAGCAAGCAAGTATGAGATAAAGGCAATGCCAACATTTTTGGTGATGAAGGAAGGTGCTCAGGTTGACAAATTAGTGGGTGCCAATCCAGATGAGATAAGGAAGATGATAGAGAAGATCCTTGGCGCCTCCAGTCACATATATGTGGCCTAGTGATAGAGATGTGAAGAATATGTAGAAAGGTTTGTAACGCAACTTGTGAATTTGATAATGACTTGGTGATGGTGGCTGTTGCAATAATCTCGCGAGTATTGTTTTAATTGTAAATATAACATTATCCGAGGTGCAAGAACCGATCCAATTCTCATTTATAACACCCGTCCGCTTGCACGTGAAATATGAGGTGGCTCTAAGTCTCCGATCGAGAGAGAGGCTCCATCCATGCACAAGGGTCTTTAGGTCGTTACCTCATATTCCAAAGTCGTACAAAGTTCTTATGGACTTTTGTACTAGCTGTATTGTTGTGATGAGAGGGATCAAGTGAGCCTTAAAAGCTTTACTTCAGTTACTACATCCAAGAATCACGTACCCAAGTTGGATTTTTTTTTTATTTTAAGAAAAAAAGTAAAAAATTGACCGGGTCCAAGGCAGCTTCGAGCCCCTTCAGGCATCGGTCGATGCTAAAAAAAAAAAGTGATATCCTGTCCCACGTTCTGGAACTTGCCTTGAATTAAGAGTTCGAACAGATGAAAATCAGCTTAAAATGACTTGGTCAGCTGCTTTGAATTTGAACAGAAAGTTCTTGATGGAGTGGAAGGTGAGTCAAGAAGGTGGAGCATGTGAGACGTGCTTTCCAGATTCTAGTGGCCCGTATAGCAGACTTCAAGAGTAAGCCCTGGAATTGAGATGCCATCACCTTAAAAACAAGTTAATCGTTTCTGGAGCTCCCAAAGGTCGCAAAGAGTAAGGGGTGTAGCTTGGGCTGGACAATTCGTGGGCATCCCGTGCCAGTTCATAGAAATATGAACGTGAACTTAGTATTGTGGTGACCGTGGTGGACGTGGACACAACATTCTGAGCCCGTAAAGTATATGGACTGGACATGTGCAAAAGTTTTTTGAAGCCTGCCCAGTTCGTGAGAAACTCAGCCCGTCAAATTTGATATAATATATGAATTACATATATAAATTTTATATACACAAGATACATGATTTTTTTTTTCTTTAGTCTTTGAAATCCTCTAACCATATGCGATTAGAGATCTTTGAATATATATTTTTTCTCCCTTGTTTCTTATTACATGACTAGACTTGGTAAGATTGATTATGAACCCTTGTCTTTTTCTTTTTCCTTTGTTTCCATGCTTATAACTAAATCCATTTTGAGACTTCATTATACTCTTCTTTATCATCATGGCTTATCACTAGATCTTGATGGTAAATGATATACTTAAAAATTAAATAAATAAAAATTTATGACTAATTTGTAGACTTGGATGATTATGATATGCGTTAAAATTAAGCAAACAGAAACTAATATGAAACCATAGACAACCCGTAGGCAGCCCATGTCCAGCCTATGCCCATCAAAACTTTCATGGGCTGGACATGGACATATATTATTTAGCCCGTTGATGGGATGAATTGGGCACAAGGCACGAGTTTTTGAGAGTGAGTTGGGCATGGTCTGACCCTTGGGCCCGTCCAGTCAGCACAAGTTACGGTCCTAAATAAAAGTCTTTAACAAGTTGAATGCTCTTGAAAAAGCCAGCACTCTTTCGAGGTCAAGTCAAGTCGGTCCATGAGATTGAAGAGGAAGTGAAGATGGGGTAGCTAATGCCCATGCACCATAATTAAGATCTATATATATACAACTTGGGTGGTTAGGCCGCTTTTGTTTTCAAGTAAAACTGCATTGATGAAAATACAAAAAAAATTGTTTCAAGATTAGGGATCTGCCATCAGCATAGCAAATCCTACACCTTTTCTAAACTCACCATAAGATCTAGCTCCTCACGTTTGAAAATTTTGTAGCGGCCCATAGTAATGAAAAACTTTAAAGGTGACGAATAACTCAAGCAAGTTAGTGTATGTAACCGACCAGTATATTCTAGAAAAAAGAAACGACATTCGAGCTGCAATTTTACTGTTTTTCTGTCATTGAATACTTCATAAGTGGCACCATAATCCATAGGTAAATGGAACTCACAATGAGCAGGGGCAAAGAAAAAGTTGAGCGCAAACATTCAATTCTAAAAAAGTTCTTCATCTACTAGTAAAAGCCTCTCCTCCCACAACTTTAACAATAAAAAGTTGTTATCAAATAAGTTTTATTTGCAAAGTTTCTAACATTTATAATAAAAATTATTATCGTTATAAATTATTTAGCGACATATAAGGCATCACGTCAAACTAAGAAATTCAAGCCCATATTGAATTTCGTTTTCATGGCGGCACCTATCACCGGTTCACCACACGCCACTCTTACGGGTCTCGTCACAGTCCACACCACTCCCTGTCGTCAACTTTGAAAAAGCTCTCACTCTTTCTCACGATCCCTGACTTTTCCCGATAATCAAGCAACATTTTTCGGACCTCCCAAACAACCCATCAAAACTCGCCGGAAAGGAAACTCCGGCAAAATTCTGGCCATCAGAACCGTAGCGATGATTCCTCCAGAGGAGAACGGGTCCAACTGGCTATTCGACTACGGCATGCTCGACGATATTCCCGTTCCCGGCGGCGACCTCCCTTCCCTCGGACCCGGTTTCACATGGCCCTCTGACGGTTTCACGGGCTCCACCGCTCTCAGGTCAGTTTTCGCAATCTTTAATGACTGTGAACTTTTCGGTTACTGCTTACTCGATCAATCTATTGATTTTTTTTTGTTTGAACTTATTGGGAAATCCTAAACTCGACCAAAAGTGGATTAAATTAGTATCGTTTCATGTTCTAAATTTGTCATAGTACTTCGTAGAAAGACAATTACATACACTAATTTGTCATTCGCGAAAAGGATTCATGTCTTGTTAGACATATATGACGGGGGGTACTTTGAACTTTAGAATCCCTTGGGCTGCTGTGTGAATTTCTGCTTTTTATCTTCGGATTCTGTAGCGTGTGGAGGGAGAGATTTATGAGGGCACTGTATGACTTGTTAAGTTACCATCTGTTTAGTGAATAAATTGTAGTGTAAAAGGTGCCGAGTTGGAATTCCATTCTCACTAAGGATCTTTAAGATTGTACTAACGCTTAAGATTGTACTAACGCAAATAGGTAGTACTAGATAGGCGAGGGACCTTGAAGCGTGCAAAGTCATAGGTGAGATCGTTCGTGAATCTTATTTTTTTTACCTGATGAGTCTCAATGATGTTGAGATAAAAGCTCATGTTTGTGTATAATGTAGGGAATATGAGTTTAACATGTTGTATTTTTGAAGAGGTTGTTTTTTCATTGATTCAATTGAAGTTGAAGGTAGGATGCTCTTCTAAATTTAGTACTAGAAGAATTCGTCTTCCTAGCAGTATTGAACTGGTGATTGCCTGTTTTCCTCTTGCTTATCGCAATGAAGTTTCAGAGTTGGGGAGTTTCATGTTGTGTAATGGGCTAATGCTTGGAGAAAGACAATTGCAGCTCTCTCTCCCTCCCAGCTCGATTTTCTGCTTTTAATACGTGTAACTTGTTTTTAACTCTAGCAACACCATCTTCTACTTGATCTATGATCATCTCAAGATTTTTCTTTTCATGTCTTCAGTGCAGAGGAGGACTCATTTGCGAGTTTGGATGGCCTCCATAAATATGGCTCCAGGAAAAGGTTTGCATTTATCCTCCTCAACTAAACCTGTTAGTATTGGTGAATGATATGCTGTTTTTTTCCGATTGGAGAACTATACGGCTGTTTGAACTTTGAGGGTCCCTCTACTACTAAATTGTCGCATCTCGTTTATCTATCTCCCTAGATTACAATGCTACTCATCTTTGCCAATATCCTAATTAATAGTGAATCTTGTTTGTGCTCTAATATTATGTCTAATTTAATGACAGGAGGCGGTGTAAGGCAGAGAGTGCAGTGGATACTAAAGCATGCAGGGAGAAATTGCGGAGGGATAGACTAAATAACAGGCATCCCCTCTCTTTCTCCTCATCCCTTCTCTTTCTCTCTAGAATAAATAAATAAAAAAAATAGTATGAAATAAAAAGGAAAAAGGTTAGAAACCAAGCCTGAGCATGTTGTTCTTTGTGTTATATTAACTTTGACTGTGTTCAGGTTTGTAGAATTAAGTTCTATCTTAGAGCCTGGTAGGCCACCCAAAATGGACAAGGTTGCTTTATTGGGGGATGCTGTTCGAATGGTAAATCAGCTGCGGGATGAAGTGCAGAAGCTGAAGGATTCCTTTGGGAATTTGCAGAAAAGCATTAGTGAATCAAAGGTGTGCTTAGTTTCTCGCATTTTAAATTTATATATGTACTTTTGAAAGTTGGTGCATGCACAGTTTTAGATGTTGATCAGGCAGATTTGTTTTGTAGACTGAGAAGAGCGAGCTTCGTGATGAGAAACAGAGGCTAAAGGCTGATAAAGAAAAACTTGCGCAACAGGTTAAAGGGTTGAGCAATCAGGCAAGTCTATTGCCTCACCCTTCTGTAGTCTCAGCTTCATTTGCGGCACCAAGGCAAGTCATTGCCAGCAAGATGGTTCCTTTCTTTGGTTACCCTGGAGTTTCCATGTGGCAATACGTGCCTTCAGCTGTGGTTGATACTTCTCGGGACCATGTTCTACGTCCTCCCGTTGCTTAAATTACTGGGTTTCTTGGTAGCTCTTCATTTTCTATACAAGGAGAGTGGTTCCTTATACTTTCTTCTTTGGCCAACAACCTCGCGTAAGTCCGGATGACTGATGATGGCGATTTCTGTTGGGAAAATTCTATAGCAAGTCGCTGACCGCATCGAGTGATGCAAATTACAACATATAGAGCTGATTCTGTAATTAGATTAGAAGATTTTCTTTTGCGCCCAGTTGCGTGACTGAATACATGATTTAAGCCGTCATCTTCAAATGACGGTTTGTAAGGTGATATTCGCCTACGCTTGTGCTATATATCAGTCTCTTGTTTCAGATATTTGTCAGTGTCTATTGTGTACTGACCTTCTGAAATTCTCTACTAGCTAACATAACTGTATTGACCTTAATTTTTTTTTTTCTTCTAAGAATGTAATTCATTGCCTCCCAAACTCTGTTTGCATGAATGCTGATCTTGTATCTTATCAATCTCTGTTTAGGAATTATTATTTATAATCTCCTCCTTTCTTTCCATTCTTAATTGGACTTTGCATTGAATGGAAGTTCAATTCCTGTTTTTGGAACTACACACTCTAAGTGATTTGTGTCAATGAAGCTGGATAAGAATCCTCTACTGTAAAGCACATCTGTTATAATAGCAAATTTTTTTTTTTTGTGTCTGGATAGAGACCAAAGATCTTGAATGGCCGAACGATTCAAAAGACAAAGAAGTTAGTAAAGCCTGAGGTAACAATAGAGTCGGGTAAAACATTTAACAAATCTCGACACTGAGATATGCCATAAGATCGGTAAGTAGATTCGAGTCTTGCTACCGTTGCTAAATACATTTTAGCCTTAAGAGATTGTCATTGCGAGATTGAGTAACGGCGTCAAAATGTATTTTAGCAACAAAAAAATTATGGTTTCGAACTTAAGAAACAGAGACAATATGCTTCTGGTGTGCCTCTCTTTCTACGGTTGGGCCATGGCGTGGCGGTAATGATAGCAGATACGTGGCATCCTGAAGCCCCAAACAGGCTGCCCATCCAAAAGGAATCTAATGCAACACTTTAGATGGCTCTGCTTCAAGCAGTAAAAAGCCCATATTACCCACCACTTAGATGGTAAATCCGTCGCAAAAGCTTTCCAAGGAATAATCCTTATGCTCTGGTTATTATTTTCTCTCTCTCTCTCTCTTTTTTTTAAGTTCTATCGTTGTAATATTATATTTTTAAAAATAATTAAATATTATTAACCATCTCTTTGTAGATATATCCTGAAATTCTTTCCACATATAAATAGAGGAAAATTGATAGTTGAACACGCAGAGGATTTTCAATAATTTCTAACATGCATTTGCTAGAATACCATGACTCTTCTAATTATAAAAATGGAGTCCCTTTTTTTTTATATTTCAAAAAATAAATAACAAAAAAATTGAAATTATAATCATACGAATGAGCTATCGTGGAAAAAAGAAGAAGTTAATTTAACGAAAGTAACGACAACCTAGCACGAGATAAGAAAATAACAAAAACTTGACCATCTATATTATTGCTAACTTATTCTAATTATAATTAAGTTTTTCAATTTTTTTTTTATCTTTATCTACTGTAACACGTCATTATTATCAAAATAATTCGCTGTACCACGTTTTTACGGTGCCTGAAACAACCGATGACGTGTAAAGTACAGGAGCTACGACGACACCTGTCCGCCACTAATTTCCTTGACAATTATTTGCCCAATAAAAAACTCCAAGACAAATTCCCCACCTCCCAAAACCAAAAATCCAAAACCATCTACTTGTTTCTTGTTATTCTTCCCCCTTTCCCCCAAACACCGCCCAATCATATAGGCACATTCCGCCGGGAACCTCAGAACTCCGGCGAAAACCCACCGGAGATATGGTCTCTCAGGAGGAGAATCCCGACTGGCTGTTCGATTACGGCTTGATCGAGGGCATCCCCGTCCCCTGCGGCTACCTCCCTCCTTTAGAACCCGGCTTCCACTGGCCCTCCGATTCTCTATCCGGCCCAATTGGCCCAAGGTCCGTTCTACTCAACTTAACACGTGATAATGTCAATGTTTGTGTTTGATGATTTTCATCCTTTTTTTTTTTGTCTATTTTCGATTTCCTAGTAAAGTGTGAATGCGTGAACATCAGCTATTCTCGTTGTGCTGACCTAGTTTGATCCGTTGAACATTGCTTATGTGATCGGTAGTTACTATTGTAGGACGTTCTGATATAAGTTTAGGAATTTACAAAATGTCGGGGTACGAAAATTGTGAAATGGATGGAGTAACTTTGTGGGTTATTCGATGATATGCTCCTGTCCGGCGATTATGCTTATTTGGTTTGTACTTTATACAAGGCTATAACAAAGGAAATGAAACCTTTTGTACAAACCTTGTTTGTGTTTGCTCGTGTAAATTACCTTAGATACCTTAAAGGTAGATTATTTAAGAAGAACGTATGTGAGTAATACAATCTCCTAAAGTTCAATGACCAAAACATCCTGTTAGAATTCATGTTGGTAAATTGGTTAAAGTGTCTCTGTAGCTCTTTATTTTTCGCTAAAAAGACAAGTTTGTTATTTATTTGCCAATCAAAAGTCATTCTTAGCAACAAACTTAAACTTCAGGCGACAACTGCACAGGATCCTATCAGGTTGTTTCTGATGGTATTTTGGTTTTCATGGTTACACGGTAGTGCAATTGTTCTAGCCAGGAAAGCTAATGATGGCCCTAATGCAATAATAAGCTGAGCCTTACCTATTGTAGAGTAGGCTATGTGCTATATGGTAGTGTTCCTTTTTGTCCTCAGCTTGATTTGTGCTCAGTGCCTCAGCTAGGCACATTTAATTGACTGGGGATGAGCTCTAGCTCAGGTTCTTGCTTATCTGAGAAGTTAAGATCAAGTTTCCAGCTTATTGTGAGTTTATGGACTGCTTCACTTACTGTGTTTGTTGTTTAGTTCTCTGAAAATATGAAGGAACATGGGGACTAGATTTTTTCTTTTGATAAGTAAATGGGGACTACATTGAGCGGTTCAAAGTTGTTGTTTGGACTTTAGAGGAAACCCTTCTTTTTTGGCAGTTAGTTCATTTCAGAGATCCACTAAAAATACTTGCCCTTTTTTCTTATCTTCATTAGCAGCAGTGTCTACAAGCCTAGCTGAGCAGAAACAGGTCTGTTTGGTCTTTGCATTTTTCAACACGAGTTTTAAGTATGCACCTTTAGCTATTCTTAAGTCCAAGACACATGAATGTTCAACAAAGTTAATCTTTAGCTATTTGTCCATTATAATTGTACCTCCAATGTACTCGGAATTGCTTTTTCTTGCTTTTCATTCCGTGCTTGTTTTCACGTGATGTTTGTAGAGGAGTGAGAACAATTGTATTTGCCATGCATGTGGGTCTTTCACTAACAATTTGCTCTATCAATTTTTTATGTTGGCATGATAAATTCTCTGCGCATGCCTTCTTTTACACCGTGCTTGTCTTCATGTGACGAGCTCCAAAAAAACCCAACTATAACATTTTGCGCAGTGGACTTCCAACAACACCCCCCCTCCACCTATGTGTTTTTCGTTCCCTTGCATTTGCAAAATTTAGTCGACAGCTTATGCTGTTTAAGTCTTGAGAGCAAGTTCTTCTACTTGTTGTATGAGCATCTTTTCTTTCTTATCTTTATGTTTTCAGTTTGGATTTTGTTGACACATTTGCAAACTCGGAGGGTGAGGGTGTAAAGGAGAGTGGCTCCAGAAAGAGGTACACATGCACTATGCTGTTTGAAGCTGTTCTTTAAGGGTTCATGAAAGAAAAGCCTTGTGCTTAAATTGCCCACCAGGCAAACATTTTAACTGTATCTGAATCTCTTTAGTTACTTGAAATTTTCTTTTAGCTGCTCTCTTTTTCTCCTGTATGACGTGTCTTGAAATATTGATCCAATCCTACCATAGGGCGAAGTCCAATTGCAGTGCATCCGATTCCAAAGCATGTAGAGAAAAAATTAGAAGGGATAAGCTAAATGACAGGCATGATCTCTCTCTCTCTCTCTGTGTTCACATGTGTGTTGGTGGATGTATATTTTTAGTATGTTGACTTGGGTATCCCTTTTCAAGGTTCCAAGAATTAAGTTCTATCCTCGAGCCTGGAAGGCCACCTAAAGTTGACAAGGTTGTTATATTGAGTGATGCTGGGCGAATGGTGAGTCAGCTAAGGGATGAGACCCAGAAGCTAAAGGAGTCATGTGGCAGTTTACAGGAGAAGATCAATGAATTGAAGGTTTGCCTTCTTAGTTTGGTTGGATTCTCCTAGCACTAGAAGTTTTTGAGAGGTAGCATATCGTCCTATACACATACCCTTACAAAAGCCGAGTCCGGTTGCCTTTTTAGCAAGTTCCTAGTTTGATTTGAGCACATATGTATGAGGTTAAAGGTAAATATTAGCTAAAAAGTAAATGCAAGTAGTATGGCAAGTATAACTAAGGCACAAATGATGAGTTGGCACAAATGTCTAGGTGTTCAACACCTGACCTAGAAATTTGCTAAGTTGTCAACAGGACTGGAGTGTCAAGAGTAGCTGCTGGTCCCAAATTAGTAGGTGCAATGTCCATCTTCTTCTGGTTTGTTGATTGGTTCGGAATTTCACTTTTGTAGGCTGAAAAGAATGAACTCCGTGATGAGAAGCAGAAGCTAAAAGCGGAGAAGGAGAAACTTGAGCGGCAGCTGAAAGGTGTGATCCCCCAACCAGGCTTCTTGCCTCCCCCTTCAGCAATGCCGGCTCCATTTGCACTGCCAGGCCAAGTTGTTGGTAGCAAGTTGGTGCCATTCGTTAGCTACCCTGGAGTTTCCATGTGGCAGTTCATGCCCCCTGCTGCAGTTGACACCTCCGAGGATCATGTCCTTCGGCCCCCAGTTGCATAAGTTGTTATGCTTTCATGGTGGAATTCCATTGTTGCAATGGAGTGCACTTCACTTTTTCTCCTAGTGACGATCTGGTTCTCCTACTGACGATCTGGTTAATATTCTTTTAGAACAACTTAAGCTTGGGTTAGATGGATGACTGATGTTCATTAGTTGATTCAGTGAATCAGAAATTTTGGGAACCGAATCTAGAAATTGATTTCTACTTATAACTAGTTGGTCAATGTTTCGTGCTCAACTCAATTGTTATTTGATCTCCTTTAGAGTGTGGAAATTTGAGGTGTCCTTTGTATTGTTAACTGGTTTAGATTACTGAAGGACTCGCTTTTCTACCTCACTTTACTCCTGAATAATGTTTGGTTAAGAGGTGCTGATTGTAACTGATATCCTCGACTAAAAATGGTGTTTTAACCCGGAATTTGATGATCAGAGACTGCTTGTTTTGAAATTGTCTCCTCTTATCCACTTTGAAAGTTTATCATGGTAATTGCCCAGATTGTTGCGAACATTCGGCTATTGCACTCAGGTATGCAGTTCTGTTTCTGCCTCAAGGTCTGGAGATAACATGGAGGCATTGCTGGCGCAAGGTACTGATTCAGATCCGGTTGCCTTACATTGCTGTTCACTAGTTCTTCTGTTCAAATTGTTATAGAAGGTTTGGGTCTTTATAGACATTGTGGAATCTTTGCGTTACACTGGTCTTCGCATGCATGCATCATATAATCATATGGCTTTTTCGTTCCTCTGGGTGGGGTTTGAGGAGAACGAAGCGCACACATTTCGTATAATATAAGGTCCCAATCCTCTCCTAACAGTAGGTACACGGAAAACTGAGATTTGGAACCTCTATTCAACAGGGCAGCTTGAACCCCATGTTCCTCCCACTTCTATAGTCCATCCAAACATCAAGGGCTCCAAAGCTGGTTACGAGGAGAGTACTGAGAACCAGTACTAAACCAACGGAGAATACTATAGGCGAGGCCCTCCCATGTTTTTCTATGGCTCTCTGTACTACCAACAATCCAATAAGCGAGGCGGCAAAACAAATGAAAGAGAAGACGAAGGCGGTGCTTGTGTCCTCCATTCCTAACATCAAGTACTGTAATGCGGACATGGTAGACGAAGAGAATACCATGAACGAACATGTTGCTGCTGTTACCTGCACCAATGAAATTAGATGTCAAGTACCTGAGACTGAAAACTTCAGCAAACTCAGGAAGTTCTCATGGGGAGGAATAAAACGTAGGAAGCTGAAAAAGTAAGAATGCAGAAGGCAGAACTTACTTCAGGTGCTATTCCAACTTGAAGAAGAAGTGGGCTTATAAGCATTCCTCCCCCAATCCCAAAAACTCCCCCCAAGAGACCTGTTAATAGTGCCATTACCGGGAAAATAAGCTTGCTTGATGGCTCGCGACTACTCTGGAAATCTGTTCCCTTCAAGAAGAACCAAAAATATTGAATGAGTTAGGGCCGGTATCTTTACCATATTTGTTTTTTGTTTTTATTTTGTGTTTTCATTTTCATAATTTTTGGATTCCGTTAGAAAATACGTTTCTATACTTTTATCATTTTCACCAAAAAAATTCAGTTACCTTTTCTTACATTGGTTAAGTTTGTCCGTGTCAAAACACTGTTTGAGTTATTTAACCCAAAATAAAAACAGAAAATGATAAAGGTAAAAAAAAAACAGAATCTTTTTTTATCATCATTGTTTTGAGGAATTGACCGTATTCAGTAGTGGTATTGACAAACCAGGTGTGACTATGCACCTGCTGGTTGCAAGTTTGATCCAGGGGTCTCTCTTCTCTTCTGTTCAGGATCCAAGTGGTAAAGATTATGGCAAGAGGAAGTTGAATTGATGACAAAATCCAATATCCCACCCCACAAGGCTCGAGAGTTACTATACCCTGCATAAAGCTTGAAGTCATATGGAAAGGAGGAACCATCCAAAAACTAGACTTAACCTGACACTAGCATTGCTAGATGTACATAAACGGCAGCCATACCTGTCCATATCGATTTCCACGAAGAAGATACAGAAGAAAAAAGGAAAACCAGATCATAACCAAGACCACCAACTTCATCCATGGAACACCCAGATTGGCCTGTCCTCTACCGCTGAGAAGAGGCTCTTTGGCACCCTTGCTTACCTCTCTTCTTCCATCACAAGTCTCATCTACCGCCAGCCCGTTCCTCCTCACCTCCTCCGATTCCAGTTTCCAATACCATACCCCTGATCTACATGTCTTGAAGCTCGACCAACCAAGAAATGTTGCAAAGAGTATTGTGATAAGCCACTCCGGGAAGACGATATTGCAAACCACTCCTATACTCACCCCCAATAACATGAATGGCTGTGATAAGAGTGCAATATCATAGTCAATCAATGCTTTACCACCATCTTTTGGGCTTGTGATGAACATGAAGTAGACCACGTTGGCAACTGACCCTCCCGTGACCATAAAAGCAGAAAAACTTGAGGCTGTCTTCAGGTCCAAACCAGCAACAATGGTTAGTATTGGTATGAACAAGCCACCACCACCAATTCCACCTGCACTAGATATGGTCGCAGCTAAGAAGCAGAGAACACCTGCTATCACAGTGGTAGCTTCGAATTTTAGTTGGGTATCTTGGATTCGAGATTGGAGGGTCATGAACTGATGAATTCTTTGGAATATTTCATCGTTTTGGAGTTTCTCTGAGATGGGTTCCGCTTGTTCTGCAAGGGATTGGCTGATGGTGATGAAAATGCTGATGAGGGTGACCAGTGTTAGAGCAAAGTGGCTTTTCATTTTGTTGAGTTTATGTCAATGCTCTCTTTCTCCAAGGGAGTTAAGTACTGATCTTAGATATGATAAGAAATGCAATGATGCATAAGACAAACATATATTGGCATCACAATCTCAATGAGGCCAAATCTATTTTTTTAGTGTTCAAAGGCTCATCTAGGTACATGTTACTATATTGCTGCGCAAACATCATTTTTCATAAAATATTTAACGGGAATGAGACTCCTAGTTAGGTACCCTTAAGGTTGGACTTACTTTGTCTTATGAGTTGTTATTATTTGCTCCCCTGAGCTTGTAGTTTCTCCAAGCCCCCTCTAGATTTATTCGTTAATTTGGTTAATTTTTTAGTTTTTAAATGTACGGATGAAATGGCCATGAAATCTACACGGGCCCGCCAATTTTCATGCCATTTTGGGATCTTTTTGACCTCTTAGCTTAGCACTTGAAAGTTGATAAATCCAAACCTATCTCCAGTTTGACCACTAAAGTGAACCATAAACTGTATGTACTTAAGGGGGTTTGCCGCAACAATTCTCGGGCAAAGGATTCACTGTTAAGGTTTAGGTCTCATTAGTTTCTTTTGATTTTGATCACCTTAACAGTGACTCCTCTGCTCTTCCCACGCTTGTCCGCTGTCCTCTTGAGTCGGCACAGTACTCAAACATCAACCCTTCAGAAATATATATACTCACAACGTTGCTTAGATTAACACATATTATAATAACTAACACCCTGTTGAACAAAGACTAGCACCCACGAGACCTACTTTACTGTTCTAGAGCTTTTGGGCAGCACGTCTTGATTGGTTGTACCACAAATTGCTCATGACATAGTCTCATCAGATAACCTTTTAAATGTACTGGTAAAGTGGCACATGCATTCAATTAGACTACTATATGTTATTGTTCTGTTGACTTTGGATAACGTTTAGAGTTTCCAACAGTTCCAAGTTCTCAAGTTCTATTCTGGACCCTGAAAGGCCACTCATAATAAATTAGGATGTTACATTAAGGGGTAGCCACGTTCGTGAACTTTGTTAAATCCATGTGCAAAGTTATTTGTTTCTTGCTTTGTCTTTCTTCTTCAGTTTGTTGGTCTTTGTGCATCTCTTTGTAACAGCACTTGGCCAGGTTCATAGATTCCGCCTTCAGTACCTCCAGCTCCTGGGGCACGAGGGTTGGTAGGCCATTCAGCTTCCCCTGCTGCAGTTGGTACCTCAGGAAGGATCATGTTATTCGTTCCCCATTTGCATACGGATGCACTTTCCCATTTTTGTGAGGATGACTCAACTTTTGGTTCGTTTTCGACTCCATCCTTAGCTTTGAGCTTCGTATCCTTTATCATGTCATCAAAATTCGTAGGAATATGGATAGAAATAATAGACCAAATATAGATCATGACTTTTTGCTGGTTTGATTATGGTAGAGCGAAAGGTTTTAATCCGCCTCCGTTGGCATACTTTCTACCTACTACAATTTTTTTGGACTCAGCAGGGCAGTTTGAACCCCATGTTTTTGCCGCTTCTGTAGTCCATCCAGACATCAAGAGCTCCGAAGCTGGTTATTAGTACAGTACTGAGTATCATCACTATACCGACTGCGAATACGATTAAGGAGGCTCTTCCATGTTGTTTTATGGCTCTTCGTACTACCATCAATCCAACGAGCGAAGCGCAAAAGCAAATGACGGATAAGACGAGGGCGCTGCACGTATGTCCCATTCCGAGCATCAGGTACTGAAATGCTGACATGCTAGACGAGAAGAATACCATGAACGAACACGTAGCCGCTGTAACCTGCATCACAATAGCAAGTGATCGCAATGAGGCAAAAATAGTTTCACCTCATAATCTTTAGATCACGGGGGAAGGACTAGCATTTCCTCCCGAACAGATTGTGCATAGGAGCTGAAACAGACACAAAGCAGAAGTGAGAGGCAGAGCTTACTTCAGGGGCTATTCCGAGCTGTAGAAGAAGTGGACTTATTAGCATTCCACCACCAATTCCAAAAACGCCTCCCAGAAGACCTGCCAGTAGTGCCATTACTGGGAAAATGAGCTTGTTTGATGCTCCACCTGTAGCCTGGGAGCCTATTTCCTTCATCAAGAAGTGAAAGTGGTGGCTTGTGTGAGGAAATATTGAAATATGTGCTCTCTACAGTAGAGGAGATTAATAAATATTGTGTGAAGCACCTGTTGATCGGGAGTTTTATTTCGGAGTTTCTCTCTTCTCCTGTACAGGATCCAGGCGGTAAAAAATATGGCTAGAGGACCCTGCATCGTCGATAGAATCCAATACTCCACTCCACATGGCTCTACAGGCACCATACTCTGCATAAACTTTGAAGTCAAAAATACCCAAAACTGGCTAAAGTTTATTATCGTGTTGAATTCTTGGATGGTAGGCAATGATACAGTTTTGGATAGGATACCGGTACTTCACGTATTGCATGGATCAGAAACATTGTGAATTTTTTTGTAGTAACTAGACTTTACGGATGATCTTGCTAGCACATTGGTAATAACACAGCTTTGTTCGTCCAAAGGGGTACTTGACTCGGAACTTCAGAAGTTCCACACTGAAGTTTGTTTAATCAGTCTCAGTTACTTTTCATTTTTCAGTTGATAGCAGACAGAGACATCTAACCCAATGGGGCATGGAATAATATCCATTGCCGCCTTTGTGCATACAGCTTAGACAACATACAGCTACAGTTCACTCTCAAAGTCCTGAGGATAACCTAAACAAATGAAGCTCAAGGACTTTTTAAAGATCTAGTCTCAGCATAGGACCACGATCCGCCCTTGATGAGGACTCGTGAACGGTAAGCTTGATGGCAGTATCTAAACTAGGGAGGAGGTAAAATTGCTACTGCTCCATTTCCGAATTTCCTATTGACTGAAATAAGAAAGCTAATCATTAAATGAAAGGTCCATCTGGCCTGATTTGGTAACGTTCTTTGTTCATATTCTTCTCTCTCACAATAACAGAATAGGAAGACCGGTCTATCGCAATATCAATGAAACAGGTAGGATAGATGCGGTCGAAGTTAACTGAATCAGGGAGAAGCTCTCAATTTTTCACTCTATTCGCCTACGTGACAATGATGGCAGTTCATGTGAAGATGCGAAACGTTCTGAATGTAACTCAATTGTATCCATAAACTGTGGTTTCCTTGGCACTCAACATTGCCACGGGAACATTTATGCTCAAGAAGCCGTCAAACATGACTATAGCTTTAAGGTTACAAAGAACAAACATACCTGTCCATATCGATTCCCACGAAGAAGGTACAACAGGAAGAAGGAAAACCAGATCAGTATCAAGACACCCAGTTTCATCCATGGGATACCCAATTTGCAGTTCTCATTCCCTCCCAAAAGAGGCTCACTTTCATCGCAAATCTCAGCTCTCATCACCAACCCTTTTCCGTGTCTTCCACACCCATCTCTTGTCACCCCTTCCGACTCCAGTCTCCAATAAAGTACCCCTGATTTACACGTCTTAAAGCTAGACCAAGCAAGAAAAACTGCAAACAATGTTGTAATCAGCCACTCAGGTAGCACAACGTTGCAAATTACGCCAATACTTACTCCGAATAACATGCATGGCTCTGATAGAAGTGCTATGTCATAGTCAATCAATGTCTTACCACCAAACATGTTGCACACAACATTGGCAAAAGAACCGCCTGTGACCATAAAAGCCGAAAAGCTTGACGCTGTTCTCAGGTCAATACCAGCTACTATCGTTAGTATGGATATGAACAAACCACCACCACCAATTCCACCAGCACTGGATATAGAGGAAGCAATGAAGCAGAGAATACCTGCTGCAACAATGGAAGGTTTTAGTCTCAATTGGGTATCTTGGGATTGTGTTTGGAGGGTGACCAGTTGATGGATTTTGTGCAGGATTGACTCATTTGTTTCTGAGCTGGGTTCTACTTGGTTTGCGTTGGTATGGGTGATAGTGATGAAAAGGACTAGCATTGTCAGGGAAATGCTAATCTTCATTTTGGTTGTTTCAATTGGAGTTCCTCCTAGTGAATGTTGTACTTCTGTTGGTGAGTTAGATAGCAGATGAGGCTCTTTGGAAAGGATAATGAGAAAAGATGCTGCATGAGAAAAAACAAACATTAGACAGCAACTTAATTATGTTACGAATGTTAATTTATTTATGCAAGAGCATGCAAATTAAGAACGACTTAAGTAGACGTGTCACGTGTTCCAGACCCAAAAAAAAAAAGAATAAAAAAAAGAGAGGCAAAGGAAGAATGAGCTCTGAGTGAGATACCATATTGCTCAATCTAGGCATACATGTACCTGATATAATGTGGGCAATTGTTCAGACTGATCACCATTCTCCACCAACCTGAACATGTTATTGTACATATTTCACATGTGAGTTTAGCTGAGCATACCAGCTTCGAACGACTGGATGTGTCTCCTAGTACTTCTACTTACTACTGCTCATTTTCAATGAGCAGCACGTTGCGGTTGGATTTGCCCAAACCTTAAGCGAGCATTTCCATGCGTACTCTGTCATGTGTTATAGTGAATGAGTTGCTAAACCAAACGCATCGCGACACAACTTGTCATGATTCAATTTTTGTAGAATCTACACTACATCGTGAGAATGAAAATCATGGATCTTTCAATTAGCAATAGTGCTTACATCGATTAGGAACCTCCTATAGCAATGATTCTTATGTAGTGAGAATCTATTCTACTCTGTTATATGTTTCCTGATGCTTGCTACTTTTACACCAGAAAATCCAGTTGCTCCAAACCTCATGGATTCTCAGCTCAAGCCAAGACGATCGACATTGCCCCAACAGCCCAACCTTCCATACATCACAACACCATTGCATCCCTGCCCCTTAAAAAGGGAGAATAAGACCAAACACTATAGGAGGCAAAAGGCTGACTTAAAAGAGGTCATATTCCCCCATCCCCATCTCCCACACTTTTGACTGATACCCACATGAGCCTGAAAAGTCTCAGCCCCCCCCGCTCCCCATGGCCCCAAGTATCTGATTCCCGTGCCAAAGTCTTACATTCAAAAGAAACTGGCATGGAAACAAATTTACTTATGCAGATTGTGTCTCTGATGATATGTTGTATGAATCTGTAAGTTACAATGACATATAAGAAATTTGCCCAGGGTCTTAACAAGTGTCTACATGGACATAAAGAGAGATCCTTAGAAGTACTTCATTGCTTTTACCACCAATAATTCAAAGTGGGATTCTTTAAAGGTTAAGGGAAGCTGCACCTATCGAAATTTTTGAAAATTGAGACGACAAATTTTGAACTAGCAAATTTTATGGAAATTATTTTTATAGCTGCCTCACCTTTTGAAAAAAAATAATAATACTGAAAACAGCCTTTGGGGTAGTGGAGTAATAGCTATCCACTCTTCCACGTGATATGGTCATTGGATTGATCAAAAGTTAAGGATTTAGTTCTAGAAAAGTTTGAGGGGCTTGCTCTATTGTTTTCCTGATCTTTGTATGTTCGTACTTCGATGATCTTGTAAGGAGGAGGCATGCCCTTACAAGAAGTACTTCTAAGGATCTTGTAAGGAGGAGGCATGCTCTATTGTTTTCCTGATCTCTATTGCTCTATTGTTTTCCTGCTTGCAGGAAACTTCATTTTCGAGGTCCCGTCTTCTTGTGTCAGATTATACGTAGTGAGTATCAACGCTAGAGGAATTTGGATTGCTGATATGACCCAATGTTCCGCTCCTCATGGCTTTATAGGAAATATGCCCTGCCAAAACATGGATCAGTCACCTAAAAATTAGCCAAGACAATAACATCCACATAACACATAATTAGGCCACCTCTAGCAAGTTTGAACTTTTTTAAGTCTACTTTTCTGTTTGGTAAGTTCTTTCCTTAGTTACAATATACTGTTCCTGAAATAGCAGCATTTTGCCTTTTGTCGTAGGCTGAGTTGGGAAAAAGGTTTTTCTAAACAAGTCCGAGCACGGTCAGGAAGTGTTCCTTCGTTTTTGAGAATGAACATACTGAGTTGGTGCAGATAACTAGTTCCGTTGCTATCCATGGCTCTCATAAAATTGCTATATCAAGGTCAATCTCTGTCCAACAACCATAAAAGTGGTGGTGATGAGCATAAAGAGCATGACACTGGATTGGGGAAGCTCGTAACTAACTTATCACTTACAGAATCTTTGTTAATTGTCACCTAGCAAATACGTATGGGCATAGAGACATAAATTGGTGGATGTTTCCTTGCTAGTGACAACACTAAAAGCTGTCCGTCCGAACTTTAACAGGTGAAGGCGGCACATAAAACAGAGACGTCTAAAGAGTCGCATTCAACATTTGTCGCTACCATCAGAGGTACGAAAGATCCTCAAACCATCTACTCCCCATTCGGATCGTTTGCATTTCCTAGGAGAACTATAAGGATTCTGAAGTGATTCTAAAATTTTATTGCTGCCTTGCACCTCTCTATGTCCTTAGGAACTATAGAGCACAAGTTGAAATGTTGTTAGCAGATTGTTTCAGAACGTTTTTCTCGAAAATGATGTTCGATCACTCGGGCTAAGCAGGAGAATAGTCCTATAGCTCACTGAAGATGATGAAGAAGAACAAAAGTAATACTGCTCACAACATCCTTAAAACTCACTAAAAAGTTCAAGTCCATCCTTCGCTTCCAAAGTCTTGTTTTGGTATAGCATTTTTACCATCAATTTGATGGTTGTCAGTATTTGCATGGTTCTGCTAGTTTCCTTGAATGTATGGACATGTCAACACAGCGTAAAATCATTCTCCTTGGTGAGATGTGCAGAACTGGATCTTGGTACGACATCTACTCTTTGAACAAGCTAGAAGTAGTTGTTGAAGTTTTGTCTGATGGAAGAAAATCTTCTTCACTTATTGAAGGTATGTTGTAAATGGAAAGTCTACCAACAGAGAATGGAGGTTCTGACGGTTGTGGCAGGCTTGTCAGTTGGCCTCCAAGCATGAAGACAATCCACGACATTGTCGGCCGCTCTTGAGGGTCTTCTTGAACGCATAATAGTGCATTATTGATCCATCTCAAAGCCTCACTTACGGCACAATTGTAGCCCAAATTCTCGTCGATTAATTGTCGTCCTTTGCCTTCTTCCAACAGTCGCCACGCCTGCTCAGTTTGTTACACAAATGATTATGTGCTTGCTAGAAAGGAAGAACTCCATACAAGTTTAAGAATTGGTATGGTGATGGCAGGGGAAACCTACACAAGACACCAGGTTTTCGCTATGCTCTGATCCATAGATTGCCCTGTTCCTTTTTCCACTTAATGTTCCAAGCATTAGTATACCGAAGCTGTAAACGTCTGACTTGGTTGAAAATAATCCCTCCATTGCATACTCTGGTGCCATGCATCCACTGTTAGTAGGAAAAGAAAGAGCGAATCGGTTACAGCAGATATATTCACATAATTTCAGGATAGAACATGCACAAGAACAAATGATGCATCCTCAGTTTCAAATCTGTACCGGAAAGGGAAAGCAACTCTTTTCCAAAGACCAACAGAAAATTGCTTACTATGTTCCAACAATTCTATTTGTGCGATCCTCAACTTGGTTTCCTCCAAAAATCCTAGCAGTGCCAAAATCTGATATTTTGGGGTTCATGTCATCGTCCAAAAGGACATTGCTAGCTTTCATGTCCCTGTGGATGATTGTGAGGCGCGAGTCCTCATGCAGATATTGAAGTCCCTTAGCTATTCCGTTCACAATGTTAACACGCTTAGCCCAGTCCAGTCCAGTTCCTTATAATTTGAGAGAGAGAGAGAGAGAGAGAGAGAGGGTTTTACAAAATACGAACCGAAAAGGAAGGCATCAAGACTGGTGTTGGGCATGTACTCACAGATAAGCAGTTTTTCATCCCCTTCAATGCAGCAACCTAAAAGCCTAACCAGATTTCTGTGTTGAAGTTTTATAATCAACCTTACTTCAGTCTTAAACTCTTTAAGGCCTTGTCCAGAGTTCTTAGAAAGCCTCTTAACTTCAACTTCTTTTCCATCATTAAGCTCTCCCTAGATGCAATTCACGCTAACTTATCAAGCGAAAAAGAAAAGGATAGTAATGTTTTACTATCATGTGAACTCATGGATGTCTGTCCTTACCTTGTAAACTGGGCCAAAACCACCTTCTCCAAGCTTATTTTCAACTGAAAAATTATTTGTTGCAGCCTGTATGGTACTGAAATTGAAGTAATGGATCTCTCCAGTATCGCCGTCATCTCCTTGAAGTTTACTTGCCTCAAAAGAAAGCGTGCTAGTTGGAGCTTCCAATTTGGACAAGGAAACTTCGTTGGCTGTAACACGAAATGAGCACCGATTTTCAGAAAAGAAGGCACATCTTCTTAAACAAAATTACTGCTATTAACCTTTAGGTTTTCTTTTTCTTCCACGTGATCTTCTAAGAGAGAGAACCAAGACGGCTATAACTGCTGCTATTAAGGTTGATGCAGTGATGAGTACTATCTTTTTTGTGTTGTTTCTCCCTCCCCCGGCTGTACTCATCGTTTTGTTCCCTGCAGATCCTGCAAGCATTGCACAATTAAAGGTGACCATACCATACAAATTCTAATGACATAAAGATGGAGATTACAGCTCCTTGGTATGCCGAAGCTCAAGTAAAGAAAGTGACAGTTATGTTGAAACACAATGTTGATGATATCCTAAGCCTTTAGCTCTTGGATCCAACAGAGCACATTAGGCCTTCATGGTCACGCCATTCATCCACGTGAGAAGGATGGATCACGTAAAATATTTTACCAATTAGTCCATATATCTCCATCCCGCATCATCAACAATATCTCCTAATTAACCTTCCAATAGTCATCAAATTTCCTCTTGCAAAAATCTTCACCTCCGAAAAGTCCCCGGCTGGTCTGGCAACAATAGATGGAGGGCTCTTGCATCACTAAAGATATTCTCAGGTGCAATAGCTTATCAAGAACCATCAACAGGGTTAGAGGCAGAATAATGCCTGCGCACCAACTGCTTTGAGAGTCTGCTTAGGTCATAAGAAATTGGTGATGACCATCCTAAGGATTCCTACGAAATCACAAGATGATATATGCCTACTTTCGTAGGGACAGGGTTTTTGATTCTTTAAGGGAAGAATTACTTGGTGCAACAACTTTGTAAGGTGATGCCCTCACAATTTAATTTGCAGGTGCTAATACAGTATATCTCATCCATTACTCATCAACTTCAGTTGAGTCATATCTTGGAAACCCTGATTTGATGACAAAACACTCTCGTTTCTGAGATATATAAGCGCTTCTTGTAGGTACTTATTTTGATCAATTTGACGGTGTCCAAGACTACTGTACTTCACCTGCTATCAGTGACTCGTGATGAGAATCTGTCCCCAAGGAGAAATTGTTTGAGCCTTAAAGGATGGTTACCAAAGCAAAAAACAATAAAAAAATATAATTATGACAAGCATCATAAATCTTTCATTGCCAACTTGTTAATTAAAGCCACTCAGTGAACAGAGAAAGTGATTCTGGATCCTGATACTCTGCATTCTAAGGAAAATAGAGGGCTGGAGTGTGTATTTATAACCAAATGCCAGAAAATTTGATAAAGTTTGTAACCTTTTAGCGACAATTACTTTTAGTTCTGATGACAAAAGAATATTGAACCTAAAATGGACATTAGTGAGAGGCCATATGTTATTGTATCGTTCCTTAGGTAGTCTCTGCAGGGATGTAAATGAATCGTACCTGGGGGTGGAAGCGCCTGTGGTGCAGCAGACGGTGGTGCAGCAGCCGGAGAGACATTATAAAATTGAGTAAGGGCATAACCAATGTTACAGCTGGGGTTTTGATATCTCGCTCCTGTGTAGCCATCACAACACCAGCTAGTCCCTTTCAATTAGCAGTTGTCACATTGTCGCGCAGTTAAATCAGGGGTGCACTGAACAAGTGCATATATTGTCATATTGTTGGGGGCACTCACGTTCCCTGAGGCAAACTTAAGAGCAGAACCACCTTGGGCAGCTGCTTATCTTAAGCTGCCCAACAATGTTCCCAATGCCTTACTAAAAGTGGCCACGTCCGGGACAGTATTTTTGCTTACATAGTAAGAATCAGGAGACGTTTCCAAGCTTTGATAAATAGAGCGATCCGAGTACCTTACCATGCAGTCATCATACCAACCGATTGCCTCCTTCTGGTCTGTACATAGTTGTCTTAGCCTGCATTGTTGGGAGTTAATCTTGATTCATATAGTTATGACAATTGATGAGGAAGAATGAAGACATGAATAAATGAAGAGAAGCTGAAAAGTGAAAGGTTAGAGGAGTTACTCATAACCTATGAGTGATTAATTAGGGAGATGAAAAGTGATAGGCTTGAGAAGTTATCTTTAGGAGTTAAATGAGTCTTTAAATGTTTTAGTATAAAAAGGTGTGTCACCTAGTTATTTTAAGAATAGAAAAAGAAGGTAAGTGAAGTGAAAAAGAGACTATTGTAAGTGTGGAAAGAGTGAGTGAGTTTTATGAAATAAAAGTGTTGATTGAGTAGTGAAAAATATTTAAGAGTGTTTTCTCTTCTCCACTTCCTCCTCCTTTATTATAATACTCGAAAGTATTTCCGCTGCAAATATATCTTCCTTATATTGTGCCCACCACACAACGTGCGTGTGGAATCATCAACACATCTTCGACATACATCCTGATTAATGTCTCCTCTACAAAGCGCGATACCATTGACTGAGTCGGGGTCTGAGCCAGCTGAGACACTGGAGAAACTTGTGGTGTTAGTGGAGAGGGAGTAAATGACATCGTCGAGGTTTGAGCTGTACGCGCCGTCACGTGTGTAGTTTCCGGTATCTGCACATGTGTAGCCTAGCAACTCTGGTTGTGCAATGGTCAGACAAACAAGGTGTAGAAGAGTGTGGTAAAGGATTAAAACCCATCTTTGAGTGGCCATCACTAGATAATAGAGGGCTGCAAGTATGAGTAGCACATACAAAAAGCTCTGAGGATTCAGAAATCAGGACAATGTGGGTGAGTTTGAAGATGAGAAGATTTGGAGGAGGGGGTCCTGGGGTGGAAGACACAGAGAGAAGATGTTTTCTATGCAATTGAGTTATTTTCACTTCTGATTTTGGCATTATGGGGGTTGGGGACTGGATAGTATATAGAATGGAAAAGGAGTTTTCTTAATGTAGTAAAGAAAGGAAATGAGAAGACTCTTCCAAGAAGCTACTTTTAGACCTTAGTGACTGAACTTAATATTATCAGCCGGCCGGCCGGCGTACAATTTCTTCCACCATTACGCAGTCAATACCCTATGTGGCCTGGATAAGCCGTATTTACTGTATGTGGATGCTCTCTTACTTTTGAAAACATTCCTGAGTAAATAGGCAGTGCATTGTTTCAAGGGTCCTTTCATTAGAAGCCTACCTGGGTGTCGATACCTTCTGTTCTCTGCTCTCATAGCCCTTTTACAGTTGTTAACATACAGTAGGGGATGCGCAAAAGGGGATATCTAGAGTTCTTGTGAAATGCTCACACGATATGATACTGGTTAGCCATTATGAGAGTTTTGTGAAAAATGAGGCAAACGAGGAAGGTAACTAGTGAGAGTGCCCCCCTCAACCCTCCCTCCTCCCCCCGGTGTCAATTAACTTAGAAACTAACGAGGTGGATCAAAGAGAGGCTAGAATTGGCTGTTCGATTTGATTTATATTTCATTTCTAAGTACGAGTAGAGTGGAAGCTTGATAAAAGTTCTGAATTCCGGAAAAAAAATGTTGCTGACTCATTCTATTAATACCAAAACTCAAGGGATTCAAGTACAGTTTAGCCTATTTAGAGACACGGTACAAATGACTGCAGATTCCTTATCAGTAAGCAGGGGAGACGGGAAAAAGTTACTCCCAACCTGACTGCGTGTATGTTGAAGAATGAGCCGACAAAATCATAACATTGGCACTCAAAAAGTCTCCTACATAGATGCTAGAAGCATATTCTTGAATCTTGATCTTGTGGAAAGACCCTGTTCTCACTTGTGTTGAAGATTGATCAAACATGAAAAGTCTACTGACAGGGAATGGAGGGTCTGAAGGTTGGAGTAGGCTTCTCAGTTGGTCTCCAAGCATGAAAACTAAGAATGCCACACGGCGAATGTACAGGATTCACCTGAACACACAGTAGCAGTATACTAATCCATCTCAAAGAACTTAATAACTTCTGAATAGATTTCGATTTAACAAATGCTGTCCTTCGCCTTGTTTCCATAGACACGATGCCTGTTCAGTATCGTACATATCAATCCAAATTTTGTACCCGCTAGACATACTTGTTGAAGATTTATCTGCTGGAAGTAACCCCTTCCCCACTACTTGTAGATTGGTCAAACATAGATAGTCTACCAACAGAGAAAGGAGGTTCAGATGGTTATTGGCCTCCAAGCATGAAGACCACCGATGACATAGAGGGGCGATCTTTAGGGTCTTCCTGAGAAAACATTTACACAATGTCGATCAATCTGAAAGCCTCACTTGCAGAACAACTTTCAGTCGGGTTTGGAAACAAAGGCATACATGGCTTGACAACTCAATTATGTTACCCGGATTACGGTTCTCCGTTCTCTTTAGAGATACGTGGTTAACTCTTCACGATGGCCTCACCATTTCATGAACAATACTGCGGGGCATTACTCACAATCTTAAGAGATGGATATACCTGAAGGAGGTGAGAGTTGTGGGGCGCGTCAGTGGGAGTCTCATTATAAAATGGAGAGATTCCACATCCACGGTTACAGCTCGGGTTTTGGTAACTTGCCCCTAATCTGCCATTGCAGTATCCACCAGTTCCATTCCGGCAGCATTCGTAGCATCGTTGCCCTGATATATCAGGGCTGCACTGAACAAGTGCATATATCGTTGCATTGTCAGAACCAGGTGCATTCCCCGTAGCAAACTTACGGACAGAACCACCTTTGGGCTGCTTCGCCATGCAACTAGCTGCCTGATAAGATTCTTAATTCCTTATCAAACTGATCAACGTCCGGGATAGTGTCGAGGCTTTCTAAGTATGAGTGAGTAGAGATTCCAAGGTTCGGATTATTGAGCTGAGTATCGTACCATACAATCATTGACCATCGGATTGCCTCCTTGTTATTAGTTCATAGTAGTATTAACCTACGTGTAGAGTCATCAACACACCTTCGACATACATCTGGATTATTGTCTCCTCTAGAAAGAACGATGCCAGAACCACAGTCTGCTAAAGTTTTGAGTAAAAAAATTTCACAAAAAAGGTTGATACATGATGCAGAGTAACAAAATTTCTACACCTCGTTCAGCTGGTAAATGATGATCTTTCACAGGAGTGGAGCAGAGGTTGCTTTAGGGAGGAGATTGGTGTAGAAAAAGAGACAAGGAGAGATAACGAAATTTCTTTCTCTGTAAATTAATATTTTTTGCACCAAAAAAAGATTGACACTTTAAAATGTCCTTGGCAGGTAATGTTTCATGGAGAAAACAAAACGAAATGCATTAGATTTAGTAAGAACCTTAGCTAACTCAAGTTTGGGGAACACCAATTAGCAGAAAGAGACTTGAGAGTGAGGGGGGGTAGAGGTTTGACACAGCTCAGGTGGAATATCAACAGGGGATTTTTCAGGATTAGGCAGTGGACAAAAAAGCAGTCTGCAGGCCGGCTGATGAGTCAAATGGGTGATGCATTTGTTATGTAACAATTTAGCGTGCCAAAATGCTAGGAAGAAACCAAGGTTTGATTCTGCATTTGTATTCTTGTTTGACTCTTGTTTTCGTTGCTGAGGTACTTTAGGAGAGGAAGAGAGAAGCAATGAGAGAATACGTTTGTAACAATTATTTAGAAGTAGAAGGAAAATGTCATTTACAGTGGAATAGTAAGGCTAGGTGTAGCTTAATCTATCAATAATTACAGTACAAGAAATCGTAAGACCCTCCTCCTTGAGCAAGGGAGCAGGATCAAAATTCGATCGTGAATAGGCAAAATATCAGGAAAAAATAGTACACCGTCAGGTAGATGCACATACAGGTCTCCTTTCAATGTCTTCGAAGAGAGAAGCACTGGTTGAATCATGATCTGAAGGGGAAAACCCTGTCCCTTCGCCGGTTACTGAAGATTGTTCAGGTGTGTCGAGTCTGCCAACAGAGAATGGAGGTTCAGATGGTTGTGGCAGGCTTGTCAGTTGGCCTCCAAGCATGAAAACAACAGATGACATAGTAGGCCTATCTGTAGGATTTTCCTGAACACACAACAATGCGATGTTGATCCATCTCAAAGCCTCGGTCAGAGGACAACTTTCCACTAAATTTTGATCTATCAACAACTGCCCTTCGCCTTCTTTCCATACTCGCCATGCCTGTTCAGTGTCATGTACATGATGATTAAAAAGTATGAACTCTAATTTCGCTTATCCTACATATGTTGATGAAGAGTGGATAACCTACATAAGATACGAGGTTTTCATCATGTTCTGCGCGACAGATTCCCCTGTTTCGTTGCCCACTAATTATTTCAAGCATCATAACACCAAAGCTGTAAACGTCAGACTTGGTTGAAAATAGTCCCTCCATTGCATACTCTGGTGCCATGTATCCACTATCACGAGGGGAAAACACAGAAAAGAGATGATAAGAGTTAAAGAATATGCATACATAGGTGAAGTACAGCAGAATACACTTAATAGTCTCACACAGTTTTATCTCTGCAACACACTGAAAACACATGACTTTGCGATGGTATGACGAGAGAAACTATTTCAAAAATCGTGCAGCAAGTATACTATATTGTAGTATAAGAACAAGTATGTAGCAATGAACCAAGCAACAAATGGTCATAAGACGATCTCTACATTATCCTGTCACAAGGTCATGTGCAGAGAATGCAACTTAGAGAACTTTCACTATCTTGCTAGTACACCCTAAAACCTTCATTACCCAATCTGCAATCGCAAATGTAACCCCAAATGCATATATACTGCCAACCTGAACAGTAGGTCAAGTTTCCAAAACCAAGCACCTTACTTTGCCGAAAGCAAGGTGCTATATTGACGTGCCAAAGAAAGAAACGCAAAAATCTTGACCTTGATTATCATCAGCAACCTTGCCAATTATTACGTTCCCTAGTTGTTTCTTTGTGCAACCAAATAATTTGAACTGGCACCTTAATTACTATAGCATAGCACTAGAGTGACTACAATTTACAATACTGTCATTTGATATATGGAAAGAGAAGGAAGGGAAATTACTATGTCCCAACAACTCTGTTTGTGTTGGCCTCAACTTGACTGCTTCCAAAAATTCTAGCGGTGCCAAAATCCGATATTTTCGCGTTCATTTCGTCGTCCAATAGAACATTGCTGGCTTTCATGTCCCTGTGAATGGTTTTAAGGCGGGAGTCCTCATGCAGGTATCGGAGTCCCTTTGCTATACCATCAACTATGTTAGCACGCTTAGGCCAGTCGAGTTCCCTACATTTTATTGGATCTGCTTTACAGGAATAGAAGTTACATGAAACAAAATAAGATTAGAGCACTTTCTATTGGATGGCTAAATATTTGGTGTGTGTGTGTGTGAGAGAGAGAGAGAGAGAGAGAGAGAGATTACAAACCAAAAAGGAATGCGTCAAGACTAGTGTTGGCCATGTATTCATAGACAAGGAGCTTTTCATCCCCTTCTATGCAGCAACCTAAAAGCCTCACCAAATTTTTGTGTTGAAGCTTCACAATTAACCTTACTTCAGTCTTGAACTCATGTAGACCTTGCCCAGAATTTTTAGAAAGCCTTTTAACTGCAATTTCTTTTCCATTATCGAGCTTCCCCTAAAAGCATACTGAAAAGATAAAGAAAGAAAGAAAATTTGACAGTTATGTCAATACTGCTCGAAAATGTCCTTACCCTGTAAACTGGGCTAAAACCACCTTCTCCCAACTTATTTGCAATAGAGAAACTGTTTGTAGCAGCCTGTATAGTGGTTAGCATGAAGTATTGCATTTCTCCACTGTCGTCCTGATCCAGTTGAAGTGTATATCCGTCAAGGGAATCCGCATTACATAAAGCTGCCAATTTGCATAATGAAAATATTTCAAACCTCTGAATCGAGTAACACATCAAAATCAACGTAACAACAACACTGTTGATAGACATGTCGAATTATTTTAACCTTTTCGTTTTTGGTTCCCGAAATGCCAGCGGTAAATTAAGAGCACCAGGATTGCTACCACTGCTGCTGTTAACGTCGATGCAGTGACGGGCACTATCCAAGTAGTATTCTTCTTTCGTTTTTCTGGCAACACTACAAATTAAGGTAAACACAATAAGCGTCCAAAAAGCGAAAGCTATACTTTTCAATAGAGCATCTCTTGAATCCCTTTCCGCTGATGTGGAGAGGCGATGCCTCAATTACCAACAAAAGAGTCCTTCTTGAGACTAGGACCATGAGCCTAGATATGGGAGGAAAAAAAAAATACTACATTACTCATGACAATGAGAACTTCCCATCAGGCAAGAACCTTCTGCAGTGGAGTAAGTCTATATTCTCCGCTTTGGATGCCTAGGCAATGATAAATTTCAGAATTATTTGGTACAATAAGATACTTGCCCAAGGTGCATAACATGGATGGATCCGAGTACATTAAAAAACCATTGCCTTAGGACGGAGATGTCTTATGTAACGAGTAGAGTTGTTTGTGTCTCCTACATATATCAATCACGTCGTATGGTGAAAGGGATAAAGCTACCTGCCCACCTCACATTGGCTATTGCAAGCTGACAAGAACAGCCAATGCGTGAGCCTCCATGTTTCAAACTTGCGACCTACTGACCTCCTCCTTACAATGGAGCAACCTTAGGTCAACCCTCGCACATAACATTTTAATGCTCCAAGACAATGTAATGAAGACTCCTAAATCACCGGGTCAAAGTATATGCTTCAGCTGAACTCTAACTTAAAAGCAATGAGCAATTCAGAGCATTTAACCACTATCCTTGCCCCCAATACCAGTATCGTGCAAAATGAAAGGAACAGACCTAGACATACCTGCATGCAATGCAGGTGGTGAGGCAGGTGGTGGCGCATCAGCCTGAGTCTCATTATAAAAGGCTCTAATCTCATACCAAAAGTAACAGCTAGGGCTAAGAACCCTACCTCCTAGCTATTTGCCCGTCACAACAAGATGGAAAAAATCCGATTTCCGTGCCTAAGCAACTAGAGCATTCAGGCCCAGAAATATCAGGAGTGCACTGCACAAGCCCATAGATGGTCAAGTTGTCCGGGCCGACTGTTTTACCTGTAGCAAACTTGCGTGTAGAACCACCACTTGTTGCAGCCTCGCCTTGAAGCTTTTGCAACAAGCTTATAAGTGCCTGGTTGAACTGCACCACATGCAGTGCCCTACCAACATTTACTAGGAAGCCACGAGGTGTGGTCTCCATGATGCCAAATATAGAACGATTCGAGTACCTAACCATACAATCGTCGTAATGTCCGATTGCCTCCTTCTGGTAGGGACAGAGCTGCCTTAACCTGCGAGTAGAGTCATCAACACATCTACGACACATATCGGGGTCAACATCGCCCCCGCAAAGCGCAATAGCATTAGCTACGTCGGGGTTTTGGCCAGATGAAAAGGTGGAGAAACTAGTGGTCTTAGTGGAGAGAGTGAAGAGGAGATCGTCCAGGTTTTTCCGGTATACGCTATCTTGTGTGTAATTTCCAGTATCTAGGCAGAAGTAACCGGGGTGGAATCGAAGACCAAATGCTGCCATTAAGTGCATTTTTCGTTTAAAATCCGATAAGTAGTGACACTTATTTCAATTTATAACCACCCTCTCTCTATATAAGAGGTACGAATATGTTACTGAAGGCATATGAAAATGTGAAATGCGTTGACCAAAGCCTCTTTCTCGATCTCTCTAAGCTGTTTCATCTGGTTACCTCCTTCTTCTTCTCCGAATTTCCCCAATTTCGCAATTACAGTCAAACACCATAGCTCAAACCTCCAAAACACCATGGCAGGTAGCGTCTCGAGCTCGATACGTTACAAATTCCAATACCACAACCAACGAACTTCAACCCCAACTTTAAACTTATAAACTAACTAAAACAACAAACTCAAGAAAACAAGAAAATAATACTATTTTCTTGCTCTCATGCTCATGCTCTTGCTATTAATTGGTTATTCAATTTGTCAGCTTTGACCCTCTTGCGTTCGCTTTCGATCCAACAAAACAGTTGTACCTTAACCATGTCCACTAAAGCAAGCAATTGCACCCAGTGCCAGGAAATGAATTCCAAGTTCACAAGATATTACTATCCCAAATCTGAAGCAGCAAACTGAAACTAATAGCAAGATTGCGAAAACAAGAAAAATGAAAAAGAAAAACGAAAGAATCAAAATAAACACAAATGTGTTCCATCTACAACCTTACGCCAGTAGATCCCGAAATCCGGTGAACTGACGGCGATGCGGGCTACAGTCAGGTCGCCCGTCTCCGTTGTTAGTTCGGCTCGAGAGTTGGGGCCACAGTCCGGCAAAACTTTGCCCCCTCATGTTTGTTCATTTTTATCGTCAAATTGTCATTTTTCTGTTGGAAAAATATTGGTTTACAGTTCTCTTGCACATGTTAATAAAAATGTAACTAATTATGTCAAGTGAAAGTTAATATTTTTACATAAAAAGTTGTGTCTATCTTCTTATCGTTCGAATAGCAGTTAAAAATTAAAATATTATCTTTACTTGGATCCTTGTATTCGCCCGGTCCACGGTCCAAACCATTGTGGAACAAAAAATACCAAGCTCTTAATTAATATGTCTCTAACTTTATGGCGGGAAATTACTTACTCTCCTCTATATTAGATTAACACTAGCGTTTGTCGTTTGGGGCACAGATAATGCCTGTATGCATGCAAGTTATATGATCATAGTAGATGATATTGCAAGTCAAAGGATGCCTTCGGGGGGAGCTGAACAGAGAAAGTATTAGAGATGGTCAGATAAAATTAAGAGAAAAGGAGTTACATGTAGTTATAGATAGAGTAGGGCTTGTAGAAAGAAAGCATCAGGAGGTAGGTTTGAGATTGCAAAGACTTTGTTAACCATGGTTAATTTTTTCGTCAAGAGTTTAATGATTTCAAAAAGTAGAATAATGGGTATGTAGAGGTGTCAAATGGGCCGGCCCAAGCCCATCGGGCCTCCAGCAAATTGGGTCGGGGTCGGGCCAAGGGGCTGCTAAAGGGGCCGGGCCTGATTCTGGGGATATCTGGGCCCGGTCCAAGCCTAGGCTCTAGGCCCAACATTTAGGGCCGGGCTTGGACGGGGCCTGGGTTCAATTTTTTTTTTTAAAATTTTTTTTTGGCATTTTCTTATTATTCAAGGTAAGGGTTTTTTTTAATTATGGTAATTTGCTGTTAGGGAAGCTTTATTAAAGCGTCCCTAACAGCAATCAATGCTTTACTACAAATTTATAGCAACAAGAGTTAAAAAGATTGATGTGTAAGAATATGTTTTACTGTATATAGTAAGACTAATTCAATATACTAAATCAATAAGTTTGGCTTCAAAAAGATTCTCAATAATGATAAATTCTCAAAGGGACATGAAGTAACAAATATCATCATCATAAAGATAAAAGCCAAATTGTCAAGAAAAACTTCATGCCAAAAGATGGGGGTGGGCACGTGACAGTGCTACCCCTCCCCTTCGCCACTGGCTTCAGGTTCATTGTGTGAGGCTATGCAATGCACATCCGTTGATGGAGCTTAAAAGTCGAGGACAAAGCTACTCTTCTTGGTAAAACTTACACTTAAAAGGAAATACCTTTTGAATCTTCTCTATGCAATCTCTCTTTTAAACCAAATTTTGGGCAATTCGAACACTAGAACTGGAATTAGGTT
The DNA here is from genome assembly GCA_033070095.1 of Escallonia herrerae. Lineage (NCBI taxonomy): Eukaryota > Viridiplantae > Streptophyta > Magnoliopsida > Escalloniales > Escalloniaceae > Escallonia > Escallonia herrerae. Next base: position 111,278 of record JAVXUP010000573.1, read on the forward strand.
CGATTATCTGAAACCCATGGTTGGGCACAGAACAATATCTGTGCTAAAATAGAGCAGATTCCAAGTTCCAGCCCACTCAAATTGTAACATAAATTGACAAAATACAGCAAATGTGGGGTACACGATGCATTGGGATCAACAATTTTAATACATAAAGATGTTGGAAATCTACTCGATCCCATGACCTCTATATTTATAAAGAAAAAAAATTAAAGACTTTAAGATGTGTTATTATTCTTTGCATTACTTAAATCTTCAGTACTGTTTAGGAGGGAAAAGAAGAATAAATTCGTTGGGGAGAAGGGGGGGGAGGGGGAAGTGGAATTTCAAAGGTAAAGAGGGGGGCCTGAACTGAGCCTGGCCGGGCCAAAACCCGGGCTTTTTTTTTTGAGAAATGCAGGCCTGCCCCAGGCCCTAGGCCCTAAAAGGCCGGGCTAGCACTGTTAATGAAAAGGGCCGGGTCGAGCCAGCCCGCGGGCCGCCCGGCCCATTTGACAACTCTACGGGTACAATTGAAAGTTCAAAACATATTTTAGCATAAGAATGCTCTACCTAATAGTAGTGTGGATGACCCAAACCTTAAAAGTAGTGCCAATCAAAAAGATGAAAAGGAAACTTTGGCCATGTATGGTAAACCCGTCTTGTTTTCTTTTTTCATTTTAAGAAACAAAAAATAATTATTTTCTATCCCATATTTGCCGCCAGAGACTGGCACTCCATTGTCGTCATCACTCACCGACCTCCATCATCCGCCACGCGCCACCCACCCATCAGCTCATCCCCCTTTAGCCACCAACATCACCCACCGCCTCATCCCATCAAAACACTAGGCATATAATGTATCCTTTTTTTTTTCAAAGCCATTTTGAGAACACTTATCACCGTTCCAGACAAACCTACGACTTTATCAAGGCAGCATTACATTGATGTCCCAATCGGAATTTGGCAATTTTCTATTCAGTTGGTTTTTCCTACGCTACTCGAATAAAAAGTTTTTCGAGGACTTGGAAGGATTCTTGGTGGCTTAGGCGGACATGACCGATTTCGAGGAACCAGATGTGGTTTCAAGATGACTTTCTTTGATGAGTACACTCGCATCTCCAGCTCCGAATCAACCATTAATGTTTCAGACAGCGGTTGTAGATGTTGTTAAAGGTGGCAAGAGGTGTGGCATGACACAACGCAACAGAGATTTAAGCAAGTCCAAGGGTAAAAAATTCTTGGAGATCAGTAGAGTTTTTGGGGCACAATTATGAAGTAATAAAGAGGGTCGGAGACTTCAGGGTCTATTGTAGCATGTGGTATCATGATTTTCAGTTTTATTCAAACCTCTCTACCACTCCTAGTTCTGGTATTTCTTTTACTTGATTTCTTTTATATATGCAGCTCTACATAACCACATTCAAAGCTTCAATTAGTGACTCATTCTAGTTCTAGAATTATACGGGTATATACTTGCACCGTTAGGATACTGCGCTCAGAATGAGACAATTTTTAAAAATAACGTATAAAATTATATTTTCTTAAGAGTATCATCAAACTGATAACTAAAAATTCCATCAATCTAGAAACCAAGCCAACAACTACAAGTATGATACAATCTCGAAGATGGTGATATTTTAATGCACGCGTTGTCATTGTTATTATTATTATTTCTTCACTTTTCGTAGGGATAGGGAATTTCTCTATCTGGTTTTTGAAGCGAAGTTATTACTATTTGGGAAAGGCAAATAAAACAAAAAGTGGCTGCAGTTTAGTGGTAATGGAGACCTGGGCTCGAATCCCAGGAACCGCAAGTTAAGCTTTTTACTCTTTTTCGTAAACTTTTTTTAATCCCCCCTCCCTAAGCTATCATATCATAAAGAATCTAGGGAAATGGAAAATTTGTTGTTGTTGTTGTGCAACTAACAAAACAAAATATGACCAGCAAATAGTTGAAGACGTGATTAGAAATCATTCGTATTCGGAACGTTAACGTTTATGTTCATCTTGGCGATGTCCAGGAGCTTGCGTACCATGGCATGGACGAACCTTGGCTGGCTTCACAATCCTGATACCTGTAGTACTTCTACTAGTTCAATAACGCCTATAATTATTTCAAAGTTGGACCATTAAAATTTGGGTTAATTTTACGTTACACCCTGTACTTAGGGGTCAGTTGCACCCAGCACCCCAGGGTTTTAAAATTGGCACCCAACACCAAACAATTCAAAAATCTTGACTTCTATCACCAAATGACGGTCAAAATATATGTTGACCAAACGCCTGTCAGTTTTTTAGGGGCAAAAAGGTCTTATCAACCAACCAAAGCTTACATGTCTCCACAGTCAGCTTTACATGTCCTAATTGGCACTCCACGTCATTTCCCTCCAACGGCTCTCTCCTTCCACATAATATGGTTCAAACGGCTACCTGGGTGTATTGAAGCTCACGCAGATGAGAGTCACGTACACCCACACACATACAGACTCAGACCGTAGCTGCCATTAGAGGGAAGAAGAACTCAAGTTTAACGAGCAAAACACGAAGGTAGGGGCAGATTACTGTATGGCTCTATGCACAAAGGTAGTAATCTAAAAAGTTAAGATTTGAGAAGCATACTACTAGTATATGTCCCTTATGCACAAACCCCCAAATGTAAACAGTAACTATAATCCCCAAACGTCAACATTGAAGCCCTAACAATTTTGGGAAGAGCAGAAACCCTAATCGGGCGTTTAAACAATTTTGGGCGTGTAAAAAACCCTAACAAACTATGAAGGATGCTTACCGTAATCGGGCATGTAAACATCGTCAGCGAATAGATCATCTCGCATGTCGAACGGCTCCATCTCCCTACGAATTGCCGATCGATATGCCCTTTGACAAACAATTGGGAAATTTTGTAATTGGGGATTAATTAGGGATTTCTAATTTACCGTTTGAGGGATATATGGAAGGAGAGAGAGAATAAGGGTTGTTGGAGGGAAATGACGTGGACAGCCAATTGGCCATGTGTCACTAACTGGGATGACATGTAAGCTTTAAGGACAATAATCCCATTTTGCCCCTGAAAAACTAACAGCCGTCTAGTCAACAGGCAGTTTGACCATCATTTGGTGTTGGGTGCCAATTTTAAAACACTAGGGTGTTGGGTGCAACTGACCCCTAAGTACAGGGTGTAGCGTAAAATTAAGCCTTAAAATTCCCTTAGTCTTTTTAGAACCCTGAATTTGATGGGATATGGAGTTGAAATTAGAATTCAATTGTTTGGAACCATTAAAACTGGATTGGAATTTTAAGGGATTTTATTGGATTTGTTTTAACGTACTGAAATCCAACTAAAAGAGGTCGGATTTGATGGGATTTGTTTATCAGAAACTATCTAAAACTGAAATTTTCTCAACTGCCCTTGAAGACTCCTGCTGAGACAACGTTGCCTCTTCCTAGATGTCTCTTTCTTCACTTCTTCCACCATAGCCTGATGCCTTTCCCTGCCGATATAACAATCTAACTTCGAGAACTCTCTTCTACGAAAGCCAAAGCTCGATAAGACTTCTTCCTTCCTGCCAATTTAACATTTCTTCTCACTTCAATGTTGCTTCTCACTTCCGGATATCTCCATCCACTTCTACCACCGCAGCCTATCTTTTTTTTATTATCTGTGATAGCCGAAGCTTGGTACTATGCAAGAGGCACTTAACTCTTTGGTAAGACTATCAGCAACCACTATAAGTGCAATATATTGAATCTTTGTTACAAGATTTCATTTATGAAAATTTATGCTCAGCTTTGAGATGTAAATTGCGTAGGTATTGAAGGTATAACAATTTTCTTGCTGAAATTTCACACAATTCTTGGACCATTAGAACGAATCAGGTCAGTATGTTGAATGTAATATAGCCTACATTTAATTCTTACTTTGTCAAGAAACTCTCTGAGCATCTTCACATCAATCACCCAGGAAATTAAAGTAGTTCTTGCTAGAATTGGCTAGGCACTCCAAGTGTTTGATGACATGCCCCACAGGACGTGGTTAATTCGAATTGCATCGTATCTAGGTACGTCCATAATGGGGGGATTCATAAGGCCAGCAACTGTTTGATGAAATGCCAAGTAGGAACGTCGTGTCTTGCACGACATTGTTTTGGTTATGATCTCTTTATTTTGACAAGTGCTGATCAAGCTTCTCTTACTTTGTTAAGTAAGCTCTCACTGAATTTGAGCTTTTATTTGGCTTAACTTCTAATCTAAATAAGAGCTCCAATTATTTGGCTCGGACTAAGCACAAGATTGCTAATGACTAAGCTACCATTATTAGGATTCCTATTGGTGTACTTCCTGTTACCTACCTTGGAGTGCCATTGAAACTCTACTAAGCTTCAATTTCAAGGTGACACTTCCATCAACAAGTGTAGCAATTCCAGCTTCGATATTATAGTCATGCAACCTCAAGATATACAAGGACATATGAACTTCTCAAAAGTGCAATATCTAAATGAACATAGCATCAACTTATATGAGTACCTGACATACAATCTGTGTATCTCAGGGAGTTGAATTGTTTCTTACTTCAGAGGTTTTATGCACAGAGTCCATGCAGTTCTGATTTTACTTTGTAGTGCACCATCTTTTTTTAGCATGCGTGCAACAAATGCAATATGACTACTTAGAGTATTGAATTTAAAACTATCATGGCAGGCAAGGGTAAACTAGATAATCCTACCCAAAGCGATCGTTGAAGGGCCAAGACAAAAGACTTGTATGTTCATTTTTACCTTTTACCACTGTTAAACTTATGAATATTAGCCGATCATAACCTGGCCCTGATGGATCACTGAGAAAGAATCACCTTCAATCAGGCCTTAGGTTGATGATATTTTTTCCATGAACAAAACACTGAAAACAATCCTGAGTTAGAGTAATAGTAGACCATAAGTTTGGCAGAGAATGACAACTCTTTGAATTAAGAAAGATACAGTGGAACTACTTTTTACTGCCCAGAAATAAAGAGATTTAGCACAAGGATTCTTTTGAACTCTTTGAATTAAGAAAGGTCACATTTAGCACCATTAGCAGTAACAAGTAACATTAAGCATACGTTAAAAAAAAAAAGTTCAATTGCATATATTTATATCATCTTATTCTTGTAGTGGTTTTAATTTGGTGGCACTGATTTTGTGTTTTTAATATAAATATTGCATTATTAAATAGATACCATGGTGATTTGGAAAGGTTTATACAAATGGCAGTCGGGGCAGTCAGTTCTTGTGTGTCATCATTAGTTGTCTTATTTATGTAATCATCCACAATTCCAATGTATGAATCGGCCAATAGCTGAGGTTGCAATCTAGAGAAAGGGCGCCAGATGAAGGTTAATGCATCAGATAAAATTTAATGAGAACACACGTGATAATATACGCATGGGCCCATATGCATTTGGTAGACAAGTGCGAATACTTTGAGGAACTAGATAACTTACGGATAACGCATATAGTTGTGTGGAGGAACAAGCTGCCAAGTCCCTTTACATTCTTGCACATAATGAGAGGAATCGGTCAATTTGATTCTTTTTTAATCGGTCAACAGAAACAACTAGTCGTCATTTTCACAAATTTTTTAGAGCGATTACATCACTGGAAGATAAGTTTTCATCTAGCCTGACAGAACTCAAGTCCCTCCAGAAATTCGGTATAACAATAGATTCTTTCTGTATTTTAAGGTAAGTGTTGGTGATGATTATTTTTTTATTAGATATATTGGTTCTTGAAATTCAAAAATTTTTAATAAATATATTAATTCATCTTTTTAGGATTGTGTTGGAGCCATAGATGGAATACATTTTCGAGTAAAAGTTATTAAGGATGAAGTGTCAAGGTATAAAGGGAGAAAAGACTTTCCTACTCAAAATGTACATGCACTTTTGATTTGAAATTCAATTATGTGTTGCCTGGGTGGAAAGGCTTTGTAGCAGATGGTAGGATATTAGATAATATAACAAGTAGAGAAGATAAGTTAAAGGTTTCTCAAGGTATTTTTTAATGCATATTAACTTCTTAGCAAGATCTATCTAATTACTGAAATTTATCTAATTCTTAACATAATTCACTTGATTGTACTAAAGTACTATTTAGTTGATGCGGGATTTATGTTAAAGTTTGGGTTTCGCACCATATCGAGGAACACGATACCATTTGAAGAAATACTCACAGCGTGCACCAGAAACTCGTAAAGAGATCTTTAACCATATACATGTTTCATTGTGCAATGCAATTGAGAGAGCTTTTGGTTTGTTAAATTATGGTTTCCTATTTTAGCTACTGGCATCGAGCCTCAACATGATTTGGATACACAAACAAGCTATGTTCTAGCATGTTGTATACTACATAATTATCTTACGGGGGTGGATCCGGATGAATCGCTCATTTATGAAGTTGATCAAGAACTTTTGAATCAGGAGATCGAAGAACAAAACGAGACAGGTGTAGATGTATCTGATGATGGTAGACAAGGAGTAATAAAGAGGGATAACATAGCAAATAGAACGTGGGATGATTACGTCATAAACTGATCAGATTTTAATTAACCTTCTAATGTACTAATCAGGATGCTTGTTAGTATTTGGGTATTATACTAAATTTTGGTTACTTTGGGGTTGCGTTAACTCGCCATATCCACTTTCAATATGTTTTTGATTTAGAATTTCATTATGATGTTGTTCCACAATGGTTCTTTCATTTATGCTGAAACTGTTGACTTTATGGGATACTGATCCCTATGCAATGTTGCACAATTCTTTCAAGTTATTTACATTTTCAGTTTCATTCAATCCTGTACATATTAAATATTTTGACAGACAAGGCAAGGTAATCGACGTAATTAAGGAGGATGGCAAAAGTTAACAGCTTAATCAGTGGATGAATACTTGCTCGACGTGTTACTTGACCAGAAAAATAATGATAAGAAGCTTGTTAGGAATTTCAGTCATGCATCATATGATGTCGCTGTAAAAACAATGAATGAATGTTTTACTGTGATGGTAAATAAAGATAAGGTAATGAATCGTCTAAAAACTCTTAAGAAAAAAATGAATATTGGTGTAAAGGTGTTTAGGAGCGACAACGGTTTTGGATGGAATGACATCACAAAGCAAATTGAAGCACCACCAGAAGTTTGGGCAGAATTGACGAAGATAAACTACGTGAGGCTTTCTTTTGAAAACATGAATATATTTTAATGAAGACCTTTGGTGTTTTCTTATTCTATCTTTCTGTTTTTCCTTGGTTAGACTTATGTTGATGCAAAAAAAGGGTTTGAAACTCTTCAATGCCTTGCTTTATTATCCTATGCGATATATTTGAAAAGATTGTGCAACCGAAGAAGCAGCTGAAAGTGCAAAAGAAAAGAACTCTCGGTGGGAAAAAGAAGGAAGAAGCACGAGGCTTGACGATATAGATGATATGGTAGAACAAGATGAGATCATACTTGAAAATGTGGAAGGATCAGGAAGAGGTATTCGCAGATCAAATGTGTCGCTTGAGCAAATTATGCCTGGGCCTTCATCAAAGAGTGGCAAGAAGCAAAGCTCAATGTCTGATGAGCTGGATCAAAATATTACAGTGATTACATTATCAATGACAAAAATTGCAACTGCACTAGATAGAGCTACTACCGTGACTCAACAAGGCAGACGACGAATTTATTCGAGGCAAGAGGTTTATGCAGAATTAAATAAGATTGAGGGAGCTGACAACAATTTTCTCTTTGCTGCTTATGATTTTTAAATCTCTGACCAAACAGCTGCAGAAGGTTTTTTTTTTATGTCCACCTGAGATGCGTGTTAGTTGGTTAGCTTGGAAGATGAAAATCCTTCCAAATAGGAATGAAACTGTTGTTTAAAATTTCTTGTTTTTAAGTTCATTTAGGATGTTTGAATAAGGACATGGGTTAATCTCATGCCATCTGTTATTTTTATGACAATTGCTTAATTTTAGTATTATTTTCGTATTAAGATTGTTTTGGATATTGAATTTATCGTTCATAATAATTTTAAGAACATACTTCTATTTGACCTAAGACCATATTAAAAATTAATTGTAACGTTTGTTTCTTAAGTCAGAAGTCTTAAAAGGACATAATTGTCCAAATGACAATTCTCTTTCTAAACTTTAGTCCTTCCAAACAAAGGATAAGAATTCTCTGGATTTGAATTCCGATTTATTCCAAATAGAAAAATTGGAATTCATTTCAATTCTAATTAACTTTCTAATTTCTTTTTGAATTCCAATTCCAAAAGAATTTGATTCCAAGGATTCCAATCTATCATCTACTTGTTGCATCGTATAATTATTACCCTACCCCGACCAACGAGTGGAGCCAAGGATTCATCGAACCCGTTTTGGTTTTTTGAAAAGGTTTATTTGAATTTAGACAAATAAAGCTATAGAATCAAAGTTGAATTCTAAATGTTCTAGGGGCGTACGTTTACGTTATTCTGTTTTCCTTTTTGTAATGATGATGAAAAATATACTTTTTTTGTGTTCTTTTACTTTTTTCAGTTTCGTTTTGGGTAAAAAAAAACCCAAACAGTACCAAAAAATGTGAAAACACCAAAAGAGTGTTTTCACCTTTTTTAGCAACTTGTATTCTCCTTGTCAGAGAAAACCATTCCTCTGTCTCCAGATTTCACGCTTTTCTATGCCACCTGCATCCTCTCTCTCTCTCTCTCTCTCTCTCTCTCTCTCACGACTTTCTCAGCCGCCTAGGAAGACCGCCCTGCAGAAGCCAAATCCCTTGAACAGAGGGTCCTCAAAAAACGGAGGAATGCCGCTCCGCAGGAAAGCAAAGCGCAGGCGTTGCCTCAGAGGACGCCAAACGGCGAGGAGAAGAGGGGGACGTTTGCAATCGCATTCACATTCGAGGAGATTGAGAAGGACGTGTTTGCGATGACCGGAGCGAGGCTGTCGAGGACGAGTTTGCAGAGTTCTATGGTGATTGTCGTAGAGTTCTATGGGATAACCTAAAAACAGTGGCGGCTTCTCATGCCTTGGCTTGGAGACTTTAATGAAATTCTTGAACCCAATGATAAGCTAGGAGGCAGACAGATGAATTGGAGTAGAGCCACAAAATAGTTGGACTGTATGGACCTTTGTAATATGCTTGACCTATTTACCAAGACCGTTACTACCATTAAGCCTTTTAATTCTGGCTGGGTGTACCTTTTTGTTTTGGTGGTTGTGGTGATTTTGCAGAAGGGGAAGGGGAAGGGGAAAGGGAAATGGGGACATAGATGTGGGAATGGGGAAGGCGGAAGGGAAAGGAAACTCGTCAAGGGAAAATGGAGGGGAAGGAGGACACAACAGACATGGGCCCACGAAAAAAGTAGTGTAGAAAATGCTAAAAAACATACAAAAATGTATCCAAAAAAATTGATAAAAATAGAAATGAAAATAGTAACGTACAAAAAAAAGTAAAAAAAGTAAATACGGAAAAAAACTAAAAGTACAAGATTCAATTTTAGAACTGAATACTAAAATTTTAAAAACAGAAACAGAATACAAAACGCAAAAATAAATTGCGTAAACGTACATCCCCTAGTTTCTCCTCTGATTTTTGTAAATTGCATGCTGAATGCATATATATAAGCGGGGAGAACTCTAAAACTAAAGTACAACCAAAGAGCAATGCTTTTCTCAAAAGACAAGTCAACTAGGTGGGAATGAGGTCCCTCGAAGGGAAGAAAACTACTTTCAAACTCAGCGTTTAATCAAATTGGGACAAAGTGTTACAACTGAAGTAGTTGTTTAAGAATACCAACTCCATCTTCACAGCTAACAAGGGTTGGTTCAGCGGTTCCCAGGATCTCAATCCAGATTTCTCACCTGGGTTCGAATCCTGCCCGCCGCATTTGTTGGTGGCAAACTTACGTCCTCGTCTTGCTTGTGCTCCACACACGGGTCCTTGTACGCTTCGGCCCCGACATAGGTGCAGGAATCGCGGGTTCAGATGTATGTGGCGGCTTTGTAGGTCCCCGAGGCGCAATACTCCCTGCCGGTTGGATTAGAGCCTTACGGTCCAGCCTTTTTTTTGAAGCAAAAAAAAAAACCTCCATCTTCACATCGCATTAGGATCGGACTTAACTTTACAAGGATAGTTGCCTATCTCTAGGAATCTGGCCTAGGATGTCCCAGAATGCTAGCATACGAACTCCGGAGGGCCGGTGCCATAACATTTTCAGGCGTTAGTTATGACTACCATGCCATAACATTTAATTCTAATAACAGTTGTCGAATAGTTTAAGCAAGAAAGAGAAACATCGTGCATACCAGGGGTATTTGTTGATTTCGGAGGAGCAGACTGCGGCATTGGTGGAGGCGGTGCATCAGCCACAAGTTGAAAGAACTGGTACGTCTCGAATCTAAGAACACAGCTAGGCTTAATCGAAGAACAACCATACCTCCCAGTACAATACGTGAACACGTCTTCAATAGACGAATTCAAACACCTCTTACAATCCAGTCGCGATATATCCGGCGTGCACTGTTCCAACGCATAAATAGTCCAATGGCCTATGTACTGGATTTCTCCATGCGCATACTTCCGTACATCGCCAGCGGCGGCTTGGTCACGTAAATCGGGCAGTAGGTCTTCCAGCACGTTATTGTACGGCGTCGTTTGGTTATTCACGTTAAAACCGACGTAAACATAACTATCGTCCATGGAGCCAAGTATGTTACGGTTGGAAAACCTTAACATGCAGTTATCGTGCCAGCGACCGGCTTCTTTCTCATTAGGACATTCTTGGGTGATGGCTTGAACAGAGTCATTGAGGCAGCTGCGGCAGCTGGCGACCGCCAGATCGCCTCTGCAGAGTCCGATAGCGTAAACTTGGTCCGGGTTTTGGCCGATGGAAGAGTTAAAGAAGCCGCCGGAGTTGAGGTCGGAGCTGGCGGGGATGGAGGAAAGCAGGGCGTTCAGGTTCTTTGCGTAGGTGCTGTTCGTGGTGTAGTTGCCACTGTCTGAACAGAGGTTGCTTCTGAATTCTGGCTGGGGAGTGGTGAGGCTCACTAGGAAATTGAGAATGAACAGAAAGCAGATACATAGTCTTGGAGAGTCCATTCTCTTGTTCTCTCTGTGTACTCACATGTTGAGGTTTTAAGCATGTAGCAATTACCATTGAGGGCTTCAGATCTATTGGACTTGTACTAGGATGGAAACTTCCTTATCATTTTCCTTTTCCTCTCTGGTGCGTGGGAGACCATAGAATTCAAAAGTCTGCGTCACGTTATTGATATATAATTAACGACATAAAAGATTTTATCATCTCATATTTAACGAAATATTCATCACGATACTATAAGGCGATGGATATATAAGAATGCGTCAGTCAATTCAATTTGAATAATATTGAGACCTAGACGTGGACTTGTTTGCACTAAAAGTACGAAATTGAGACCAGTTTTTTGGACCTTAGGAAGCATCAGATCGATGTTTGAGAAAAGTAAGCGTGGAAAATGTGGGTCGGATGAAAGTAACCTGCAGAAGAGTGGAAAATGGTTCCGTTGATTACTTCTGGGAATGTATATATTTGCAACTTTACTGTGCTTTCATACCACCAGTAACCTATAACCTATAACTTCAACTCTTCAAGACAAGGGAATGGTGATTGATTAAGACGCTCCTTCTTTCTTTATGGTTACGTGACTAAATGGCTTTCAACTGGAGTATTACTTTCTAGTTCCACAAAAATTACTTAATTATATTTGACTTTTCGTGCACATTAAAAAAGTTGGTCGTACTTCCTATGTTTCCTATGGTTTATTACATTTTGTGTTTGGTTATGACTATCTTTTTTCTTGGTCTTTTTCTTTCAAAAATATCATCAATTGGGTTCTTCCTTTTTCCTTTTTCAATTTCTGGATCCCCATGAATCACTGTTTCACCGACATCGATGGACGTTGTCGGAAATCCATCTTTTGATTATCTTCCTCCTTACCTCTACCTTTATCTCTTCTTCTTTTTTTTTTTTTTTATTTCAGCTTCACCTTATTATTAAAACTGCCAACTCAATGAATGAACCTATTGGAATATAAAGCAAGAGAAATCTGAAAAGAAACTGCAATTAAAAATTACTAGATAATGTGCCTCTACAAATGCACGGGACGTGATGCAATTTGGTTTATTGCCAATCAGGTACTTTAGTATAGCTTATTCAATTCAAACTTCCAAAAGATAAATAAAGATAATTAATTTCTAAGGCAAATGATCTATTTCGCATTTACATCTTAAATGTAATAGTTGACACTACTCAGGTGATGCTAAGAAAAGTGGGTTCGCAGTCAACGTGAAGGTGCTACAAGGAATGCAGTCCGACTCAGATGACAAGTGTGCTGATGTGGGACACAGCAAGGGTGGGAGCAAGGGCAGAGACCAAAGGCTTCTGAAACAGAGCCTGAGGGTGACATTGCTGCGAGGGTGACGACGCGGGGTGAATATACGACGACAGTTACAGTCCGATACTTAGGTCCAGAATCAAGGTCCTGTATGTTTTTCTCTCTAGAATTCTAGAGTGAGAAAGTGAAAATGTGTGAATGAGCTGAATCTGAAGTCATCCAAATAAATTCTCAAGACCCCTATTTATAGAGGTTGAGAAAATGATGTCATCAGCTGACACGTGGCGCTCCCCGGGAGTCCATCACCGAAGGCTCCATAGGTGTCGGTGCTCCACGGACTGTCGAATCGCATATTCATTCAGCCTGCTCCTCACAGTGTCGCTCTATCTGTCTGAAAAGACTGGCTCCCACAGCGTCTGTGTGGCTAGAGAACCCCCTTGATCTAGCCACTAATCTAAGCCCTTGTAGAGACCAACAAGCCTGGCAGTGGTGGGGAAGGCGGACTAGGCGGGATGGCTTCCAGAGATCTGTCCTCTTCTCGGAGTGACCCGGGGGGCATAATCCTTAAGGGTGCTAATGAAGCCCCCAGTGCCGGGGCATAATCCTTAAGGGTGCTAATGAAGCCCCCAGTTATGCAGACACCCTGGCGGAGATAGTGTCCCGGAGGAGTCTCCTATTCGGCAGACCGAGGTAGCATCCCGGAAGAGCCGTCTACGTGGCGGGTGAAGGTAGCATTCCAGAGGAGTCGTCTACCTAGCAGAATGGGAGTCTTCGTGCCGGAACACTTAGAGCTCCTTGGCAAAGATAGTGTCCTGGAGGAGTCATCTATCCCCCACGGGTGAGTCCTTATGCTAGAGCACTCGGAGCGTGTCATGGTAGCATCCTGGAGGAGCCGTCTACTCGACGAAATGGGAGTTGAAAAGCTCCCTGGCAGAGATAGTGTCCCGGAGGAGTCGCTTATCCCCGCGGGTGAGTCCTTGTGCCGAAGCACTTGGAATGCGTCAAGGTAGCATCCCGAATGAGCCTTATACCTGGCAGAAAGGGAGTTGAAAAGCTTCCTGGCGGAGATAGTATCCCAAGGAGTCACTTATCCCTGCGGGATGCTGTACATTTCGGAGAGTGGGTCAAAACATGTTCCACAACCAAGGCAAGGTGCGTATTGTGTGGTGATAGGATGGACCAGTGCAAAAAGCGTGGTAGTGTGACATAGAGCCGGGGGGCACGACTGTATCAATGGCTCTGTGGAGTGTTAGAGTGCGGCGCATGGGCGCTAACGACGAGGGTCGCAGAGACGGCGCGCGGGCACGGGCTACGAGCATCGCGGAGTCGGTGCTTGGGCACGAGAGATGGCGACCGGGGTTGAGGAGACGGATTGGGGGCACTGGCGACCGGGGTAGCGGAGACGGCACTCGGGCGATGGGCGATGAACGTCACGGAGTAGGCGCACTGGCGCGGGCCACAGGGGTCGCAGACGGTGCATGGTCCCTTGAAGAGAAGTGAAGGTGCCAAGGGGTAAGGCCAGAGGCCAATCCTTGGTGGAAGGCTAAGGCCCACTCTTGGGGGAAGGTCAAGGCCCACTCTTGGGGGAAGACCGAGGTCGACCCCCGAAGGGAGGCCGAGGCCGACCCCAAGGGGAAGGCCAAGGCCAACCTCCTTGGGCAAGTGCAAAGGCACGTCGACGTGCGATGTGCAACGGTCGCAGCGTGATGAGGCGCAGTGCGAAAATGTGTTTTTTAGTGACGAAGTAACATAGAAAAGGTGAAAAGTGTACGCGACTTGAGCGTACATGTTTTGACCGGTTGGAAGTGTTGAATATTGACTGTTACTTGTGCGAACGTGTCGTGCAAAATAGGACCTCCAGTGGACTTTTGAGTGCAACCAGAGTAGGTTAAGAGCACCAGGTATGTAAGTTTCTCAAATAAATTAGTCAATTGCCTGATATATAAGAATCATAGCAAAGCAGGGAGAAGTTTTAAGCCTAAACTTTGATTAAAGATCATTTTAAGGAAAAAGATCTATGACAACTTTACCAAAATTCTGTTTTTTAGTCCTTTTATTCTCGGTAACTATTTTGTGAACCAGAATTTAGTAAGGAAATTTGTACATTGTACATAACAATTGGTCTAATTGTCTCTTTTAGTGGCAAAACGGTGTGAGCTTAGCCGAAAAAGGGTGTTGATTTACTTATATTTTTTCTCTATCATTTGTGTACAATATTAGAAAATCCAAATCTATTTAGTGGCGCCGATATATTCTTTCAAGAGATGTACGGTATTACATGTGCTTTTTAGATAAAAAAATTCATTCCAATAAGAAATTGTTCAAACAAATATGCCCCAGCTGAGCATTTTATTACCCACCCGAGGGTTTTACCAAGTGGAAGCAGCTCAAAGCAAGTTATACAAAATGCTTTGTGTCCACAAGTATCCAAGTAACTCAATACAGTAATTAGATGACAAGTACCTGGAGCTGGTGGCGGCCGTAGTAGTGATGGAGGAGGCGCATAAGGCAGCCTTGTTGTAGAAAGGTGTGATCTCATACCAAAATAGACAGCTGGGGCTAAGACCTCTTCCTCTTATTTTCCCAGCACAACATTAGGGAAGAATTCCAGCAGGCCCCTCTAAGCAGTCATTGCACTGCATAAGTGCATATATCGTCACATTCCCAATGATGGTTGTATTACCAGTAGCGAACTTGTAGACTGAATCACCTCTTGCAGCTTCACGCAGGTTGTCCAAGAAGGTTGTTAGTTCCTTGTTTAACTTACTCGTGTTCGAGGCATTCTTAGGATATGTTTGACAATCTTTTTTTACTTATTTTTTTTTCAGTTTTAAAAATTGAAAAAAAAAGAGCGTTTGGTAACTATTTTCTTTTCAATTTAAAAAATCAGTTTTTAAACTGAAGAGTAAAATAAAAACTCCAAAAACTGGTTTTTTTTTTTCACTTTTGGTTTTTTTTTAGACCACTACCACCACCCTCCCACCGCCGGAGACTGTCGGCAGCCACCACCAGGCCGCCGGCGACCACCGGCAGCCACCTCCGGCCGCCGGCAGCCACCGCCGAAGACTGCCGGCAGCCACCTCTGGCCGCCGGCGACCACCGCCGGAGACTGCCGGCAGCCACCTCCGGCCGCCGGCCACCACTGCCGGCAGCCACCTCCGGCCATCGGCCACCACCACCACCACGGTCGACCACCGCTACGCCCCACCACCGCCACCGCAAACCACCAAAAAAAAAGTTAAAATAAAAAGGGTTACCAAGCACAAAAAAAAAAAACCTAAAAAAAAAGGGTTATTAAACACCCACTTGTTTTTATATATAAAAAAAATTAAGCTGCTCTTTAAGAAACTGCTCTTTAAAAACTGAAAACAAAAAAAAAGAATTTGTCAAACGAACCCTTAGTGAAACGCCCGAAACCAAGGGTCCGAACACGTTCTTAAACCAAAATCCACACATCAATGGCATAACTATTATAAAGGCAGAGCAGAGCATCTAGGATATCACAAATACAATTATCTAAATCTCAAATATTTAACTCCAAAAATAATCCAACACTTATATACAATCCCTTCAAAAACTTACTTCCAAAATACTTCAAAACTTTATTACAAGTCTCTTAGACTAAATATCTGAATCCAAAAGAATATAAATTAACTAACCAATATTTCGTCTAAAGAAATTATAAGCTCTATTCTCAATATCAGAAACCAGATCAATTCCTACCGCTGCACTAATATCTCTCCCTTTGTGCTACTTTTGGCCTGGAAAGGGAAGGAAACGAAAAACAAAGGGGAGAGCATGAATTGCCCAGTAAAAGATCTTACACACAGAGGCCAAAAAACGAATACGAAACTAGAGTTATCAAATAGAGCCAACAAATAGGAATTTAGATAACTCAATCAAATTTCACAAACGAATGATTAAGGTGACCAAAAGAGAGTTACCAAAAACGAATAACAAATAAGAGTTATCAAGTAGAACCAATAAATAGGAATTGATAACTCAATCAATTTCACAAACGAATAACAAAAGCGACCAAAAGAAGGTTCAAGAACCAATAAGTCGAATATCGATTCACAAACGAATAACAAATCGATCCGAAAAATGAGTTACATAACCAATAAGTCGAATATCAAAATATATTTACCAAAACTTTTGGGTGTATTGTCTAGTGCTCGGCACGGGATTCTGGGCTAGTTAATCAAGTAATTTTAATTGAACAAGAGAGTTATAGGTCAAAGCCATTAGTCACGAAAGACCACGGTCATCTGTAGGTTACTTTTCTCCAACACCCATCTGGTGGTTCCTGAGGGCCAGAATAATTTCAATTCAAACTGAATTGGGTGTTGCGTTCTTATATATTTGATTTTCCGTATGATCTATCACCTTATAATGTCATGCTAAATAATTGTTAAATATGAGATGACAAAAAAGTTTGTCATTAATTATACATTGATAGTGTTATACTGACTTTTCAATTCTATCGTCTCCCTACATACTAGAGAGGAAAGGAAAAAAATGATACGGAAGTTTCCATCATGGTACAACCCTAACACGCGAGTATACAGAGAGAACAAGAGAATGGACTATCTCAATTTTCTGGTTTTTAACGTCAAAAGTTTGGCATACAATCGCTGTTCAACTAGTGGCAACTACGCCACTAGTTGAACAATCAGGTCTCGGAGAAGTTAGGGACACCACATGCGCTTGAGCCTTCAATGAGCTTTAGTGACAGAAGAAATTTCGATAGTATGAGGATCATCGGCTCTACTATATCAGCTTTAGTGATAGATGATTTATACTAAAAATGTCTTGTCAATATTTTTAAGATTTTTAGTGATAATTTTTGTCATTAAGATATAATTAACGACTTTTTCAATAACAGTATAGCCGTATAGGAGACATCCAAATCCACGTGGGCATCACTTGTATAAATGTGAAAGTAGTTGTGGTTACCTTTTATTTTCCCAATGAGGTAAATGTAGTTGTGCAAATTTGCATTTCATTCGATTCACCTGGTTAATGCACGGGCACCGCGTACTCTCCTCCTCCTCCGCTATTAAGTGATACCCCTGGTACATAGGTACTAGTTTACTTTCATGTCTACACTCCGCATGAAATAATTAGTTGTGGTCAGTTATTATCCT
This sequence comes from Escallonia herrerae, assembly GCA_033070095.1. NCBI lineage: Eukaryota > Viridiplantae > Streptophyta > Magnoliopsida > Escalloniales > Escalloniaceae > Escallonia > Escallonia herrerae. The sequence goes on from JAVXUP010000573.1 coordinate 128,796, forward strand.
TTCAATGAGGTAACGGTGATTGAGCAGTTAATTAATTTGGCAATTAATTCAAAGTTTATTTGGTCATTGCAGGAGGTGGCAGCAATAAATCAAAAACAATTATCATTATTGCCGTTCCAACAGCTTGTACGTTGTTGATTACACCATGATTACTTCCATTTTGTCACTCAGAAAGCTAGGCTTCATTCCAATTAACAAATCTAAAGAAAGAAATATGATTAAGTAGTACAAATTGTTTATCTTCTAGTGCATGCATGAAAGAGGAAGGGAGGAGATATTGGAAACAAGGTCATTGAAAAGGGTGTCAAAATCAATTTGATTGGAGAAGAGCTGGGCGGAGGACTACTGAATGGAAGAGAGATGGTTCAGGAGAGCGGCGTGATTTGCGGTGACAAAATTGGCTAGGGTAGTTCGGGATCCGAGAATGAGCTGAACAGTGTTAGAGAGACGAGAAAGTTATTCAGAGAGGTCGGTGGTATCAGACCTTATGGGATTTTTCTATTTCTTTAGATGCGTCAAACCTTACGGGATTTTGCTATTTCTTTAGATAATATTCCCATTATGTGGGACAGTAGCAGTGCTATTGATATTAGTAAAAATTATGTTCAACACTCTCGCACTAAATACATCGATATTCGTCACCACTTTCTTCGAGACAACGTTCAGAAAGGATCAATCGAAATCAAGAAAGTTGGTTTGGGAGATCGGCTTGCAGATATTTTTACCAAGCCTTTAGCTGAATCTAGTTTTTGTTCTCTTCGTCATCGATTAGGAATGTGTGATCTCTGCTAATTGATTGTTCTCAATCTTTTGTTGCTCTCGTCTATTCTTTTCGGTCGAAGGAAAATCAATATCATCGAATGAAATGTTTTTCATTCGACCGAAAACTTTTCCTTCAAATGAAAAGTTTTTATTCAAATGAAACTTTCCAATGAATAATTTTTCATTCGAATGAACATGTTCCCCTCTAAATGCTTTAAATTTATGATTAAAGCGTGTTTAGGGACGTACAAGTGATATCAGAGCCGTGTGCTCTGTTACTCTTTTTGTGACCTAATAGTCAAGAGTTAAAGATCTCATTTGAGATAAACTTCTTGATTTGTTCTTTACTTGGTTTTCTAGAAGATCTTTAAGAAAGACTTAGTTACAAAGATTAATTACAATAAGGATAAAATATACTTTAAGTCCAGATCCAAATCTTCGTCTAAGTCCAAGTCCAAGTCTAATCTTTGGCCAAGAAATATTTCATGTTTATATTTAATTATGATTGGTCCGGAAATTATTTTTTAATGACATTGTTAAATTAATATTAGAAATAAAGATATTGAAATCATCAAAATCAGTCAAGTCAACAACTAGGCGTTAGAGATGCGCAAGGCCTTCGACTAGGCGAGCAATATGCGAACTAGTCGTCCAATAGGCATTGAGCTGTACTGCCTAAATGTGACTATCAATTCTTCTTCTATTCATTCCTGACTTATTGGAGCATCACATAATTGAATTTCAGTTTTGTTTTTAGATTTCTCTTTCTGTAAATTTCAATACATTCATTGATCGAGTTGGCTAGTATGGTTAATATAAGGAACCTCAAATGAAGAAGAGAAATAGGTAGAGGAAAAGAGGAAGATTTTCAAATGATGGATTTCCGACAACCTCCATAGATGTCGGGGAAACATTGAAGTTCGCTGAGAACAAAAATGAAAGAACCCAGCTGATGATATTTTTTTTGAAAAACAAATCAAGAACAGGAGAAAAGATACTCTTTGACAACTAAACAAAAATGTAATAAAACCATATCCAGTAAAGGATAGGAAACATAGAAAGCACGATTTTTTTTTATGTGCATAAAAAGTTAAATAGAACAATTTTTATGAAACTGTGCCTGGAATTGGCTTTGGCTAGATTCACCTCGACCTTGACGTGGTGGAGGTTCTATGGTGTTGGAGTTGTTTGGCGCCATCGAGTTCCTCAACTCAGACATGAGTTCTTTGAGACTCCTCAGTGTATCTCCAATGGAGGCTTCACCGGAACTTACCATGCCCGTTGATTCTGGCTGTTCGAGTAGTAATTAAAAGCACCATTTAACAACGGAATATCATTAAGAAACGAAGGCAAGTTACACATGCATGATTTGGGACTCACCCTTGCTTGTGGCTTGCCCTTACTCAGTCCACACTTACTTTTCTTCAACATCCATCTGGTGGTCTCAATTTCACACTATCGGTACAAACAAGTTAATGTCTAAGTCTCAATATAATTTGAACAGACGTGAGTGACGCGTTCTTATATATTTGATCTTTTGTATGATCAATCATCTTATGACGGGAAATGACTTACTCTCCTCTAGATTAGATTAACACTAGCGTTTGTCGTTTGGGGCACAGATAATGCCGGTATGCATGCAAGTTATAAGATCGTAGTAAATGATATTGCAAGTCAAAGGATGCCTTCGGAGGAAGCTGAACAGAGAAAGTATCAGAGATGGTCAGATAAAATTAAGAGAAAAGGAGTTACATGTAGTTATGGATAGAGTAGGGCTTGTAGAAAGAAAGCATCAGGAGGTAGGTTTGAGATTGCAAAGACTTTGTTAACCATGGTTCATTTTTTCGTCAAGAGTTTAATGATTTCAAAAAGTAGAATAATGGGTACTAGAGGTGTCAAATGGGCCGGCTCAGCCCAAGCCCATGGGGCCTCCAGCAAATTGGGTCGGGGCCGGGCCAAGGGGCTGCCAAACGGGCCGGGCCGGGCCTGATTCTGGGGATATCTGGGCCCGGTCCAAGCCTAGGCCCAAGGCCCAACATTTAGGGCCGGGCTTGGACGGGGCCTGGGCCCAACTTTCTTTTTTTTTTAAATTTTTTTGGCATTTTCTTATTATTCAAGGTAAGAATTTTTTTTTAATTATGCTAATTTGCTGTTAGGGAAGCTTTATTAAAGCGTCCCTAACAGCAATCAATGCTTTACTACAAATCTATAGCAACAAGAGTTAAAAAGATTGATGTGTAAGAATATGTTTTACGGTATATGGTAAGACTAATTCAATATACTAAATCAACAAGTTTGGCTTCAAAAAGATTCTCAATAATGATAAATTCTCAAATGGACATGAAGTAACAAATATCATCATCATAAAGATAAAAGCCAAATTGTCAAGAAAAACTTCATGCCAAAAGACGGGGGTGGGCACGTGACAGTGCTACCCCTCCCCTTCGCTACTGGCTTCAGGTTCATTGTGTGAGGCTATGCAATGCACATCCGTTGATGGAGCTTAAAAGTCGAGGACAAAGCTACTTTTCTTGGTAAAACTTACACTTAAAAGGGAATACCTTTTGAATCTTCTCTATGCAATCTCTCTTTTAAACCAAATTTTGGGCAATCCGAACACTAGAACTGGAATTAGGTTTGATTATCTGAAGCCCATGGTTGGGCACAGAACAATATCTGTGCTGAAATAGAGCAGATTCCAAGTTCCAGCCCACTCAAATTGTAACATAAATTGACAAAATACAGCAAATGTGGGGTACACGATGCATTGGGGTCAGCAATTTCAATACATAAAGATGTTGGAAATCTACTCGATCCCATAACCACTATATTTATAAAGAAAAAAAATCAAAGACTTTAAGATGTGTTATTATTCTTCGCATTACTTAAATCTTCAGTACTGTTTATGAGGGAAAAGGAGAATAAATTCGTTGGGGAGAAGGGGGGGGGGGGAAAGTGGAATTTCAAAGGTAAAGAGGGGGGCCTGAACCGGGCCGGGCGGGGCCAAAACCCGGGCTTTTTTCTGAGAAATGCAGACCTGCCCAAGGCCCAGGCCCTAGGCCCTAAAAGGCCGGGCCAGCACTGTTAATGAAAAGGGCCGGGTCGAGCTAGCCCGCGGGCCGCCGGGCCCATTTGACAACTCTATGGGTACAATTGAAAGTTCAAAACATATTTTAGCATAAGAATGCTCTACCTAATAGTAGTGTGGATGGCCCAAACCTTAAAAGTAGTGCCAAACAAAAAGATGAAAAGGAAACTTTGGCCATGTATGGTAAACCCGTCTTGTTTTCTTTTTTCATTTTAAGAAACAAAAAATAATTATTTTCTATCCCATATTTGCCGCCAGAGACTGGCACTCCATTGTCGTCATCACTCACCGACCTCCATCATCCGCCACGCGCCACCCACCCATCAGCTCATCCCCCTTTAGCCACCAACATCACCCACCGCCTCATCCCATCAAAACACTAGGCATATAATGTATCCTTTTTTTTTTCAAAGCCATTTTGAGAACACTTATCACCGTTCCAGACAAACCTACGACTTTATCAAGGCAGCATTACATTGATGTCCCAATCGGAATTTGGCAATTTTCTATTCAGTTGGTTTTTCCTACGCTACTCGAATAAAAAGTTTTTCGAGGACTTGGAAGGATTCTTGGTGGCTTAGGCGGACATGACCGATTTCGAGGAACCAGATGTGGTTTCAAGATGACTTTCTTTGATGAGTACACTCGCATCTCCAGCTCCGAATCAACCATTAATGTTTCAGACAGCGGTTGTAGATGTTGTTAAAGGTGGCAAGAGGTGTGGCATGACACAACGCAACAGAGATTTAAGCAAGTCCAAGGGTAAAAAATTCTTGGAGATCAGTAGAGTTTTTGGGGCACAATTATGAAGTAATAAAGAGGGTCGGAGACTTCAGGGTCTATTGTAGCATGTGGTATCATGATTTTCAGTTTTATTCAAACCTCTCTACCACTCCTAGTTCTGGTATTTCTTTTACTTGATTTCTTTTATATATGCAGCTCTACATAACCACATTCAAAGCTTCAATTAGTGACTCATTCTAGTTCTAGAATTATACGGGTATATACTTGCACCGTTAGGATACTGCGCTCAGAATGAGACAATTTTTAAAAATAACGTATAAAATTATATTTTCTTAAGAGTATCATCAAACTGATAACTGAAAATTCCATCAATCTAGAAACCAAGCCAACAACTACAAGTATGATACAATCTCGAAGATGGTGATATTTTAATGCACGCGTTGTCATTGTTATTATTATTATTTCTTCACTTTTCGTAGGGGATAGGGAATTTCTCTGTCTGGTTTTTGAAGCGAAGTTATTACTATTTGGGAAAGGCAAATAAAACAAAAAGTGGCTGCAGTTTAGTGGTAATGGAGACCTGGGCTCGAATCCCAGGAACCGCAAGTTAAGCTTTTTACTCTTTTTCGTAAACTTTTTTTAATCCCCCCTCCCTAAGCTATCATATCATAAAGAATCTAGGGAAATGGAAAATTTGTTGTTGTTGTTGTGCAACTAACAAAACAAAATATGACCAGAAAATAGTTGAAGACGTGATTAGAAATCATTCGTATTCGGAACGTTAACGTTTATGTTCATCTTGGCGATGTCCAGGAGCTTGCGTACCATGGCATGGACGAACCTTGGCTGGCTTCACAATCCTGATACCTGTAGTACTTCTACTAGTTCAATAACGCCTATAATTATTTCAAAGTTGGACCATTAAAATTCGGGTTAATTTTACGTTACACCCTGTACTTAGGGGTCAGTTGCACCCAGCACCCCATGGTTTTAAAATTCGCACCCAACACCAAACAATTCAAAAATCTTGACTTCCATCATCAAATGACGGTCAAAATATATGTTGACCAAACGCCTGTCAGTTTTTTAGGGGCAAAAAGGTATTATCAACCTACCAAAGCTTACATGTCACCACAGTCAGCTTTACATGTCCTAATTGGCACTCCACGTCATTTCCCGACAACGGCTCTCTCCTTCCACATAATATGGTTCAAACGGCTACCTGGGTGTATAGAAGCTCACACAGATGAGAGTCACGTACACCCACACACATACAGACTCAGACCGTAGCTGCCATTAGAGGGAAGAAGAACTCAAGTTTAACGAGCAAAACACGAAGGTAGGGGCAGATTACTGTATGGCTCTATGCACAAAGGTAGTAATCTAAAAAGTTAAGATTTGAGAAGCATACTACTAGTATATGTCCCTTATGCACAAACCCCCAAATGTAAACAGTAACTATAATCCCCAAACGTCAACATTGAAACCCTAACATGCACATAAACCCTAACAATTTTAGGAAGAGCAGAAACCCTAATCGGGCGTTTAAACAATTTTGGGCGTGTAAAAATCCTAACAAACTATGAAGGATGCTTACCGTAATTGGGCATGTAAACATCGTCAGGGAATAGATCATCTTGCATGTCGAATGGCTCCATCTCCCTACGAATCGCCGATCGATATGCCCCTTGACAAACAATTGGGAAATTTTGTAATTGAGGATTAATTAGGGATTTCTAATTTACCGTTTGAGGGATACATGGAAGGAGAGAAAGAATAAGGGTTGTTGGAGGGAAATTTTGTAATTGAGGATTGGCCATGTGTCACTAACTGGGATGACATGTAAGCTTTAAGGACAATAATTCAATTTTGCCCCTGAAAAACTAACAGCCGTCTAGTCAACAGGCAGTTTGACCATCATTTGGTGTTGGGTGTCAATTTTAAAACACTAGGCTGTTGGGTGCAACTGACCCCTGAGTACAGGGTGTAGCGTAAAATTAAGCCTTAAAATTCCCTTAGTCTTTTTAGAACCCTAAATTTGATGGGATATGGAGTTGAAATTAGAATTCAATTGTTTGGAACCATTAAAACTGGATTGGAATTTTAAGGGATTTCATTGGATTTGTTTTAACGTACTGAAATCCAACTAAAAGAGGTCGGATTTGATGGGATTTGTTTATCAGAAACTATCTAAAACTGAAATTTTCTCAACTGCCCTTGAAGACTCCTGCTGAGACAACGTTGCCTCTTCCTAGATGTCTCTTACTTCACTTCTTCCACCATAGCCTGATGCCTTTCCCTGCCGATATAACAATCTAACTTCGGGAACTCTCTTCTACGAAAGCCAAAGCTCGATAAGACTTCTTCCTTCCTGCCAAATTAACATTTCTTCTCACTTCAATATTGCTTCTCACTTCCGGATATCTCCATCCACTTCTACCACCACAGCCAATCTTTTTTTTATTATCTATGATAGCCGAAGCTTGGTACTGTGCAAGAGGCACTTAACTCTTTGGTAAGACTATCAACAACCACTATAAGTGCAATATATTGAATCTTTGTTACAAGATTTCATTTATGAAAATTTATGCTCAGCTTTGAGATGTATATTGCGTAGGTATTGAAGGTATAACAATTTTCTTGCTGAAATTTCACACAATTCTTGGACCATTAGAACGAATCAGGTCAGTATGTTGAATGTAATATAGCCTACATTTAATTCTTACTTTGTCAAGAAACTCTCTGAGCATCTTCACATCAATCACCAAGGAAATTAAAGTAGTTCTTGCTAGAATTGGCTAGGCACTCCAAGTGTTTGATGACATGCCCCACAGGACGTGGTTAATTCGAATTGCATCGTATCTAGGTACGTCCATAATGGGAGGATTCATAAGGCCAGCAACTGTTTGATGAAATGCCAAGTAGGAACGTCGTGTCTTGCACGACATTGTTTTGTTTATGATCTCTTTATTTTGACAAGTGCTGATCAAGCTTCTCTTACTTTGTTAAGTAAGCTCTCACTGAATTTGAGCTTTTATTTGGCTTAACTTCTAATCTAAATAAGAGCTCCAATTATTTGGCTCGGACTGAGCACAAGATTGCTAATGACTAAGCTACCATTATTAGGATTCCTATTGGTGTACTTCCTGTTACCTACCTTGGAGTGCCATTGAAACTCTACTAAGCTTCAATTTCAAGGTGACACTTCCATCAACAAGTGTAGCAATTCCAGCTTCGATATTATAGTCATGCAACCTCAAGATATACAAGGACATATGAACTTCTCAAAAGTGCAATATCTAAATGAACATAGCATCAACTTATATGAGTACCTGACATACAATCTGTGTATCTCAGGGAGTTGAATTGTTTCTTACTCCAGAGGTTTTATGCACAGAGTCCATGCGGTTCTGATTTTACTTTGTAGTGCACTATCTTTTTTTAGCATGCGTGCAACAAATGCAATATGACTACTTAGCGTATTGAATTTAAAACTATCATGGCAGGCAAGGGTAAACTAGATAATCCTACCCAAAGCGATCGTCGAAGGGCCAAGACAAAAGACTTGTATGTTCATTTTTACCTTTTACCATTGTTAAACTTATGAATATTAGCCGATCACAGGCTTGAGTCCTGGCCCTGATGGATCACTGAGAAAGAATCACCTTCAATCAGGCCTTAGGTTGATGATATTTTTTCCATGAACAAAACACTGAAAACAATCCTGAGTTAGAGTAATAGTAGACCATAAGTTTGGCAGAGAATGACAACTCTTTGAATTGAGAAAGATACAGTGGAACTACTTTTCACTGCCCAGAAATAAAGAAATTTAGCACAAGGATTCTTTTGAACTCTTTGAATTAAGAAAGGTCACATTTAGCACCATTAGCAGTAACAAGTAACATTAAGCATACGTTAAAAAAAAAGTTCAATTGCATATATTTATATCATCTTATTCTTGTAGTGGTTTTAATTTGGTGGCACTGATTTGTGTTTTTAATAAAAATATTGCATTATTAAATAGATATCATGGATGATTTGGAAGGGTTTATACAAATGGCAGTCGGGGCAGTCAGTTCTTGTGTGTCATCATTAGTTGTCTTATTTATGTAATCATCCACAATTCCAATGTATGAATCGGCCAATAGCTGAGGTTGCAATCTAGAGAAAGGGCGCCAGATGAAGGTTAATGCATCAGATAAAATTTAATGAGAACACACGTGATAATATACGCATGGGCCCATATGCATTTGGTAGACAAGTGCGAATACTTTGAGGAACTGGATAACTTACGGATAACGCATATAGTTGTGTGGAGGAACAAGCTGCCAAGTCCCTTTACATTCTTGCACATAATGAGAGGAATCGGTCAATTTGATTCTTTTTTAATCGGTCAACAGAAACAACTAGTCGTCATTTTCACAAATTTTTTAGAGTGATTATATCACTCAAAGATAAGTTTTCATCTAGCCTGACAGAACTCAAGTCCCTCCAGAAATTCGGTATAACAATAGATTCTTTCTGTATTTTAAGGTAAGTGTTGGTGATGATTATTTTTTTATTAGATATATTGGTTCTTGAAATTCAAAATTTTTTAATAAATATATTAATTCATCTTTTTAGGATTGTGTTGGAGCCATAGATGGAATATATTTTCGAGTAAAAGTTCTTAAGGATGAAGTGTCAAGGTATAAAGGGAGAAAAGACTTTCTAACTCAGAATGTACATGCACTTTTGATTTGAAATTCAATTACGTGTTGCCTGGATGGGAAGGCTTTGTAGCAGATGGTAGGATATTAGATAATATAACAAGTAGAGAAGATAAGTTAAAGGTTTCTCAAGGTATTTTTTTAATGCATATTAACTTCTTAGCAAGATCTATCTAATTACCGAAATTTATCTAATTCTTAACATAATTCACTTGATTGTACTAAAGTACTATTTAGTTGATGCGGGATTTATGTTAAAGTTTGGGTTTCGCACCATATCGAGGAACACGATACCATTTAAAGAAATACTCACAGCGTGCACCAGAAACTCGTAAAGAGATCTTTAACCATATACATGTTTCATTGTGCAATGCAATTGAGAGATCTTTTGGTTTGTTAACATATGGTTTCCTATTTTAGCTACTGGCATCGAGCCTCAACATGATTTGGATACACAAACAAGCTATGTTCTAGCATGTTGTATACTACATAATTATCTTACGGGGGTGGATCCGGATGAATCGCTCATTTATGAAGTTGATCAAGAACTTTTGAATCAGGAGATCGAAGAACAAAACGAGACAGGTGTAGATGTATCTGATGATGGTAGACAAGGAGTAATAAAGAGGGATAACATAGCAAATAGAATGTGGGATGATTACGTCATAAACTGATCAGATTTTAATTAACCTTCTAATGTACTAATCAGGATGCTTGTTAGTATTTGGGTATTATACTAAATTTTGGTTACTTTGGGGTTGCGTTAACTCGCCATATCCACTTTCAATATGTTTTTGATTTAGAATTTCATTATGATGTTGTTCCATAATGGTTCTTTCATTTATGCTGAAACTGTTGACTTTATGGGATACTGATCCCTATGCAATGTTGCACAATTCTTTCAAGTTATTTACATTTTCAGTTTCATTCAATCCTGTACATATTAAATATTTTGACAGACAAGGCAAGGTAATGGACGTAATTGAGGATGGCAAAAGTTAACAGCTTAATCAGTGGATGAATACTTGCTCGACGTGTTACTTGACCAGAAAAATAATGGTAAGAAGCTTGTTAGGAATTTCAGTCATGCATCATATGATGTCGCTGTAAAAACAATGAATGAATGTTTTACCGTGATGGTAAATAAAGATAAGGTAATGAATCGTCTAAAAACTCTTAAGAAAAAAATGGATATTGGTGTAAAGGTGTTTAGGAGCGACAACGGTTTTGGATGGAATGACATCACAAAGCAAATTGAAGCACCACCAGAAGTTTGGGCAGAATTGACGAAGATAAACTACGTGAGGCTTTCTTTTGAAAACATGAAAATATTTTAATGAAGACCTTTGGTGTTTTCTTATTCTATCTTTCTGTTTTTCCTGGTTAGACTTATGTTGATGCAAAAAAAGGGCTTGAAACTCTTCAATGCCTTGCTTTATTATCCTATGCGATATATTTGAAAAGATTGTGCACTGAAGTAGCAGCTGAAAGTGCAAAAGAAAAGAACTCTCGGTGGGAAAAAGAAGGAAGAAGCACGAGGCTTGACGATATAGATGATATGGTAGAACAAGATGAGATCATACTTGAAAATGTGGAAGGATCAGGAAGAGGTATTCGCAGATCAAATGTGTCGCTTGAGCAAATTATGCCCTGGCCTTCATCAAAGAGTGGAAAGAAGCAAAGCTCAATGTCTGATGAGCTGGATCAAAATATTACAGTGATTACATTATCAATGACAAAAATTGCAACTGCACTAGATAGAGCTACTACCGTGACTCAACAAGGCAGACGACGAATTTATTCAAGGCAAGAGGTTTATGAAGAATTAAATAAGATTGAGGGAGCTGACAACAATTTTCTCTTTGCTGCTTATGATTTTTAAATCTCTGACCAAACAGCTGCAGAAGGTTTTTTTTGGATGTCCACCTGAGATGCGTGTTAGTTGGTTAGCTTGGAAGATGAAAATCCTTCCAAATAGGAATGAAACTGTTGTTTAAAATTTCTTGTTTTTAAGTTCATTTAGGATGTTTGAATAAGGACATGGGTTAATCTCATGCCATCTGTTATTTTTATGACAATTGCTTAATTTTAGTATTATTTTTGTATTAAGATTGTTTTGGATATTGAATTTATCGTTCATAATAATTTTAAGAACATACTTCTATTTGACCTAAGACCATATTAAAAATTAATTGTAATGTTTGTTTCTTAAGTCAGAAGTCTTAAAAGGACATAATTGTCCAAATGACAATTCTCTTTCTAAACTTTAGTCCTTCCAAACAAAGGATAAGAATTCTCTGGATTTGAATTCCGATTTATTCCAAATAGAAAAATTGGAATTCATTTCAATTCTAATTAACTTTCTAATTTCTTTTTGAATTCCAATTCCAAAAGAATTTGGTTCCAAGGATTCCAATCTATCATCTGCTTGTTTCATCGTATAATTATTACCCTATCCCGACCAACGAGTGGAGCCAAGGATTCATCGAACCCGTTTTGGTTTTTTGAAAAGGTTTATTTGAATGTAGACAAATAAAGCTATAGAATCAAAGTTGAATTCTAAATGTTCTAGGGGCGTACATTTACGTTATTCTGTTTTCCTTTTTGTAATGATGATGAAAAATATACTTTTTTTGTGTTCTTTTACTTTTTTCAGTTTCGTTTTGGGTTAAAAAAAAACCCAAACAGTACCAAAAAATGTGAAAACACCAAAAGAGTGTTTTCACCTTTTTTCGCAACTTGTATTCTCCTTGTTAGAGAAAACTATTCCTCTGTCTCCAGATTTCACACTTTTCTATGCCACCTGCATCCTCTCTCTCTCTCTCACGACTTTCTCGGCCGCCTAGGAAGACCGCCCTGCAGAAGCCAAATCCCTTGAACAGAGGGTCCTCAAAAAACGGAGGAATGCCGCTCCGCAGGAAAGCAAAGCGCAGGCGTTGCCTCAGAGGACGCCAAATGGCGAGGAGAAGAGGGGGACGTTTGCAATCGCGTTCACGTTCGAAGAGATTGAGAAGGACGTGTTTGCGATGACCGGAGCGAGGCTGTCAAGGACGGGTTTGCAGAGTTCAATGGTGATTATCGTAGAGTTCTATGGGATAACCTAAAAACAGTGGCGACTTCTCATACCTTGGCTTGGAGACTTTAATGAAATTCTTGAACCCAATGATAAGCTAGGAGGCAGACAGATGAATTGGAGTAGAGCCACAAAATAGTTGGACTGTATGGACCTTTGTAATATGCTTGACCTATTTACCAAGACCGTTACTACCATTAAGCTTTTAATTCCGGCTGGGTGTACCTTTTTGTTTTGGTGGTTGTGGTGATTTTGCAGAAGGGGAAGGGGAAAGGGAAATGGGGACACAGATGTGGGAACGGGGAAGGGGGAAGGGGGAAGGGAAAGGAAACTCGTGAAGGGAAAATGGAGGGGAAGGAGGACACAACAGACATGGGCCCACAAAAAAGTAGTGTAGAAAATGCTAAAAAATATACAAAAATGTATCCAAAAAAGTTGATAAAAATAGAAATGAAAATAGTAACGTACAAAAAAAAGTAAATACGGAAGAAAACTAAAAGTTCAAGATTCAATTTTAGAACTGAATACTAAAATTTTAAAAACAGAAACAGAATGCAAAACGCAAAAATAAATTGCGTAGACGTACAGCCCCCTAGTTTCTCCTCCGATTTTTGTAAATTGCATGCTTAATGCATATATATAAGCGGGGAGAACTCTAAAACTAAAGTCCAACCAAAGAGCAATGCTTTTCTCAAAAGACAAGTCAACTTGGTGGGAATGAGGTCCTTCAAAGGGAAGAAAACTACTTTCAAACTCAGCGTATAATCGAATTGGGACAAAGTGTTACAACTGAAGTAGTTGTTTAAGAATACCAACTCCATCTTCACAGCTAACAAGGGTTGGTTCAGCGGTCCCCAGGATCTTAATCCAGATTTCTCACCTGGGTTCGAATCCTGCCCGCCGCACTTGTTGGTGGCAAACTTACGTCCTCGTCTTGCTTGTGCTCCACACACGGGTCCTTGTACGCTTCGGCCCCGACATAGGTGCAGGAATCGGGGGTTCAGATGTATGTGGCGGCCTTGTAGGTCCCCGAGGCGCAATACTCCCTGCCGGTTGGATTAGAGCCTTACGGTCCAGCCTTTTTTTTGAAGCAAAAAAAAAAAAACCTCCATCTTCACATCGCATTAGGATCGGACTTAACTTTACAAGGATAGTTGCCTATCTCTAGGAATCTGGCCTAGGATGTCCCAGAAGGCTAGCATACGAACTCCGGAGGGCCGGTGCCATAACATTTTCAGGCGTTAGTTATGACTACCATGCCATAACATTTAATTCTAATCACAGTTGTCGAATAGTTCAAACAAGAATGAGAAACATCGTGCATACCAGGGGTATTTGTTGGTATCGGAGGTGGAGACTGCGGCATTGGTGGAGTCGGTGCCACGAGTGGCGTTGGCGCCGATGCATCAGCCGCGGTTTGAAAGAACTGGTACGTCTCGTATCTAAGAACACAACTAGGCTTAATAGAAGAACAACCAAGCCTCCCATTACAATCGGTGGTCACGTCTTTCATAGCCGAATTCAAACAACTCTTACAATCAAGTTCCGATATATCCGGCGTGCACTGTTCCGTCGCATAAAACCTCAAGATGTTCGTGTAGTTGGCCACATCAGCCGCATATTTTCGAAGGCTGCCAGCGGCGGCTTGGTCACGTAAATTGAACAGTAGATATCCCCGCAAACTATTGAACCGTTCATTTCCCAGCTCATCACCCCCATTCGTCGCGTTTCCGATGTTCCAAGCGACGTAAACAGAACTATTGTCCATGGAGCCAAGTATGTTACGGTTGGAGAACCTTAACATGCAGAGATCGTGCCAGCGACCTGCTTCTTTCTGATTAGGACATGCTTGGATGATGGCTTGAACAGAGTCATTGAGGCAGCTGCGGCAGCTGGCGACCGCCAGATCGCCTCTGCAGAGTCCGATAGCGTAAACTTGGTTTGGGTTTTGGCCGATGGAAGAGTTAAAGAAGCCGTCGGAGATGAGGTCGGAGCTGGCGGGGATGGAGGAAAGGAGGGCATTCAGGTTCCTTGCGTAGGTGCTGTTGGTGGTGTAGTTGCCAGTGTCTGAACAGCGGTTGCTTCTGGGTTCTGGCTGGGGAGTGGTGAGGCTCACCACGAAATTGAGAATGAACAGAAAGCAGATACACAGTCTTGGAGAGTCCATGCTCTTGATCCTCTCTGTGCTCACAGAAAGCAGGTAGATATTTTTGGTGTTGGGCTTCAGCAATTAGCATTGAGGGTTTCAGATCTATTGGAAATGTCCTCTTTGAATGCTAAATGCTAATATGATGGAAAGTTCCATACCATTTTTTTCTCAATGAAAAGTCTTTATCATGTTATTAATACATTATAATTGATATATCTGACAAGATTGAATAACAAATAAAAAAGCATTATCTAGTACTGATCCACTAAAAGTAAGGCCTCAATAATAATATGTTTGCACTGAAAGCACACAATTGGGACTAATTTTGTTGACCTCAGGAACCACGGGTTGGAGATGTGTGTTGGAAAAAACGTAACCTGCATTTGAGTGAAGAAGGGTTCACAGGCTGGTTTTTTGACCAAGTCCGCCAGTGTCCACATCATCCTGCATTTGAGTGAAAAAGGGTTCATGTACAACTTTGTGACTTTCTGTGCTTTCATGCCACTATTTCATAAGTTGAAGACAGGAAAATGGACATTGATCATGACGTGAGTGGTTAAGGACAAGCCAGGCTGAATTCTACCGTTGACCATATATCTTGACTTACATCTATATTTCCCGTGCTCTTCCTTCTTTGTCTATGGTAAACAACTTTTACTCATATTAAATTAAATTGATTTTAGAGGTACATTCTTACCTATTTGATTTTCACTTTCATTGTTGTGTGTGTTTTACTTGTCATTAAAAGTGAAGTTTTCTAATATTGAAGCTATAAGCTAAAGATCAGGAGAAAATATTCAGTGATTATCTAACACCACGTCATCATCTTACGTGATGTTAGATTTCCACTTATATTTTGCCAATTTGTCAACTGAGCAAGACTGTCAACTGATTAAATTGTTTACGATGGTTAATGAGGGTTTAAAATTCAGATTTTCACAGATTTTAAACAGCCTGCCTTCTATGTTTTTGCCACCATTATATTACTTACATTACAAGAAAAGACGTCTTTTGCGACAGAGTTTTTTCGACGGCATAGATTCCGTCGCTAAAATGAGTTTTACCGACGGAAACCTCCGTCAGTAAAACTCCGTCGTAAAATATTATTTAAGCGACGGATTTATTCCGTCGCAAAAAACTCCGTCGGTGAAAAGGCATTTTACCGACGGAAACCTCCGCCAGTAACACTTCGCCGTGAAATATTATTTAAGCGACGGATTTTCTTCACCGACGGACGTTTAGCGACGGAATAAATTCGTCGCTAAAAGTCTATTTAATTCACAGATCTGGTTTGAACTGTCACTGCTTCTCTCTTCGAAAATCCCAAATCCCAACTTCCCTCTACCCCGGCGGCGACCTCCCTCGACACCGGCGGTGACTTCCCTCGACCCCGGCGGTGACCTCCCTCGACAACGGCGACCACCTGTAACTCCAGCGACCATGGGCCCTCACCTCCGGCAGATCTGTGAAGAGGAGAGAGACTGAGAGAGAGAGAGAGAGAGAGCAGCGTCGACCACCGGGACCACTGGAGACGACGGTTTCTCACCTCCGGTAGTATTTCTCGTGAGGTAAAGTTCTTGTCTTCCTCTATATTTGTTCTACGCTAGACCTTCTGTCTTCCTCTTATACATGTAAATTGCTGTGAAAAGTTAAAGACATTGGAGATTGAGTGGGCTGGATTTGCTCTCCGCGCTTTCAATATTGAAACGGCGAGAGCAATGGATGTTGCTTCTGATCCGAAAATAGGCCTTATGCGACTACTTTGGTGGCAGGAAGCCATAGACAAGATCGGGTTAAGTGGCGTTGGATCTAGATGGGATGGGACGGGACGGAACTGGGCAAGGGACATTAAAATTAAGATGACGCAAACCTAAAACCCAAAACCCCAATTGAATCGAACCCTCAATTAAACTAATTGAACCCCTAATTAAACCCTAAATTGATTGCCCCAATCTAACCGAACCCTAATTGAACCCTAAATTGAATGCCCTAATCCAACCGAACCCTAAATTGAACTAATTGAATCCTAAATTGAATGCCTCAAATCAACCAAATCCTAAATTGAATCAATAGAGCCCCCTAATTGAACCCTAAATTGAAGTAATTGAATCCTAAATTGAATGCCCTAATTGAATCGAACCCTAAATTAAACTAATTGAACCCCTAATTAAATCCTAAATTGATTGCCCAATCTAACCGAACCCTAATTGAACCATAAATTGAATGCCTCAAATCAACCGAACCCTAAATTGAATCAATAGAACCCCCTAATTGAACCCTAAATTAAAGTAATTGAACCCTAAATTGAACATTGATCATTTGTTTGATAATTTTAGATTGTTAATTGTGCGTTTTAGAATTGTGATTATTGATCGATGATTTTAGGTTATTAGTTGTGCATTTGAAGTAATTGCAATTATTAATTGATGATTTTAGGTTGTTAAATGATGATTTTAGATTGTTAATTGTGCATTGAGCATTTGAGATATTGAGATTATTGACGGAGGATGGGACCCAATTGGATTGAATGTGTGATTTTTGTTAATTTTTATTGCATTGAGCATTTGAGAATTGAGAATTGAGATTGTTGACGGAGGATGGGACCCAATTGAATTGAGATACCTATTAGTTAGCGCAGACACGGACACCACGTCTGATCGACGGTGTCCGACATTTAAAAAATAAATTAACGTATGTCGATGTGTCTGGAGGCGCGTGTCGGTGGGCGTCGGACACGTGTCGGTATGTGTCGGACACGTGTCCGGAGGTGTCAGACACGTATCGGACACCATATCGACACCCTATATGAGGTGTCGGAATTGAGGTTGTTGACGGAGGATGAGACCCAATTGGATTGAGATACATGTTAGTTAGCGCAGACACGGACACCACGTTTGATCGACGGTGTCCAGCATTTAAAAAATAAATTAACGTATGCCGATGTGTCTGGAGGTGAGTGTCGGTGGGCGTCGGACACGTGTCCAGAGGCATCGGACACGCGTCAGTATGTGTCGGACACGTGTCGGGAGGTGTTAGACACGTATCGGACACCATATCGACACCCTATATGAGGTGTCGGAATTGAGGTTGTTGAATGTGCATTAAATTTAGGTTAGTTAAATTAATGCGACATTTTTAGCATGCACCCCCTGGAATCTAATCGTGGCTCCAGCGCTGGCTATAATTAGCCCTAATTAGTCCTGATTAACAATATTTTAGTTAATCAATTAATCCTAAGTTTTGATATTTCGGAATTGGTAACATATGCAACGATCATTCTGTAGTTTTGATATTTCGGAAAGATTCTTGCATATCTTATCAATTTCTGAACACATGCATGCATAGAAACCCTTAGTTCCCGTTCAAAGGTACTCATTACAAAGTAATGCCTTGTAATGAGCCTTTGGATGTTCAGTTTGGAAAAGCTAATTGTTTATAAAACAGTATTTTGACTCATGCTTTATGTTCTATGTCGTGGATATATGGTACACGTTCTCGTGTGTTTCTCCGGGTGCATACAGATCTGGTGTTCTAACATCCGTCAAACCTTCCTGAGCAAGGTTAGATGAATGTTAGAACACCTAATCGATGTGGTGTACTTGGAGAAATGCGGGGAGGTGCTGCCGAATTTTTCACAGACATCGGACTAAGCATGAGTTATTCACTGTTTTATAAACATGTGCTTTTCTGAATGGGATAGGACCACTACATGTTCAAGAGTGGAGGGGAAATATGTAGACATGTTGTAACATTCATGCATTGATATTTACATCGGCAATGCCTAATCACTGGTCATTATTGAAGGTGGTATACAGTACGATAATTCAGTCGTCATGTCAGTCGATCGAAGTTGGATGAAAAGGAAGAATGCTGAAGATTTTGAGTGTCGCGTTGACGAATTTCTCGACTTCGCTTATGCGCATCCTGCACATGTTGACCTTGATAAGATAAGGTGTCCGTGCGGTAGATGTGAGTTGTTGCACTGGAGAAAAAGAATTGAAGTAAAATGGCATCTTCGTCGGTACGGTTTTATGGGTGGATACACAAGGTGGACGCAGCACGGAGAAACGATAGTATTGTCGTCCAACCTGGCTAGTCAAACTGAAGTTAGGGAGGAGGCACGATATGATTTTTGAGATATGATTATGGATGCTGGGCATGCTAATGTTGACTGGGGTAACGACAGTCCACAACCGCCGATCGAGGGGGCTCATCAGTTTTATGAGTTGTTGAGAGCTGCGGAAGAGCCGCTGTGGGATGGAGCTCCGAAACACACACGGCTGTCTGCGGTTAGTAGGTTATTACAGTTGAAATCAGACCACGGGCTGAGTGAGAAAGGTTTTAACGAGTTTGTTACCTTCATCAAAGAAATACTGCCCGAAAGTGAAAAGCTACCGCCGTCGTACTATGACGCGAAGAAGATGATGAGGAAACTTGGGTTGAGCTATGACCGGATAGATGCGTGCAATAACGATTGTGTATTATTCTGGAAAGAGAATAAGGATTTGTCATTATGTCCAGTATGTGATCATTCGAGGTACAAACCGGACAAAGGGAAGAAGAAAAACATTGCATGGAAGATATTGCGATATTTTCCGGTCACACCACGGCTTCAGAGAATGTACTACTCCTCCAGCACAGCTGAACATATGAGGGCTCACCGTGAGACTCGCAGCAACGATGCCGATGTGCTGACACACCCAGCTGATGGAGAGGCGTGGAAGGAGTTTGACCGCAGGCATCCAGTCTTTGCTCAGGAAGTTCAGAATGTTAGACTTGGTCTGGCAACCGATGGGTTCAACCCTTTCGGTCAGTCTACCACGCCTTACTCCTGTTGGCCTGTTATTATTGTCCCTTACAACCTTCCACCAGGCATGTGCATGAAGAAGCCGTATATGTTCTTGTCGTTGCTTATTCCAGGGCCGAAGAGTCCCGGTAAGGACATAGATGTGTATTTAAGGCCGTTGATTGATGAGTTAAAACAATTATGGAATCATGGAGTCGAAACATATGATGCATCCCTTAAACAAAATTTTCAGATGAGGGCTGCTTTGATGTGGACTATACATGATTTCCCCGCATTGGGAATGACGTGTGGCTGGAGCACACATGGGAAGCTAGCATGCCCTGCTTGTATGGGCGTGAACCCCGGTCATACGTTAAAGCACGGCGGAAAGGCCTCGTGGTTCGGATGTCACCGTAAGCTTTTGCCACCGGGCCATCAGTTTCGTAGGCAGAAGGATAAATTTGACGGGACAATCGAGCGTGAGGTTGTCACACTGGACTACCCATCTGGTGAAGAAGTACTCTCACACCTGGAGGCACTTGATACTGACATACCACACGGTAAGGGTGTGCCGGATCAGAAGATTGCAGGGTTCGGGAAAGAGCACAACTGGAGAAAATTTTGTATCTTCTGGGAGTTAGCCTACTGGAGGACGCTCGTTATCCGAAACAACATGGATGTGATGCATATTGAGAAGAACGTTTTTGATAATGTGTTCAACACAGTGATGAATGTCAAGGGAAAATCGAAAGATCACCTTAAAGCGAGAAGGGATCTACAACAGTTGGGTGTACGCCGTGAATTGCATCCTCGGACAGTCAGTGGGAGGACCATACTTCCGAAAGCACCTTACTGTCTAGACAAGAAACAAGTGGAGAAGGTCTGTCAGTGGGTTAAGAATTTGAAGCTTCCGGATGGGTTTGCGTCCAACATATCTCGTTGTTGCAATGTATCGGAATGCAAGTTCCAAGGGATGAAGAGTCACGACTGCCACGTATTCATGGAGAGATTCATTCCTATTGCCTTCCGGGACTGTTGCCACGGGTTGTTTGCGAGACTTTGACTGAATTATCTCATTTCTTTCGAGATATATGCTCTTCTACGATCCGGGTGAGTAACATGGAAGTGCTTGAGAAGAACATTGTGGTGACGATTTGCAAGCTGGAGAAAATCTTCCCACCTTCGTTCTTTGATTCAATGGAGCATCTGCCTGTTCACTTGGCATATGAAGCTAAGATGGGTGGACCCGTGCAATATCGGTGGATGTATCCCTTCGAGAGGTAATCCTTAAATTGTTATAGTTGTTCGTTTACACTTAATGCGACATCTGTTATCATTGATATTCCACCTAACTCGATTCGCTAAACTTCTAGGTTCATGTTCCATTTAAAGAAAAAAGTCCGTAATAAGGCTCGGGTTGAAGGCTCAATTGCGGAGGCTTACGTAACGGAAGAACTTGTAAACTTTTGTAGTCAATATTTCGGGCCTAATGTTGGTACAAGGTTAAATCAACTAGGCCGAAATGATCCCGGAGCAAGCACAAATTTGGAAGGGCAATTGTCAATATTCAAGCAGTCAAGTAGTCCGTTCGGCCGAACGTATACTCGATGGCTAACAGATGAAGAGTACAGTGCTGCAACAATATATGCCCTTCTAAATTGCGATGAAGTTTCAGCATTCGTTGAGTAAGTTAAAGTCTTAATTCACTTACATTGCTGTACATAATTGAAAGTGTGTGTTAAGCGAGTTAAATGCATATTGGTTTGCAGTGAGTTCGATGCGGAATCTTTAATCACTGATCCCGCTGGACTTGAATCTCATCGGAAATCACAATTTGTACAGTGGTTCAAAATCCGTGTAAGATTATTTAACGAAATTATATTATGTGTTATATACAGTTCTGTGGCCAATTAGTATACTGATTTATCCTTAATTTTTACCGTCATCTACAATAGGTTCAGTCAATGGATAGACCAGTGGCCTCATGCTTGAAATTACTAGCCGAAGGCCCTAACAAACAAACATCCTGTTACGGAGGCTATATCATCAACGGGTTTAGGTTTAACGTAAAAGATGATGACCGAACAAAACAAACCCAAAACAGTGGAGTCTTGGTCAACGGCGACTGTTATGCCGAGAATTGCATGGATTTTTACGGAGAGCTAGATGAGATTGTTGAGCTAACATATCTGGGTTCCCAAAACGCCTGGTAATGTTCAAGTGTACGTGGTTCGATGTCACATGCAGTAGAGGAATCCGTGTTAGCTCTCAAGGGATTGTAGATGTCAATGTCAAGTCAAGACTTGCATCAGACGAGCCCTTTGTGTTTGCTAGTCAAGCTGTACAAGTCTTTTACGCGGAGGACGTCGCCAATCCCAAATCTCATTGGTATACAACTATCAAGTCCAAGAAATTGCCCGTGACATATGACAGTGAGCTAGACTCCTTTCAAGCCGACCAACCACGTGTCTTGTTCCCTGTTGAGGTCAACAACGAGGAGGACGATCTTCCTCTTCCAACAACACTTCTTGTGGGAGAAGAAGTCGTAGATGATGACGCGGAAGATGTTGAAAGTGTTGGAGATGATGTGACCGAGTCTACTGATGAAGAGGATGAATTAGAAGATGAAGAGGACGACGAGTCCCACGAAGAAGAGGGCGACGAGGAAAGTGATGAAGATGATTCGCAAACTGAAAATGATTGACTTGTAATGTTGTAACATCACGGGAAAAATGTAGTAACATTTTAGAACTTGGTGTTTATTGATGTGTTTTTGCACATCCGTTCATATATATATATATATATATATATAGTGCCGATGATGATTTATGCCTAAATTATTGTTTTTCACGTGTTAATGTCTTTGTATATAATCTATATGAAGTCAGATATGGATAGGATACGGGCTATTCGTGGCCGGGCTGGACGCCGAGCTGCTTCCTCCCCGGTTAGTCCCACCTCGTCATTGCCTACTGATGACGAGGCACAGAGTGATCGCGGACAGCCATCGGGGGCCCAGCCCCAGCTGTCGCCGTCGCCCCAGCCCCAGCCATCACCGCCGCCCCAGCCCCAGCTCGAGCCGTCGCCCCAGCCCGACGCAGATTCATCCCACACGCGCGTGCATTCTCCATCTTCCGTGGGTTCTACCTCAGGTATAGTTGATAACGGTGTTTCGTACATTTTCGCTAGCCTTATATTTGAACTGTATTAATGTCTGTGTTTTGTAGGATCTCGACGAGGCCGTGGTCCGACACGCGGGGTACGCATCGACCCCCAGCGTAAACAGAGAGTTACGCTCACGCAGGAGGGCCTGTAAGTACTAAAAATATCACCTCATGCCTTATTTTAAAATTTTGGGGTGTTAATTTATATTTGAACTGTATTAATTAATTTAATTACTTCTTTGGCAGGATCCTGGAGAATATGGCGAGGACGAAGATCGGCGTTCTTGTGAAGGGCCGATTCTTCGAGCCACGCCTGTACTGGAAGGACTGGGATGCCGCTGCGAGGGAGGCCCTATGGGAGGAGTGGCTGGTACGGTGAAGTATTTTTTTCAGCGTTAGTAAATGTTAAATTACAGTTTGTTTTATGTTGTTAATTTGTGTTATTGAATGCCTTACAGGAGGGGTTCACGTTTGACACGCCTCAGCAGCAGGTACTGGGGCAGCAGGCTTTCTTTGCCTACATCGGCAAGAATTACCGCCGATGGCTCCACGATGCACGGGACCGGGCGAAGAAGGCGCTGCCCGCGGGTGCCCCGATGACGGACATGGCGAGATATCCCCCACATTGGATATCTCACCGTGTATGGGGGGAGATGATAGCGGGATTGAGAACAGACAGAACCAGAGATCCGACGCACACGGGGGGGTCGGTGCCACACGACATCGTCCGACACATGAACGCGGTCGAGCACCCGGATCTGGAGGAGGATGAGGTCATAGCTCTGACGTATAATCAGACGCACGTGCGGAAGAAGGACAAGGACGAGACGCACCGGGCGGGCGACTATATTTCAGATATTGCCCGGCGGATCGATGTGAGTCAATTTATTTAAGTTAATGTTTTTTCTTTCTATCCTCAATGTCTGTTTCGTTAATTAATGCCCTAACATATCGTTAAACCACTATTTTTGCAGGCCTCGTATGAACAGCTAAGGGGGTCCGAGCAGCAGTCCGGACAGCCATCAGCGTCCACTAGTACGGCTGCGAGTACTGGGGGGTTGAAGCGATGGCTGGATACGCCGGAGGTCGTGAATCGGCCGAAAGGCCGCATACGCGGCCTGCCTAGCACGACTGCTCGTGCCGTGATAGGAGCGTCCTCACCCCCTGCTGCCCCTCCACAGACACCGGCTCCTCGGCCTCAGTTGGACGACGAGGAGATCCAGCGCATTGCTACAGTGGTGTGCCGGATGATCAGGGAGCAGGGCACTGTTGGACAGGCCGCCCCGGCCCCGGATCAGCAGGATCCAGATCCGGGACTCGGGAACCCCTGATGAGCCCCTTCCCGTGCCCGTTCCTAGCTTCCCCCCCGTGCCCGGCTTGTACTCTTCTCCCCTCTCCTAACCGGCTATATCCGGTTCCCGGCTTGTACATATATGAATTTTTTTATTATAAATATTTTTTATAATTGATTATATATATTTCTTTCTGTATTGATTATTGCGCGTTGTTGTTGAGATTTGAAAATTGTATTACAGGTCTGGGTAATTGAAAAATAAAAAAAAATTTCAAAAAAAAATTGACTTTTGGCGACGGATTAATTCCGTCGCTAAAGTATTCCTACAATCAGTTATTTAGCGACGGAATATTCCGTCGCTAAATAAGTTTTTTAGCGACGGAATATTCCGTCTCGAAAATATAAATCCGTCGCTAAAAAATATAATTAGCGACGGATATCCGTCGCTAATTAAAAATAAATCCGTCGGTAAAAATGACATATTTAGCGACGGATTTAAAAATTCCGTCGCTAAACTATTAGTGACGGGCTTTTATACGAGGGATATTTAGCGACGGTAAATCCGTCGCTAATTATTTAGCGACGGATTTTTGGCTTTTAGCGACGGATTACCCCGTCGCTAAAACTCTGTTTTCTTGTAGTGTTACCATTTTAGTTTCTCATTCTCTTTGTTCTCCTTAATCTCCCCCACTTCTCTTCCATTTTCACCAACCTCCGTCCCGTTTTGAGACTCAATCTCCCATTTCTATTGTATAAATTCTTGTTTGCTGATGGTATCAACTTATTTGTTGATCTCTCAACTAAGCCCATGTCCCCTCCTTATCATTTACAAAGACTATATGAGTTTCTCAACAAAGCATATGTCTTCTCTGCTTGTTTGGATCTGAATTTCCAAATGGAAAAGCAAGCTCATGTTTTTGGTTTCTGGTAATGGAAGATCAAATCACGAGGTTATAAAATAAAACTCTTGATTATCTACCTATGCAGCCACAAGGAAACAAATAAACTGACATTGCTTTATAATCAACTATAGGTTCATTTTCCGTGGCAAATAATTTAATTATGATGATCGATTGCTTTGCCAAACAAAATAAATATATATGTGTATATACTCGCCGATGATAAGGAAAAGTGCAGTAATTAGGCTTGGTGGGAATGATGGCATGAGAAATGGACCTAAGACTAGTCTAGTGTTCATATGATACTGAGGAAATCAATGTTGTTTCTTTAGGGGCCACCCAAGCTACTTTCTCTGTCAATGTTTTTGACACCGAATACACCTGTAGAGAATTAAAGATGCACATTTGAATAAGCTCATCTTTCTAATTTTTTTTTGGGGACTTTTTCTTAAAGAGTTAAGTTCAACATACAGTTCCATACTGTCATCTTCTTCAAATAAATGAAATCCAAGTCAATCCAATCGTTTCATCGTATATAAGGCACTGAAGGTTTTTCCCTTTAGCACATGATCTTATGGTACCTAAGATCAATTGTTGATAAAGAGAGGGTGAAGAGAAATGAAAATTTATATGTAGATAACTTTGGGTTTGGCGGGCTTTACAAAATTTTCACAACAAGAAAAAAGGCATTTAGCGACGGGGAAATCCGTCGCTAAAAGCCTAAAATCCGTCGCCAAAAAAATTAGCGACGGATTCACCGTCGCTAAAAGTCTCTCGTATAAAAGCCCGTCACTAATAGTTTAGCGACGGAATTTTTGAAATCCGTCGCTAAATATGTAATTATTTGCGACGGATTTAGTTTTAATTCGCGACGGAATATCCGTCGCTAATTATATTTTTCGTATTTTAATTAATTTTCTTTTTGTCAAATTTGCCACGGAATAATGTTTTAGAGACAGAATATTCCGTCGCTAAAAAGTTTATTTAGCGGCGGACTATTCCGTCACTAAAAAGTTTATTTAGCGACGGACTATTCCGTCGCTAATTAACTAATTGTATGAATACTTTTAGCGACGGAATTAATTCGTCGCCAAAAGTCAAATTTTTTTGAAATTTTTTTTATTTTTCTTATTTTTCAATTACCCAGACCTGTAATACAATTTTCATTTCTCAACAATAACGTGCAATAATCAATACACAAAGAAATATATATAATCAATCATAAAGAAGGCATATTATAAAAAAGACTCATTATGTACAAGCCGGGAACCGGATACAGCTGGTTAAGGGAGGGGAGAAGAGTACAAGCCGGGCGGGGGGGGGGGGGGGAGGGGGGAAGCTAGAAACGGGCACGAGAAGGGGCTCATCAGGGGGTTGCCGAGTCTTGGATCTGGATCTGGATCTGGATCTGATGATTATTTATGGGAATGTACATTTTTGCAACTTTACGGTGCTTTAAGACAAGGGAATGGTGATTGATTAAGACGCGAGTGGTTAAGGACAAGCCAGGCCGAGTCCCACCGTTGACCGTTGACCTATATCTATCTTTTCCGTGTTCTTCCTTCTTTCTTTATGGTCTTTCGTGACTAAGTGGCTTTCAACTGGAGTATTACTTTTTGTTCCACAAAAATTACTTAATTAATTTGACTTTTCGTGCACATTAAAAAAATTGGTCGTACTTTCTATGTTTCCTATGGTTTATTACATTTTGTGTTTGGTTATGAATATCTTTTTTCTTGATCTTTTTCTTTCAAAAATATCACCAGCTGGGTTCTTTCTTTTTTTCTTTTTCAATTTCTAGATCTCCATGAATCAATGTTTCACCGGCATCAATGGACGTTGTTTGTCGGAAATCCATCTTTTGATTATCTTCCTCCTTACCTCTACCTTTATCTCTTTTTTATTTCAGCTTCACCATATTATTAAAACTGACAACTCGATGAATGAACCTATTGGAATTTAAAGCAAGAGAAATTTGAAAAGGAACTACAATTAAAAATTACTAGATAATGTGCATGTGCAAATGCACGGGACCTGATGCAATTTGGTTTATTGCCGGTCAGGTACTTTAATATAGCTTATTCAATTCAAACTTCCAAAAGACAAAGAAAGATAATTAATTTCTAAGGCAAATGAGCTATTTCATATATACATCTTAAATGTAATAGTTGACACTACTCAAGTGATGCCAAAGAAAGTGGGTTCGCAGTCGACGTGGAGGTGTCATAAGCAATGCAGTCCGATTTAAATGCCAAGTGCGCTGATGTGGGACACAACAAGGGTGAAGCAAGGGTAGAGACCAAAGGCTTCCCAGACAGAGCATGAGGGGTAGCATTGCTGCGAGGACGACGACGCAGGGTGAATATACGACGACAGTCACAATCCGATACTTAGGTCGAGAGTCAAGGTCCTATATGTTTCTCTCTAAAATTTTAGAGTGAGAAAGTGAAAATGTAAGAATGAGCTGAATCTGAAAATATGAAGTCCTCCAAATGAATTCTCAAGACCCCTATTTATATAGGTTGAGATGATGATGTCATTAGCTGACAAGTGGCTCTATCTGAGAGTGACACGTCACCGAGGGGGTCCACAGGTGTCGGTGCTCCACCGACTGTCGAATCGCATATTCACCCAGCCTGCTCTTCACAGCGTCGCTCTGTCTATCTAGAAAGATTGGCTCCCACAGTGTCGGTGTGGCCAGAGAATCCCCTTATCTAGCCACCAATCCAAACCCTTGCAGAGTCCCACAGGCCTAACAACGGTGGGGAAGACTCGTCGCCCAACTGTCAGGTAGACTAGGCGTGATGCCCTCCGGAGACCTGCTCCCTTCTCGGAGTGACCCGGTGGGCATAGTCCTTGGGGTGCTGATGAAGCCCCCAGTGCCGGGGCACGTAGGCCAGTCACGCAGATACCCTGGCGGAGATAGTGACCCGGAGGAGTCGCCTATTCTGCGGGCCGAGGTAACATCCCCGAGGAGCCGTCTACCTAGCAGAAGGAAAGTCTTTGTGCCGGAGCACTTAGAGCTCCCTGGTAGAGATAGTGTCCTGGAGGAGTCGCCTATCCCCACGGGTGAGTCCTTGTGATGGAGCACTCGGAGCGCGTCAAGGTAGCATCTCGGAGGAGCTGTCTACCTGACGGGTCGAGGTTGCATCCCGGAAGAGACGTCTACCTACAAAATGGGAGTTGAAAATCTCCCTGGCAAAGATAATGTCCCGGAGGAGTTGCCTATCCCCGCGGGTGAGTCCTTGTGCCGGAACACTCGGAGCGCGTCACGGTAGCATCTTGGAGGAGCCGTCTACCTAGCAGAAGGGGAGTTGAAAAGCTCCCTGGTGGAGATAATGTCCCGGAGAAGTCGCTTATCCCTGCAGGATGCTGCACATTCCGGAGAGTGGGTCGAAGCATGTTCCACGACCAAGGCAAGGTGCGCATGGTGTGGTGATAAGATGGACCAGCGCAAAGAGGGTGGTAGTGTGACATAGAGCTTGGGGCGCGGCTGTATCAGTGGTGTGGGGAAGTGTTAGAGTGCGGCGCATGGGCGCGGCGGAATGTTAGAGTGCGGCCCGGGTGCGAGGGCTATGGGGGTCAGGGAAAGGGCGTGCGGGCACAGGCGACGGACGACGAGCGTTGCTGTTAGACCCCTCATATTTAAATGCTTAAAATAAAATAAAATTAGAGAGTTTGGGGGACATAATGGGTATTTGGAAATTCTAATATTTTTAGGAATATAAATATACATCTTTTAGGTATCTGATAGTTACGTATAATATATTTATATCTCATAGGAACACAAGGAAGTTCAGAAAAGTCTCCAGAGAATTCCTAGGGAGAGCTTTTGAGATCTTGATCATTATTCGAGGTAAGAATTTATTTTTGGGTATCGAATTGAGGTTTGTAGTTGGAATCCTTACGAATTTTTGTTATTGTTGGAACCCTAATTATAACTTTTGGGTATATTAATTTTTAGGGATTTTGATATAATTGATTCAGAAGATCAAAGTTTTTGTGATTGAACTGCACAACTGGAGGTAAGGATTTACTGTTATTGAAATCTAAATCAGCGTTGGACTGATCAATCGTATATTTGTAAAGTTTTGATCTTTCGATCTCCCTTATTATTAGACCTCATCGGATCCACCTTGATTTGTTCGGCGGTGACACTCCTAACAACTTCTATTCGGTCATTGGCTATTCTTGTCGATTACTGCTTCTTCGATTTTTTTCACCTCTACGTTCTTGCGTTGTATTGGAATGTTCAACAGTTTGACCGTATTATTGGTTGATGGGCTCTCTGACGATCACTGTTCCGTTGTTATTGTTTTGGAGCAGTGTGCTGAACCCGTTGGCTTTATTTTCAATGTTTCTGACCGGGTGCCTTGAAATTGTTGACAGTTAATGGGTCAAGTCTTTTTTTTTTATCAAAATGATTACTATTACCTCTTCCTTTTCCTTCATGGTTTAATGGGCCAAAGGTTAGAAAGTTTTCTTGTCCTTTCCTTGAACAAGCCTGAATACCCATGTGAATTCAGCCCTCTCTCCTTTCGTACGTGTAATTCACCATGATGGTTGTAGCCACATACCTCCAAATCTCCAATACAGCTTCATTATTGTTTCTCTTCTGTCATATTGAGTTCATACAAACTCTAATTTCAGTGATTCTATTTCTATTAAACTCGTGTATTTCTTCCGCTCAGTATATATTCAAATTCAAGTGTATTTTGAAATATTTTTGGACACTCTACTTGAATTGCTAAAAGAGGTCAAGTAATGTTTTTACTTCTTGACGTTGTGTAACGTAAAAATAGTATTTGGCGTGAGTCGTTGACCGTTACATGTATATAGTGAGTTTGTATCGTGTAGGCAACTTTTTTTTGTCTTGCGTAATTTATAGAACGTATTAATTGGTAATCTTTATGAGCCATGTCACAGTGTATGTGACTTTTCTGTTTCTGACTTACCTACGTGGATTGGAACGTAGGCTAGCTCAACGAGATGAGCTAGAGATCGCGATCTTATTTTCTGAACCTGGTTTCATGTGTCAGTGATGGCATGTATGACCTTATTCTGAATGGCTCTCTAGCGTCTGTCTTTGTACAAGGATGTACTTTTGACATTCTGTCTTTTTACGAAAGTATATTTTGGCACTTTAAAATTCTGTCTCGTATCTCTTCCGTTAGAGTTTTGTACCTCCAAAATTTTGTTCTTCAGACATTTTTTTTGTATCCCTTTTGGTTGGTCCGTTGAGCGACCTTACTGGGCATTTGGCTCACTTCCTTACTGTTTTTCTCTTAGGTGATCAGTAAAAAGGGGACTGAATTGCAGGACTAGCTGTGTGATTGAGAGCTAGCAAATTTCATATGAGAGTCAGTATTTAGGAGTTTAGTTTTGCATTAGTTTGGTTATTTTTAGAAAGTACAATAGGAGGACCTATGTGGATTTGAAATTTGTTTTGGAACTCCGTGTCGGAGAAATTTTGATTACATAAATGTTTAGGCTGCTAAGGCATTTATTGATGTATCTATGGGATTAAATTAGTACGTGCTCTGAATGACCACTTGGGGAGACATTTTGATACTTTAAGGTTTTATGACTCTGCTTATTCGATATTAACGCTCCTAAAAATTCGGGGTGTTACAGTTGGTATCAGAGCCAGGTTTAAACTCCTGTAGACTTATATGCTTAGGATCAGATAAGTTGTGAGATGGGTAGGATGGGTTGATTTAAGTTTATTGTCCTAGTCAGTATCTGGTTCTAGTTTTTCTTTTGTAGTAATGGCAAGCGGTCGTAATAATAGGCGAGCCAACAATTGAAATGCGGAGCGACAAAACGTCATAGGGAATGAGAATCCGCCAGATCTTCTGACTATCCTGGCAAATCAGCAAGCTCAGCTGACTCAGTTACTGGCGAACCAACAAGCTCAGCTAAATCAACAGAATCAGCCGAACCCGAATCCGAATCTTAACCACAGGCAGGCTCAGACTCGTAGCTTATTAAAGCAGTTTGACAAGAACAACGTAGAACCTTTTGGAGGTACAGACGATCCGATTGTGGCAGAGAAATGGATTTCTCGACTTGAGAAAGTATTTAGGCCTATGGGTTGCACTGATGAGGAAAAGATAGAACTCACAGTGTATAAGCTAGACGGGGAAGCAGACCATGGTGGAAAACTATTGAGGATAGTAAAACGGTGGAACAACGCGAAGCGATGACATGTGATCAGTTTAAGGACTTGTTCTTCGACCGCTATTTTCCTAGGAGTGTAAAAGAACAAATGTATCGTGATTTTCTTAACTTAAGGCAGGGGGAGAACAAGAGTGTTGCTGAGTATGAGGTCAAGTTTACACGGCTGTCTCGTTATGGTAAGCAGTTGGTTATAAATGAGAAGGATAGAGTGCAGATGTTGACTTGGGGTCTCAAGCCTAGCATTAGGCAGCGCATTGTTCCGGTTCTAATAGACACATACGTTCAGTGCGTTGACATTGCGAAGACTATCGAAGCTGAGGCTAGGGACTATAGAGAGAAGAAGGACGCCAAGGCAGGCAAGAGAGACCGTCCAGAAATATCCCAGCCACACACGGCACAAGGTGATGGAAAGCGCAGACATACTTCTTCCTCGATTTCTTTTGGTCAGAGGGGCCAAGGTCAGAGACAGAGTCAGAGTCAGGGTCAGAGTAATTTCAGTAGGGGCTCTAGTCAGAACTTTGCTCAGAGGCCCCCATCTTCAGGTTCCGACCCTATTTGTCAGAGGTGCAATAAACGACATGGCGGCCAGAGTTGCCATTGGGATACAGGAGCATGTTTCAGGTGTGGCCAGAAGGGTCACCATATCAGAGATTGTCCTATTCCAGCATCAGGGTAATCTGGGCCGCAGGGTTCTGTTGCAGGGAGTACAGCCTCAGGCCCAAGGCAGAGTACGAGTCAGTCAACTGGAGGGCAGAAACCTAGGACTACCGGTAGGGTGTTCAACATGATAGCTAAGGATGCATCGGGTTCGAAGGATGTAGTGGCAGGTACGATTCAGATTAACTCAATTGATGCACATGTATTGTTTGACTCTGGTGCCACACACTCTTTTGTTTCTTTTTCGTTTGCACGTCGCCTTGGGGTTAAACCCCAGTCTCTTGACTGTGAGCTGTCTGTGGGTACTCCTGTTGGGGATTCTGTGGTAGTTAAGTCAGTATTGAGGAATTGTAAGATCCACATTTGTGATAGGGACCTTCCTGGGGATCTAGTTCTTTTAGATATCCATGATTTTGACGTGATTTTGGGTATGGATTGGTTGGCATCCTATCATGCCTTAGTTGATTGCTTTGAGAAGCGAGTCCGTTTCTATTTATCTGATTCATCTGAGTTTGAGTTTGAGTTTTGAGGTTCAAAGCCTAGCGGGTTGTCTATTATCTCAGCTATTTCTGCTCGTCATATGCTTCGTAAAGGTTGTGAGGGTTACATTGCACACATCCTTGATACTAATCATGGAGGTGATGAGATATCAGACGTACCGGTAGTACGTGACTTTCCTGAGGTATTTCCCGAGGAGTTGTCGGGAAAACCCATTGATCGTGAGATTGAATTCACGATTGATTTGGTGTCTGGTGCGGCACCTATTTCAAAGGCTCCGTATCGAATGGCGCCTACAGAAATGAAGGAGTTAAAGGATCAGCTTCAAGAGCTACTTGATATGGGGTTTATACGGCCTAGTGTTTCACCTTGGGGGTGCCCCTGTCTTGTTTATCAAGAAGAAGGATGGCACGTTGAGACTTTGCATTGACTACCGTGAGTTGAATAAGATCACCATACGTAACAAATATCCATTGCCGCGTATAGATGATTTGTTTGACCAACTTCAGGGAGCGAGGTTTTTCTCAAAAATAGATCTACGTTTTGGATACCATCAGCTAAAAGTTAGGATAGAGGATGTGTCAAAGACCGCATTTAGGACTCGTTACGGTCATTACGAGTTCTTAGTGATGCCTTTCGGGTTGACTAATGCTCCTGCTGCTTTTATGGATCTGATGAATCGTGTGTTTAGGCAGTATTTGGATAACTTTGTTATTATTTTCATTGATGACATTTTGGTGTACTCTAAGTCAGAGGAGGAGCATAATGAGCACCTAAAAATTATCTTACAGACTTTGAAGGACAACCAGTTGTATGCAAAATTTAAGAAATGCGAGTTTTGGCTTGAGCAAGTTACATTTCTGGGACATGTGGTGTCTAAGGATGGAATAGCTGTTGACCCCTCTAAGATTGCGGCGGTGACTGATTGGCAGAGGCCTAGCACTGTTACTGAAGTGAGAAGTTTTTTGGGATTAGCAGGTTACTACCGTCAATTTGTAGAAGGTTTTTCGAGAATAGCAATGTCTTTGACTCAGTTGACTAAGAAGAACACTCGATTTGTTTGGAATGAGGAGTGTGAAGCTAGTTTTCAAAAACTGAAGAAGAGGTTGGTGTCTGCACCTGTATTAACCTTACCATCTGGTTCTAGAGGTTTTGTGATATATAGTGATGCCTCCAAGAGAGGTTTAGGTTGTGTTTTAATGCAGCATGGTAAGGTGATTGCCTATGCTTCTAGACAGCTTAAGCCTTACGAGCAGAACTACCCCACCCATGATCTTGAGTTAGCAGCTGTGATATTTGCTTTGAAGATATGGAGGCACTACTTGTATGGCGAGACCTGTGAGATATATACTGACCATAAAAGTCTTAAGTATATTTTCACCCAGAAGGAGCTGAACATGAGACAGAGGCGTTGGTTGGAGCTTTTGAAAGACTATGACTGCACAATTCGCTATCACCCAGGTAAGGCGAATGTTGTGGCCGACGCACTCAGTAGGAAGAGCACAGGAAACTTAGCAGCACTTATCACCTATCAACCTCAACTATTAGAAGACATGAAGAACCTGGATCTGATGGTGGAGAGTACTTGGCTGCATTGCAGGTACAACCTACCTTGATTAGCAGGATCAATGAAGCTCAAGATGGAGATTCTGGTATAGTTTGCATTATCGAGAACATTAATAATGGAAAACAGTCTGAGTTCAGAGTTGATGAGCACAGTGTAGTTTGGTTCCATAAGAGACTTTGTGTACCAGCAGATATGTCCTTGAGGAAGGAATTATTGTCAGAGGCTCATAACTCTAGTTTCTCTATCCACCCAGGAGGAACAAAGATGTATCATGACCTTAAGGAGCATTTTTGGTGGAGCGGCATGAAGTCGGATATAGCAGAATTTGTCTCTCATTGCTTGGTTTGTCAGAGAGTGAAGACGGAGCATCAACAGCCTAGTGGACCACTTCAGCCACTTGAGATTCCGTAGTGGAAGTGGGAGCATGTAACAACTGATTTTGTGGTAAGCTTACCGAGGATAGTTAAGGGTTTTGACACTATTTGGGTTATTGTTGATAGGTTGACAAAGTCTGCACATTTCCTTCCAATCCGAGCTACAGCACCATTATCTGAGCTAGTGAAAATATATATTGATGAGATAGTGAGATTGCATGGAGTACCATTATCAATAGTGTCAGATCGAGATCCGCATTTTACTTCAAAATTCTGGAGGAGCTTCCAGAATTCCATGGGTACCGATCTCTATTTTAGCACCGCTTACCACCCACAGATAGATGGGCAGTCTGAATGTACTATTCAGACACTAGAAGATATGTTGAGAGCTTGCACACTAGACCTCGGTGGTAGCTGGTATAGCCATTTACCTTTAGTTGAGTTTGCCTACAATAACAGCTATCAGGCAAGTATTAAGATGGCACCGTTTGAGGCATTGTACGGGCAGAGGTGCATGACCCCATTATGCTGGGATGAGGTAGGAGAGAGACGATTATTGGGACCAGAGTTAGTACAGTTGACTACTCAAAAAGTTGATTTGATTCGGGAGCGTCTCAAAGCGGCTCAAGACAGACAACGCAGTTATACTTCTCACCGTCGCCGTGAACTTCAGTTTGAGGTGGGTGATCACGTGTTCTTAAGAGTTTCACCTTGGAAGGGGGTGATGCGTTTCGGTAAGAAGGGCAAGCTTAGCCCTAGGTTTGTCGGGCCGTTTGAGATTTTGGAGAGGATCGGTCCAGTGGCTTACAGAGTTGCACTGCCGCCAGAGCTTTCACACATTCATAATGTTTTTCATGTTTCGAATATGAGGAAGTACGTTTATGATCCGATGCACATTGTGCCGTATGAGCCTTTATCAGTACAGGAGGACCTTTCCTACGAAGAGCAACCGGTTGAGATTCTTGACCGTCGTGATCAGGTGTTAAGGACGAAAGTCATTCCCTTAGTTAAGATCCTATGGCGAAACCACGAAATTGAGGAGGCTACTTGGGAACCTAAAGAATATATGCGACGTACTTATTCGCACCTTTTTGACACCTCAGGTACGTTTTGATTCCGAGGACGGAATTTTTATTTAGGGGGGGAGGATGTTAGACCCCTCATATTTAAATGCTTAAAATAAAATAAAATTAGAGAGTTTGGGGGACATAATGGGTATTTGAAAATTCTAATATTTTTAGGAATATAAATATACATCTTTTAGGTATCTGATAGTTACGTACAATATATTTATATCTCATAGGAACACAAGGAAGTTCAGAAAAGTCTCCAGAGAATTCCTAGGGAGAGCTTTTGAGATCTTGATCATTATTCGAGGTAAGAATTTATTTTTGGGTATCGAATTGAGGTTTGTAGTTGGAATCCTTATTAATTTTTGTTATTGTTGGAACCCTAATTATAACTTTTGGGTATATTAATTTTTAGGGATTTTGATATAATTGATTCAGAAGATCAAAGTTTTGTGATTGAACTGCACAACTGGAGGTAAGGATTTACTGTTATTGAAATCTAAATTAGCGTTGGACTGATCAATCGTATATTTGTAAAGTTTTGATCTTTCGATCTCCCTTATTATTAGACCTCATCGGATCCACCTTGATTTGTTCGGCGGTGACACTCCTAACAACTTCTATTCGGTCATTGGCTATTCTTGTCGATTACTGCTTCTTCGATTTTTTCACCTCTACGTTCTTGCGTTGTATTGGAATGTTCAACAGTTTGACCGTAATATTGGTTGATGGGCTCTCTGACGATCACTGTGCCGTTGTTATTGTTTTGGAGCAGTGTGCTGAACCCGTTGGCTTTATTTTCAATGTTTCTAACCGGGGGCCTTGAAATTGTTTACAGTTAATGGGTCAAGTCTTTTTTTTTATCAAAATGATTACTATTACCTCTTCCTTTTCCTTCATGGTTTAATGGGCCAAAGGTTAGAAAGTTTTCTTGTCCTTTCCTTGAACAAGCCTGAATACATTCAGCCCTCTCTCCTTTCGTACGTATAATTCACCACGATGGTTGTAGCCACATACCTCAAATCTCCAATACAACTTCATTATTGTTTCTCTTATGTCATATTGAGTTCATACAAACTCTAATTTCAGTGATTCTATTTCTATTAAACTCGTGTATTTCTTCCGCTCAGTATATATTCAAATTCAAGTGTATTTTGAAATATTTTTGGACACTCTACTTGAATTGCTAAAAGAGGTCGAGTAATGTTTTTACTTCTTGACGTTGTGTAACGTAAAAATAGTATTTGGCGTGAGTCGTTGACCGTTACATGTATATAGTATTCAGTTTGTATCGTGTAGGCAACTTTTTTTGTCTTGCCTAATTTATAGAACGTATTAATTGGTAATCTTTATGAGCCATGTCACAGTGTATGTGACTTTTCTGTTTCTGACTTACTTACGTGGATTGGAACGTAGGCTAGCTCAACGAGATGAGCTAGAGATCGCGATCTTATTTTCTGAATCTGGTTTCATGTGTCAGTGATGGCATGTATGACCTTATTCTGAATGGCTCTCTAGCGTCTGTCTTTGTACAAGGATGTACTTTTGACATTCTGTCTTTTTACGAAAGTATATTTTGGCACTTTAAAATTCTGTCTCGTATCTCTTCCGTTAGAGTTTTGTACTTCCAAAATTTTGTTCTTCAGACATTTTTTTTTGTATCCCTTTTGGTTGGTCTGTTGAGCGACCTTACTGGGCATTTGGCTCACTTCCTTACTGTTTTTCTCTCAGGTGATCAGTAAAAAGGGGACTGAATTGCAGGACTAGCTGTGTGATTGAAAACTAGCAAATTTCATATCAGAGTCAGTATTTAGTTGTTTAGTTTTGCATTAGTTTGGTTATTTTTAGAAAGTACAATAGGAGGACCTATGTGGATTTGAAATTTGTTTTGGAACTCCGTGTCGGAGAAATTTGGATTACATAAATATTTAGGCTGCTAAGGCATTTATTGATGTATCTATGGGATTAAATTAGTACGTTACAGTCGCAGAGTTAGCTCCTGGGCACGACGAGTCACGTGAGCAGGCGCGAGCGACGGGGGTCGCAGAGACGGCGCACATGCGCTGGTGACGGGGGTCATGGAGACGGCGTGCGGGCCCGAGCGATGGGGGTCACGTAGTCGGCACGCGGGTGATGGGGTTGCGGATGATGCATGATCCCTTGAAGAGAAGTGAAGGTGCTAAAGGGTGAGGCCAAAGACCAACCCTTGGTGGAAGGCCAAGGCCCACTCTTGGGGGAAGGCCAAGGCCAACCCTTTGGGGGAGGCCGAGGCCAACCTCAAGGGGAGGCCAAGGTCAGCCTCCTTAGGCAAGTGCTAAGGCGTGCTGACGGGAGACGTGCGACGTTCGGAGCGTGATGAGGCGTCATGCGAAAATGAGTTTCTTAGTGACGAAGTAATGTTGAAAAAGTAAAAAGTGCACGTGACTTGAGCGTGCATGTTTGACCAGTTTGAAGCGTTGACTATTGACCGTTGCTTGTGCGAACATGTCGTGCAAAATGGGACCCCCAGTGGACCTTTGGGTGTGACAAGAATAGGTTGGAAACATCAGGTATGTAAGTTTCTCCAATAAATTAGTCAATTGCCTAATATATAAGAATCATAGCAAAATAGGAGTTTTAAACCCAAACTTTGATTATAGATCATTTTAAGGGAAAAGATCTATGACAAATTTTACCAAAATTCTGTTTTTGAGTCCTTCTATCCTCATTAACTGTTTTGTGAATCAGAATTTAGTAAGGAATATTTGTACGTTGTATATAACGATAGGTCCAATTGTTTCTTTTAGTGGCAAAAGGGTGTGAGCTTAGCGAAAAAGGGTGTTGATATACTTATATTTTTCTCTATCTTTTGTGTAAAAATTGGAAAATCAACGTATATTTAGTGGCGCCTGATATATTTCTTTCAAGAGATATACAGTATTACATGTGCTTTTTAGATCAAAAGTTCATACCAGTAAGAAATTGTTCAAACATATATGCCCCAGCTGAGCATTTTATTACCCACCCGAGGGTTTTACCAAGTGGAAGCAGCTCAAAGCAAGTTATACAAGTATATGCTTTGTGTCCATAAGTATCCAAGTAACTCAGTGCAGTAATTAGATGACAAGTACTTGGAGCTGGTGGCGGCCGTAGTAGTGGTGATGGAGGAGGTGCATAAGACAGAGTCTCGTTGTAGAAAGGCGTGATCTTATACCAAAATAGATAGCTGGTGTTAAGACCTCTCCTCTTATTTTCCCATCACAACATTAGGGAAGAATTCCGCAGGCCCCTCTGGCCTCTAAGCAGCCATTGCACTACTGGCTAGATAAATCAGGGGTGCACTGCATAAGTGATAAATCAGTGATGGTTGTATTACCAGTAGCGAACTTGTGGACTGAATCACCTCTAGCAGCTTCACCACGCAGGTTGTATAAGAAGGTTGCTAATGCCTTGTTGAACTGACTCGTGTTCGAGGCATTCTTAGGATTGGTCATGTAGCCGCTAGGCAGAGATTCGGTGGTGTGGAATATTGTCCAATTCGAGTACCTTACCATACAATTTCGGTACCATCCGATTGCCTCCGTAGTGTAATCACATATTTGTCTAAGCCAATGAGTAGAGTCATCAACACATCACATATTTGTCCAATTCGAGTACCTTACCATACAATTTGTACATTGTATATAACGATAGGTCTAATTGTCTCTTTTAGTGGCAAAGCGGTGTGAGCTTAGCTGAAAAAGGGTGTTGATTTACTTATAATTTTTCTCTATCTTGTGTAAAATATTAGAAAATCCACATCTATTTATTACCCACCCGAGGGTTTTATCAAGTGGAAGCAGCTCAAAGCAAGTTATACAAAATGCTTTGTGTCGATAAGTATCCAAGTAACTCAATGCAGTAATTAGATGACAAGTACCTGGAGCTGGTGGTGGTGGCCGTAGTAGTGGTGATGGAGGAGGCGCATAAGACAGAGTCTCGTTGTAGAAAGGGGTGATCTCATACCAAAATAGACAGGTGGTGCTAAGACCTCTTCCTCTTATTTTCCCATCACAACATTAGGGAAGAATTCCAGCAGGCCCCTCTAAGCAGTCATTGCACTACTGACTAGATCAATCAGGGTTGCACTGCATAAGTTCATATATCGTCACATCCCCAGTGATGGTTGTGTTACCAGTAGCGAACTTGTGGACTGAATCACCTCTCGCAGCTTCACCACGCAGGTTGTCGAAGAAGGCTGTTAATGCCTTGTTGAACTGACTCATGTTCGAGGCATTCTTAGGATTGGTTATGTAGCCGCTAGGCAGAGTTTCCATGGTGTGGAATATTGGCCAATTCGAGTACCTCACCATACAATTTCGGTAATCCGATTGCCTCCTTAGTGTAATCACATATTTGTCTAAGCCTATGAGCAGAGTCATCAACACACCTCGCGATAAGATTGACAACATCAGGGTCTTTGCCAGCAGAGATGTTGGAGAAACTAGAGACCGGGCGTAGTTGATACAGAGTAGATTGCATCATGAAGATTTCCCGGTAAGTGCTTTCTTGTGTAAAATCTCCAGTATCTCTACACGCATTTCCTAGGGAGTCAGGCTTGGCAATTGTGAGACCAACCACAACAAGTGGAATATCGACGGGGATTTTTCAGGATTAGGCAA
This sequence comes from Escallonia herrerae, assembly GCA_033070095.1. NCBI lineage: Eukaryota > Viridiplantae > Streptophyta > Magnoliopsida > Escalloniales > Escalloniaceae > Escallonia > Escallonia herrerae. Next base: position 168,450 of record JAVXUP010000573.1, read on the forward strand.
TGGACAAAAAGGCAGTCTGCGGGCCGGCGTTCGAGTCAAACGGGTGATGCATTTGTGATGTAACAATTTAGAGTGCCAAACCGCGAGGAAGAAACCAAAGTTTGATTCTGCTTTCATATTCCTTTTTGACTCTTTTTTTCATTGCTGAGGTACTTTAGGAGAGGGAGAGAGAGAAGCAATGAGGGAATCAACTTGTAACATGTATTTAGAAGTAGAAGGAAAATGTCATTCACAGTGGAATAGTAGGTTAGGTATAGCTTAATCTATCAATAATTACAGTACAAGATATCGCAAAACCCTCATCATTGAGCGAGGGAGAGGATCAAAAGTCACTCGTGAATAGGCAAAATATCAGGAAAAAATAGTACACCGTCAGGTAGATGCACATACAGGTCTCCTTTCAATGTCTTAGAAGAGAGAAGCACTGGTTGAATCATGATCTGAAGGGAAAAACCCTGTTCCTTCGCCGGTTACTGAAGATTGTTCAAATATGTCAAGTCTGCCAACAGAGAATGGAGGTTCAGATGGTTGTGGCAGGCTTGTCAGTTGGCCACCAAGCATGAAAACAACAGTTGACATAGCAGGCCTATCGGTAGGATTTTCCTGAACACACAACAACGCAATGTTGATCCATCTCAAAGCCTCGGTCAGAGGGCAACTTTCCACTAGATTTTGATCTATCAACAGCTGCCCTTTGCCTTCTTTCCATACTCGCCATGCCTGTTCATTTCATATACATGATGATTAAAAATTACGATCTCTATTTTCATTTATCCTATATATGGTGGTGAAGAGTGGATAACCTACACAAGACACGAGGTTTTCAACATGCTCTGCCCCATAGAAGCCCCTGTTGCGTTTCCCAGTGATGATTTCAAGCATCATAACACCGAAGCTGTACACGTCAGACTTGGTTGAAAATAGTCCCTCCATTGCATACTCTGGTGCCATGTATCCACTATCAGAAGGGGAAAACATAAAAGAGATGATAAGAGTTAATGATATCCGTACGTTTTTCAAGCACATCCGGATACAGTAATCAGAATTACACTAAGTTTTACGTCTGCAACATACTCAGAGTGCATAACTTTGCGATTATATGACGAGAGACTGTTTCAAGAATCTTGGAGCAAGTATACTATGGTCATAAGAGGATCTATACACTATACTGTGACAGGGTCATGTGCTGACAATGCAGCTTACAGAACTTTCATTACTATCTTGCTAGTACTCGTTAAAACCTTCATTCCCCAATCTGGAATCGAAAATCTAACCCTGAATGCATATTTACTGTCAACCTGAACAGCAGTATGTCAAGTTTCCAAAAATCTAAACACCTTACTTTGCTCAAAGCAAGGTGCTGTATTGAAGTGCCAAAATCAGAAACACAGAGATCTCGGCCTTGATTATCATCACCAACCTTGCCAATCATTACCTTCACTAGTTGTTTCTTTCTGCAACCAAATAATTTGAACTGGCACCTTAATTACTACAGTATAGCACTAGAGTGACTTACAATTTACGATACAGTCATTTGATCTATGGAAAGAGAAGAAAAGGAACTTACTATGTCCCAACAACTCTGTTTGTGTTGGCCTCAACTTGACTGCCTCCAAAAATCCTAGCGGTGCCAAAATCCGATATTTTCGCGTTCATTTCACCGTCCAACAGAACATTGCTGGCTTTCATGTCCCTGTGAATGGTTTTAAGGCGAGAGTCCTCGTGCAGGTATCGGAGTCCCTTTGCTATGCCATCAACTATGTTAGCACGCTTAGGCCAGTCGAGTTCCCTACATTTTATCGGATCTGCTTTGTAGGAAGAGAAGTTACATGAAACAGAATAAGCTTACAGTACTTTCTATTGGATGGCTAAATGAATGTGTGTGTGTGTGTGTGTGAGAGAGAGAGAGAGAGAGAGAGAGAGATTACAAACCAAAAAGGAATGCGTCAAGACTAGTGTTGGCCATGTATTCATAGACAAGGAGCTTTTCATCCCCTTCTATGCAGCAACCTAAAAGCCTCACCAAATTTTTGTGTTGAAGTTTCACAATTAACCTTACTTCAGTCTTGAACTCGTCTAGACCTTGCCCAAAGTTCTTAGAAAGCCTTTTAACTGCAATTTCTTTTCCATCATCCAGCTTCCCCTAAAAGCATACTGAAAAGATAAAGAAAGAAAGAAAATTTGACAGTCATGTCAATACAGCTCGAAAATGTCCTTACCCTGTAAACTGGGCCAAAACCACCTTCTCCCAGCTTATTTGCAATAGAGAAACTGTTCGTGGCAGCCTGTATAGTGGTTAGCATGAAGTATTGCATTTCTCCACTGTCGCCCTGATCCAGTTGAAGCGTATATCCCTCAAGGGAATCCGCGTTACATAAAGCTGCCAATTTGCGTAATGAAAATATTTCAAACCTCTGAATCGAGTAACACATCAGAATCAACGTAACAACGACACTGTTGATAGAAATGCTGAATTATTTCAACCTTTTCGTTTTTGGTTCCTGCCATGCCAGCGGTAAACAAAGAGCACCAGGATTGCTACCACTGCTGCTGTTAACGTCGACGCCGTAACGGGCACTATCCAAGTAGCATTCTTCCTTCGTACTTCTGCCAACACTAAACAAATTAAGGTAATCACAATAAGCGTCCAAAAAACGAAAGCTATAACCTTCAATAGAGCATCTCTTGAATCCCTTTCCACTGATGTGGAGAGACAATGCCTCAATTACCAACAAAAGAGTCCTTCTTGAGACTAGGACCATGAGCCTAGAGATGACAAAAAGACTACATTACTCATGACAAAGAGAACTTTCTATCAGGCAAGAACCTTCTGCAGTGGAGTACATCTATATTCTCCGCTTTGGATGCCTAGGCAATCATAAATTTCAGAATCATTTGGTACAATAAAAGGTACTTGTCCAAGGTGCAATACATGGATGAATCCGAGTACATTAAAAAACCATTGCCTTAGGACATAAATGTCTTATGTTACGAGTAGAGCTGTTTGTATCTCCTACAAATAGCAATCACATCGTATGGTGAAAGGGATAAAGCTACCTGCCCACCTCACATTGCCTATTTCAAGCTGACGAGAACGGCCGGTGCCTATTTCAAGCTTACAATGGAGCAACCTTAGGTCAACCCTCACACATCTATATCTATCTATCTATCTGTATCTATATCTATCTATACATATATAAAATCATGTATAGACTTAAATGACTAATATTTTCTTTCCTTAAATTATCATTTTTAATTGATTTTTCCATAACAAGTTAAGGGTGAGTAAGGATATTTTTGACTTATAACATTTTTTCTCATTAAATACCCTTTTTAAGTTAGAGTGTTATTTAAAGATGATGGTGTTTTTGACTTCTCATAAGATATAAAGTCACTTTCCTTAAACTGCCCTTATTGGGATATATGTTTTAATTAGATTTAAAGATTGTTTTGACTTTTAACTTAATTTTTTTTTCATTAAATACCTTTATTTAGTAAGAGTGAGACTGAAAATAAGGATGTTTTTGACTTCTCATATCGTAATAAGTCTCTTTCATTAAAATATTTTTTATTAGAATATATGCTTTGTTAGAGTAAATAATTATTTTGACTTTCGTTGAAAAAAAAAGAAAAAGAAACCCTATGAAAGTTCTATAAAATTACCCTTGAATTCCTACACGCTCTTTGATGATTGAACAAATTGCTATCAAACCCTTCCGCCTCCATTCATGTTAAAATTAAATTACCTTAGAGTTATTACATGTTCTCCATTATATTTAATTATAGAAAAATAACTTACATAGAACATAGTTTTCTATAACCTTTTTTCTGCTCTCTGATTCCATTCACGTTAAAACCAAATTACCTTAGAGTTATTACATGTTCTCCATCATATTTGATTAAAGAAAATAACTTGCAGAGAATAGAGTTTTTTTATAGCCTTTTGGGATATATATTTTGATTAGATTTAAGGATTGTTTTGACTTTGACTTAAATTTTTTTATTAAATACATATTTTTTTATAAGAATGTGACTTAAAAATAAAGGTATTTTTGACTTCTCATATGGTAACAAACCTCTTGCATTAAAATATTTTTATTGAAATATATACTTTTGTTAGAGTAAATGGTTGTTTGACTTTTATTGAGAAAAAAAAGGAAAAAAACCCTATGAAAATTCTATAAAATTATCTTTGAACTCCTGCATGCTCTCTAATTATTAAAAAAAATTCCTATCAAACCCTACCGCCTCCTTTGACGTTATAATTAAATTACATTATAGTTATTATATGTTCTCTATCATATTTAATTAAAGAAAAAAACTTGTAGAGAACAAAGTTTTCTATAACCTTTTTCTGCTCTCTAATTATTAAAAAAATTCCTATCAAACTCTACGGCCTCCATTCACCATTCACGTTAAAACTAAATTACCTTAAGAGTTATTACATGTTATCCATCATATTTGATTAAAGAAAATAACTTACAGAGAATAGAGTTTTTTTATAGCCTTTTTCAACAAATGTAATATACGCAAACTAAATTGAATATTTTGTTAGAAACTCAATCCTTTCTAATTTTTTATTTCATATTTTTACGTTGATGTGTATGCTACAAATTTGAATTATTCTTCATGTATATAGATTTTAATACAAACATATTACTATATTGAAACTATCGTAAATATGAAGTTTAATTTTAGATTTTGAATTCACACATATTGGTATAAGGAAACTCTCATAAAATTGGAATTTTTTAGGATTTTTTAAATTCATAGAGTTAAATGGCTAATTTTTATTTTTTTAAGATCCCCTTTTTAAACTGAAGTCTTCATCCAAAATTAGTGTTGATTAGGGGTGTTTTTTACTTAGAACTTTTTGTTTCAACAAATACCCATTTTGAATTAGAGTTTTGTTAAAAAAAAATAAGGGTATATTTTGCTTCTTTTAGGACATTAAGCATCTTTCTTTAGAATATCCTTATATGAATCTATATTTTAGTTAGAGTTAAAGGTTGTTTATCTTTTAGTAAAAAAAGAAAAGAAATTATGAAAACCTATAAAATTACCCCTGAATTCCTGCATGTTCTTTGATTGCCAAAATTTTTTATCAAAATTTATCACTTCCATTCACATTAAAGCTAGATACCTCAGAGCTATTACATTTTCTTCATCAATTTCAATTAATGAAAACAACTTGTAGAGAACAGTGTTTTCTATAACTTTTAAGAATAAACATAAGCTACCTTTAAATTGAGTATTTTGTCAGAAACTTCAATCCTTTTTTATAATTGTATGTTGATGTCTATGCTATAGATTTCAATAATGCATGTATATGTATTTCAATGAAAACATATCCGTACATTAAAACTATTACATAACTGAAAGTTTAATTCTAATTTTCAATTGCGGACATATATTGGTGTAAGAAACACCACAAGAAAATATGTATTTTGCGACGGAAGGTATTCCGTCGCTAAACATGTCTTTAAGCAACGAAATATACCGTCGTTAAAAATCTGTTGCAAAATACTATTACCGACGGAAGACACCGTCGGTAAAAGTATTTTGCAACGGAGTTTTAACGGCGGACTTTTAGCGACGGAATTACCGTCGCTAAATATTTTTTATAAAATTAGTAATTTTGAGTTTTTTTTTAAAATTATTTAAACGACGGAATAAAACCGTCGCTAAAAATTCTGTCGCAAAAGTCTTTATAATAAGACATTCACCGACGGAGTTTTAGCGACGGTGTTATTCCGTCGCTAAAGATCATCCATTTAAATACAGATCTGGTTTCTTTCTCTCTCCCCGTTCTCTCTCTGAAATTCTGCTCCCACCCATCCACCGCCGTTCTCACCTCCGGCGACCCTTCTCTACGGCGACCCAGCTCCGGCGACACTCCCATCCCCCACCCGATGCCGCGCCACCAAGCCTTACACTCCGGTCATGCCACAAAGCCCTCCACTGTCGCCGCGCAAGGAAACCCACCACTGCCGCCGCACCACCAACGCCGCCGCCGTCGTACCCACCTCGAGATTTGTATGTCAATTGCCCTAAATTATCTGAATTTTTTGTTAATTTGTCTTCAATTTAGGTTACATGCCCTAAATTATCTGAATTATTTAGATTTGTATGTCAATTTAGGTTTAATTTTTTGTTAATTTGTCAATTGCCCTAAATTATCTGAATTATTTATGATGTCATTCACTTTGTTGTTCAGACGGATCTTGGCTTATTGAAGAACTTGAACTTGTTATCTCTAATTTTTCTTAATTCTTGACGAGGTAGGGAAGAAAACCATATTCGGCAGTTAGTCTGTAACACCGATATAGATCATGGTGACGCTGAAAGGTCATAGATTATGGGCCATTGCATGACATCAGGATAAGAAAGCCTCTGTATTGTTTATTCAATTCAACCGACCACTAAATTGAAGTAATTGAACCATAATTGAACCCTAAGTAAATCCTAAATTGAATGCCCTAATTGAATCGAACCCTAAATTAAACTAATTGAACCCCTAATTAAACCCTAAATTGATTGCCCCAATCTAACCGAACCCTAATTAAACCCTAAATTGAATGCCTTAAATCAACCAAACCCTAAATTAAATCAATAGAGCCCCCTAATTGAACCCTAAATTGAAGTAATTGAATGCCCTAATTGAATCGAACCCTAAATTAAACTAATTGAACCCCTAATTAAACCCTAAATTGATTGCCCCAATCTATCCGAACCCTAATTGAACCCTAAATTGAATGCCTCAAATCAACCAAACCCTAAATTGAATCAATAGAGCCCCCTAATTGAACCCTAAATTGAAGTAATTGAATGCCCTAATTGAATTGAACCCTAAATCAAACTAATTGAACCCCTAATTAAACCCTAAATTGATTGCCCCAATCTAATCGAACCCTAATTGAACCCTAAATTGAATGCCTCAAATCAATCGAACCCTAAATTGAATCAATAGAACCCCCTAATTGAACCCTAAATTGAAGTAATTGAACCCTAAATTGAAATAATTGAACCCTAAATTGAATGCCCTAATTAAATCGAGGTACAAACCGGACAAAGGGAAGAAGAAAAACATTGCATGGAAGATATTGCGATATTTTCCGGTTACACCACGACTTCAGAGAATGTACTACTCCTCCAGTACAGCTGAACATATGAGGGCTCACCGTGAGACTCACAGCAATGATGCCGATGTGCTGACACACCCAGCTGATGGAGAGGCGTGGAAGGAGTTTGACCGCAGGCATCCAGTCTTTGCTCAGGAAGTTCGGAATGTTAGACTTGGTCTGGCAACCGATGGGTTCAACCCTTTCGGTCAGTCTACCACACCTTACTCCTGTTGGCCTGTTATTATTATCCCTTACAACCTTCCACCAGGCATGTGCATGAAGAAGCTGTATATGTTCTTGTCGTTGCTTATTCTGGGGCCGAAGAGTCCCTGTAAGGACATAGATGTGTATTTAACGAGATTATATTATGTGTTATATACAGTTCTGTGGCCAATTAGTATACTGATTTATCCTTAATTTTTACCGTCATCTACAATAGGTTCAGTCAATGGATAGACCAGTGGCCTCATGCTTGAAATTACTAGCCGAAGGCCCTAACAAACAAACATTCTGTTACGGAGGCTATATCATCAACGGGTTTAGGTTTAACGTAAAAGATGATGACCGAACAAAACAAACCCAAAACAGTGGAGTCTAGGTCAACGGCGACTGTTATGCCGAGAATTACATGGATTTTTACGGAGAGCTAGATGAGATTGTTGAGCTAACATATTTGGGTTCCCAAAACCGCCTGGTAATATTCAAGTGTACGTGGTTCGATGTCACATGCAGTAGAGGAATCCGTGTTAGCTCTCAAGGGATTGTAGATGTCAATGTCAAGTCAAGACTTGCATCAGACGAGCCCTTTGTGTTTGCTAGTCAAGCTGTACAAGTCTTTTACGCGGAGGACGTCGCCAATCCCAAATCTCATTGGTATACAACTATCAAGTCCAAGAAATTGCTCATGACATATGACAGTGAGCTAGACTCCTTTCAAGCCGACCAACCACGTGTCTTGTTCCCTGTTGAGGTCAACAACGAGGAGGACGATCTTCCTCTTCCAACAACACTTCTTGTGGGAGAAGAAGTCGTAGATGATGACGCGGAAGATGTTGAAAGTGTTGGAGATGATGTGACCGAGTCTACTGATGAAGAGGATGAATTAGAAGATGAAGAGGACGACGAGTCCCACGAAGAAGAGGGCGACGAGGAAAGTGATGAAGATGATTCGCAAACTGAAAATGATTGACTTGTAATGTTGTAACATCACGGGAAAAATGTAGTAACATTTTAGAACTTGGTGTTTATTGATGTGTTTTTGCACATCCGTTCATATATATATATATATATATATATATATATATATATATATATATATATATATATATATATATATATATATATATATAGTGCCGATGATGATTTATGCCTAAATTATTGTTTTTCACGTGTTAATGTCTTTGTATATAATCTATATGAAGTCAGATATGGATAGGATACGGGCTATTCATGGCCGGGCTGGACGCCGAGCTGCTTCCTCCCCGGTTAGTCCCACCTCGTCATTGCCTACTGATGACGAGGCACAGAGTGATCGCGGACAGCCATCGGGGGCCCAGCCCCAGCCGTCGCCGTCACCGTCGCCCCAGCCATCGCCGTCGCCCCAGCCCCAGCCGTCGCCCCAGCCCCAGCTCGAGCCGTCGCCCCAGCCCGACGCAGATTCATCCCACACGCGTGTGCATTCTCCATCTTCCGTGGGTTCTACCTCAGGTATAGTTGATAACAGTGTTTTGTACATTTTCGCTAGCCTTATGTTTAAAATTTTGGGGTGTTAATTTATATTTGAACTGTATTAATTAATTTAATTACTTCTTTGGCAGGATCCTGGAAAATATTGCGAGGACGAAGATCGGCGTTCTTGTGAAGGGCCGATTCTTTGAGCCACGCCTGTACTGGAAGGACTGGGATGCCGCTGCGAGGGAGGCCCTATGGGAGGAGTGGCTGGTACGGTGAAGTATTTTTTTCAGCATTAGTAAATGTTAAATTACAGTTTGTTTTATGTTGTTAATTTGTGTTATTGAATGCCTTACAGGAGGGGTTCACGTTTGACACGCCTCAGCAGCAGGTACTGGGGCAGCAGGCTTTCTTTGCCTACATCGGCAAGAATTACCGCCGATGGCTCCACGATGCACGGGACCGGGCGAAGAAGGCGCTGCCCGCGGGTGCCCCGATGACGGAGATGGCGAGATATCCCCCACATTGGATATCTCACCGTGTATGGGGGGAGATGATAGATCGGTGGGCTGCGGATCCAGGTTGGGACGCCAAGAGTAAGAGCGGGGCTGAGAACAGACAGAACAGATATCCGACGCACACGGGGGGGTCGGTGCCACATGACATCGTCCGACACATGAACGCGGTCGAGCACCCGGATCTGGAGGAGGATGAGGTCATAGCTCTGACCTATACTCAGACGCACGTGCGGAAGAAGGACAAGGACGAGACGCACCGGGCGGGCGACTATATTTCAGATATTGCCCGGCGGATCGATGTGAGTCAATTTATTTAAGTTAATGTTTTTTCTTTCTATCCTCAATGTCTGTTTCGTTAATTAATGCCCTAACATATCGTTAAACCACTATTTTTGCAGGCCTCGTATGAACAGCTAAGGGGGTCCGAGCAGCAGTCTGGACAGCCATCAGCGTCCACTAGTACGGCTGCGAGTACTGGGGGGTTGAAGCGATGGCTGGATACGCCGGAGGTCGTGAATCGGCCGAAAGGCCGCATACGCGGCCTGCCTAGCACGACTGCTCGTGTCGTGATAGGAGCGTCCTCACCCCCTGCTGCCCCTCCACAGACACCGGCTCCTCGGCCTCAGTTGGACGACGAGGAGATCCAGCGCATTGCTACAGTGGTGTGCCGGATGATCAGGGAGCAGGGCACTGCTAGACAGGCCGCCCCGGCCCCGGATCAGCAGGATCCAGATCCGGGACTCGGGAACCCCTGATGAGCCCCTTCCCGTGCCCGTTCCTAGCTTCCCCCCTGTGCCCGGCTTGTACTCTTCTCCCCTCTCCTAACCGGTTATATCCGGTTCCTGGCTTGTACATATATGAATTTTTTTATTATAATTGATTATATATATTTCTTTCTGTATTGATTATTGCGCGTTGTTGTTGAGATTTGAAAATTGTATTACAGGTCTGGGTAATTGAAAAATAAAAAAAAAATTCAAAAAAAAAATTGACTTTTGGCGACGGATTAATTCTGTCGCTAAAGTATTCGTACAATCAGTTATTTAGCGACGGAATATTCCGTCGCTAAATAAGTTTTTTAGCGACGGAATATTCCGTCTCAAAAATATAAATCCGTCGCTAAAGAATATAATTCGCGACGGAATATCCGTCGCTAATTAAAATAAATCCGTCGGTAAAAATGACATATTTAGCGACGGATTTAAAAATTCCGTCGCTAAACTATTAGTGACCGACTTTTATACGAGGGATATTTAGCGATGGTGAATCCGTCGCTAATTCTTTTAGCGACGGATTTTTAGCTTTTAGCAACGGATTACCTCGTCGCTAAAACCCTGTTTTCTTGTAGTGAAAATTATTGTAACATTGAAGCTTTTGAAATTTTAAATGCATATGAATTACTAGATCATTATAGCTTGAATTCGTGGTAAGTACATAATCCTATATTTGTATTAAAGTTATTGGAATACCCTTATTTGCATGATGACATATCCTTCATATGGTTGTTGTCTTTCGATGATCTACTGTGTCCCGAAATATCACATATTTATATAATTATATATTATTCATTTAGTTATTGTATTTGTATATTTCACTCTTATAAGTGATAGGATTAGATGAAATCCAATTGATAAGTACTCCAATTTATTACAGCTCAGATGATTAATAATTTTTTTGAGCTTAAAAACTCTCAAGTTTTGATACGTAAGGGATTAAATAATAACTAATTTTTTTCTTAAAATATTCTTTTCAAGTTTAAAAATTTCCTAAATATTTTGACTTTTTAAAAGGTGAGGCTAAATTGCTACCATTTTGACTGACTTTAAATATTTTGACGCTAAAAAGGTTCAGTAATGTATCTTTTACTGACAAAAGATTATGAATATAACCAAAACGGGTAAGGATCTAGCTCCAGCGTATAAAATAATATCAAGGGAACAAAATGGCTAAACATTTTTTTCATTAAAAATATCCTTTTTAGAAAGATTAAGTGTATTTTTTACTTTTAAGAATGTGAGACTTAACTACAATTTTTTGGCTAAATATAAACAATTTGTTGTTAAAGAGGTTAAAAGTTCTCTAATCCATTTTTAAGTGACAAAATATGGAAGTTGACCTAGCCCATTCTTATAAATATGATGCTAAGACTATGTTCACATCGGTTAAATATGTGTGTGTGTGGGTGGGTGGGTGTGTTAGCTAGATGTGTGGTGCGAGTGGAAGGTTGATTAATGGTGATTGTGGTTTGTGGAGGGTCGATTTTACGCGGTGGTAGGCTGATTGGACACAATGGTAGGTTGATTAGTGGCGGTGAAAGGTTGTTTTGGTGGTGGTTAATGGCAGCGGCTGCCATGGTGTTGAGTTAACTCAAACAAGAATCTTATACACATTCTTTTAGAGTTTGAACCCCAAATTCACATTTTCATTTTTGTGCATTTGATTTGTTGAATCGTAATGATTTGCTACAAGTGATTGAAGTGAGAAAGCTGTGACAATTTACTGGGGTAAAAAGGCTGAAGAAACGTGAGAAAGTTGAAGAACACGAAAATGGAGGGACGCGATTATGGTTATGATTGTTACCGATTGGGGGGATGTGTGTGGGAGCGTGTGTGTGTTGAAGCTGAAGAAGTGTAAAGGGATGGTGGTGGGGTTGTATGGTGAGACGGAGAGACGAGGAATGACATTTGAAAGAATTGTGTTCCCATGTGATGGGCATTCTGGTCTTTTCATCATTTAGTATTTTTGTTCGGTCAATAAACATAAGTATTATTATCCTACTTAATGGACATGCATGTAATTTTACTCTAACCTCAAGGTCATGGGTGCAATTAAGCTTATAATTTTCTTAACTCTCAAAACCTTATGTCATAGGTAGTATTTCTTTCCTTTTTTTTAAATGATACATATCTTAATTTGATAGCTTAATTTGATGAATAATCTAAAATTATTCTGATAAACTTTTGTTGAGTTTGTATTTATATTAAATCTATAATGCATAGTATAGGATGAAAAACGTAGCTTTGTAAACATTATTGAAATTACTTAGTTCATTATTACCACTATCTTATATCAATTTCACACTTTTTTTCGCAATATAGATTTCAAAAAAGACTTACACAAGCACACATGTAGATAGACTTTTTAAATGAGTAGGTTTGATATTATTATATAAGTCTGTGTTAAAAATATTAGCCTTTATTATACTATAATATGAACACGATCATGCTAGATAGAAATAAAAGAGAACTTTAGAGTTCACTACACTATAGATTTTTGAAATGAAAAGTAGAAAAGATAGAATACAGTTAAGATTAAGCATAATTTTAGACAAATTGTACTCGAACACTAGAATTTCTAACACAAAAAGTTGGAAAAAGACTTGCTATGTATTTTAATCTTAAAATAAGTGAAACGTGAAAATTGTATTCCATTCGTCCCAAACTATTTGGTCATATTTGACGCACGCTTATTGAAGATATGAGTCGTATTATATGAGTTTTTCATTCTATCCCGGGAGAGGGGGAGGAAGAAAGTGGTTAAGTAGAAAAAGTGGATTGATGGAGGATTAAATATCGAGAGAGAAATAGAACAACAAAAAGTGTACAAAGGGTAAACATGTAAAATATTTACAGAATCTTTCTTAATTTGAAAACTAATTAATTTTTTTGGACAGTCGAAAAAGGAAATATGATGATTTTTTTGGGAAAGTGAATTCCCCTTAGGTGATAAGCCATGATATACAACTGGCCTGTGTTCGGCATATAGGATGGACTTCTTCTACAGAGGGAGTGATAAACTATATTATTACCAAAAGCAAACAAACTGCAGGATATATTTTGACGTCCAATAATCATCGCAACAAGAAATGACCATCACTATACAGAAAGAAACAAATGGTTAATGAATGATATTGAAAATTATAAGTGATGATATTTTTAATTTTAGTGGTGTTGCTTGCAAGAAAAAGTATCAAAACTCTAAAAGCAAAGATAGAAAAATTTTGAAGAGATCATTGAAAGTTAGGACTATTAAATTTATTGCCTAAGAAGTTCAGTTTTTATATATGTCATCCTAAATCTCTTAAGTTCGCTTGATTCTTGGTTTTAAAAATGCAACATTTAAACTCTTAAGACATTTCGTCTTACAAACTTTGTTATAGTCATAATTTCTTTCCATTAAACATTTTACTTTCGGCAATCCTTTTCGGGTTAGTTCAAACTTCTTCTCAATTTCACTTTCTAGACTTATATATACTATGAGAATATCTTACAGGAAATTAGATAATTTCAATATATACACTTGACATTAATTATCTTTAAATGTTTTCTTCACTTTTATTACTGTACAATCAATCTTGTAGTATTTCATGAGAGTTAGATATTTGTTGAAAATGTTTGAGACTATTACAATGTCAATGTACCTTAAAAAACAAGGTATAATATGAAACAATAAGAATTTTCTTTAGCAGCAACTTAATATGAGAAAGAAATAAATATGATAAATAGTAAAAAAATATTGGTGATATTGGAGTGAAAAATTCAGGTTTGAAAGTAAGACCACATTTTGTGCAATTAACTTTTCATATTTCAAGTATTTGATTAGCAGTTAACAATTGATTTATTGTTATAGTTTAATTATAATAGTCATATTGGTTAATTATAATTGTATTTTTCACAAAGGTTCAAAATATTTTTATTTTAAATTACTATATAACGTGCAAAACATGTGATCCTTACTAGTATATATAAAAAGCTGAAACCTTCATTTAAAATTGCGACACGTAAGATTTTTGTAACTCTATCTTTGCGACACGTAGGATTTTTAAAAATTTTGGAACTCTATCTTTGTCTTTGCGACACGTAAGATTTTTTAAGAACTTTCTCTTTCTGCCACGTAAGTTTCAACTTTGCAGATGGTAGTCTCCTAACTTAATTGGTCTCTTTATATAGTTTTTGACATATAGGATTTCAAATGCCTTTTCTTCTTTTGACATGTTAGCTTCCAGTTTTATCCACAGAGTCTCACTTTAGTTGGCCTCTTAGAATGCCACTGTCAAAAAGATAATGTCCTCTTCAAATTTCTTGAGTAAATAGACTTCTAATTAATAACAAAAACTCACAGACCAATATCACCTCCCCACTTTCACGACCTCAATTTTCCTCCACGCTTTCACTGAGCCCCACTATCTCCTTAGGTAAATCTGCTTAGTTATCTCTTTTTGCCTATTTTCCTCTCTTCATCTCTTTTATTTTACATGAGTGGTTGTACTCATATTGACACTTTCTTATGTTGTATGGGTACATAAAATGTTTTACCATATCACTGCCATGCGTTTAACTTTGGTATGTCTTCTAACCTAAAGAACTGGTCATGCTTTTAGGGTTTAGGAGTATATAACGAAATGGTCCTTAAAGTTTCTGAACAGATATATCAACTGGTCTATTAGGATGAAATGAGAACAGATATATCCCATGCTAATAAATTTGAGAACCATTCCTCTGAAGCTGAACCAAAAAAATAAAGGGAAAATAACCATGCCCCTCCGTGAAGATGACTCCATGAGTAACCCAACATACTTTGTTAGCAATTGATGATTTCCAATGTTTATGTGGTGATATAGACAGACGCCAACCTCACATACAGTGGAGAACATATGCGTATAACAATAAAAATTATGGGTAAGTTGGTGATGTATTATAATTAATTGTGTATAACAATAAAAATTATGGGTTTAAGTTCTGATGTATTGTAATTATTGATTATAACCCTAATAAGTACATTGCTTATGCTTCACCATATATAGGAATCATGTCATGCAACGAAAAGATATGAAAACCGCATAATTATATGAATCAGCCAACATGTAACAAGTCAGTGTGTTTCAAGAATATAATATTATCGCTATGATACTACCGGAAACAAATATCTTAGCCTATTATCCTCATGAAATGTAATGCGGAGTAATATTTCACAAACACAAATTATAAGGTAAGATGTATGGTAGGATAGCAAGTACATTGGTTGCTTTAGTTTGGTTTGGATACATCATTTCTACACTTTCCTACTTTAACCACGTATTCATACTTATAGCTCACTTTAATTTGTTTTACATTTTTAGCTATTTCTTGTGGTCCAGAACTAATAAAGCTTAGAATTTAGTGATCCACATATAAATATGGCAATACTTATAGTACTCTATCATTTTATTCTGCAGTAATAATTTTTTTTTATTTTGCTTCTTTATGTCATATCGTTAAATTTGCTTTGAGATTGATATATGAACACAAAGCTGCACTCACATTTTCGGTTCTTAAGGAGAAGGCCTATAAGATCCATTATATTTTTGCACATAGATTTCCAAATAAATATGCAAAATTAGTGCGATATTATTGTCATTAACTTAGTAATAATGGCAAATGGTTATGCTTCATCATGCACCTAAAGTGCTCCATGCATCGATATTGTTCAAAGTGTTGGCACATTTCTATTGTTCTGCTATGCATGTTTAATAGCTTTTTAAACGGACTTAGAAGTTACAAAAAGCAGCCAACCAAAGCCAATATGGACTCAGAAGTTGTAAGTCAGTCATCTATTTCGACATTTATGTTTGTAAATGCCTTCACTTAGCTCATTCCCTAACTTTGTGGATCGTTAGATGATTGAGGACATGAAAACACATTTAAACCGGTATTCTTTTGGTGCTATTATAAGAAACTAAGAGCTATTAGTATATTTGCACAATCATATACCGCCGCCCGACTGTGTGCAAGCTCTTCACATAAATGGGCAAATAAGGGTAAAAGATCATCAGTTTCGTGCATTTCAATGAAAAATTATTATGCTATGTCCCTGTCAAATTTGGTCACCATAATATATGTTGAAACGATTACAACAATTATTGCGCTACCACGTAACACGTAGTGGGTTCGGAAACATACCGTATGAAGTCTGCGAATATTCCGACGTAGGATCCTTGTTGTTACGAGCCTCCAACACGCTTGATCTTTTTCGCAGGTACGAAAACGGCTACTAGAGTCGAGTTCTTCGTCCACGAACCAAATCCTAGAGCTTGGTGATTGCTCTAGAGAGAGGGTTATTACTATTGACTTGTGATTTATTGGGATATCTCTAGCCTTTATATAGAGATACAATTAGAGACTGGCTTTACCTCCAACTCTTAGGAGATAAAGATTGTATTTATCTCAAACACTTAAGAGATAAATATTCTCTAAATAACTGTATTTATCCAAACTAACAAATACACATTATCTGTTAGTGGGCGGATAATGGGTCCACTGACCCAATTTATTAACAGCTCCCACTCGCCCACAGACAGGGCAAATAAATCGTACAGTCCCTCTTTATCTCTCGTCCACTCATCTCCTCATACAGGAAATGGAACGTGCGACCTACGAGAAAGGATGTCCAGTTGAGGAGTATTGTATTAAGTTATCACCAAACTAACACAATACATCACTCTAAAAAAATCTCGTATGTACCCCAGATAGTTCAACTACACCAGATTAAACACTCTCAAATCCCTCATAGTGAGCAGTGTTAAACCTCTCATATGTTATGTATTCATGACTCATATCGAAACGAAAATCGACAAAGTCGCCCGGGCTATGAATCACACAACATGATGTAATATTGAACTTTCTTCCCAAAGCCCTCATGTCATTCCAATTAGACCCAACCGCTTTCCTAGACATGCCCCGCGAGACCGCATCATCCATGATCCAAGGGTACATGCTAAAGTAGCGACATTGAGTATCCTCTTCATGACATAGTCTAAGGTGAAAAGGGTACCATATAGGATCAAAAATTTTGATCCAAGTGGCTCACACAGTGACGAAGCAGGGATTCATTCGTCACTCCCACTGTCGGTCTGCATTTAGCACATGCAGTATGATTTGCATGCTATGGCGTAACCCGCAAGGGCGTGTCACATAAATGTATAATAAAATACGCCATACGAATCTAAGTCTAGTCGCTGTACAAGCGCCTAACCTGAGTTTTTCAGCCCAGTCACTCTCATAGTGCCTGCCTGAAATCTCACATTCGGCTGTAAGCAGGCTACATAGAGTTGTGGAGATACTCTATGATCGACCTACATTTTTTAGGTCTCATCTTAGCTCCAACTAAGGCGACATGTTTGCTTTATAAGCTGTATCATCTTATTCGCCCACTTGGCGCTTAAGACAATTATGTCTCATCTTGCTCGCTATCTTAGCGCCAAGGTGAATTACCCGTGTGAGTGGGTCAATTCGAGCCTGGTGACACTCTCAATAAGGATGTATATGTAATCACAAAGATTATCCATTCATTCCATAATAAACTCAAATCAAGGAATGAAAATTTAATGTAATAAATAATGTCAAGTACATAAGATGCCATAAACATATCAAAACCTACGTAGTCCCATACTCCTAATGTGAGAAAGGAAAACATCTCTAGCAATAGGCTTGGTCAAAGGATCAGCCACCATTCTGCCAGTAGGTATATGCTTCATGGTCACCTCTCCTTGCGCAACTAAAGTTCTAATGAAGTGATAACGAAAGCTTATGTGTTTGATATTTGGGGTCCGTTACAAAATCTAGGGTAGCTGTATTGACACAGTGAACAGTGACAGACTCATCTGCATGAGCTGTAACCCCTAGAGCCTGTAAGAATGACCTCAACCAAACAGTTTCCTGGACTGCTGCTGAACAAGCAACATACTCCGACTCTATCGTGGATAGGGCGATGCAAGACTTTTTCTTGCTGTACCAAGAGATAGCTCCACCAAAAGTGGATATGCGCTCATCTCTATCAGCGCCCCAATCAGCATCGCTGTATACTCTCAATCTCAAGTCTCCACCATGATAGCACAGGACGAGATCAGCGGTTCCACGTAAGTATCGAAGAATCCTCTTCACCGCATTCCAATGAGCGGGTCCAGGATTACTCTGATAACGACTCACCATTCCAACGGCAAAGCAGATGTCTGGACGCGTACACAACATAGCGTACATCAGACTCCCAACTGCAGCCGCGTAAGGCACTTTGGACATCCGATTCTTTTCCTCATCATTCTTTGGGCATTGGTCTGTTGTTAAAGTACACGCCTTGTCCATTAGAGTGTCTATGGGTTTTGAGTTATGCATACGGAATCGTTCAATGACTTTCTTGATGTATGTCTCTTGAGACAAACCGAGAAGTCTCTTTGGACGATCACGTATGATTTTAACCCCGAGCACATAATTAGCTTCTCCCATGTCCTTCATCTCAAAAGTTGAGGACAGCCACTGCTTAGTGGCGACAATGGAACTCATGTCATTCCCAGCTAAAAGAATGTCATCCACATACAAAGAAAGGATCAGAATATTTTTCTTGGATCGTTTTACGTAAACGCAATGGTCTTGTTCAATCATTTCAAAACCTATAGAGGTAATGGCATGATGAAACCTAAAGTACCACTGCCTAGACGATTGTTTGAGACCATATATAGAACGTTTGAGCCGGCAAACTTTGCGCTCATGTCCCTTGACTTCAAAACCCTCAGGTTGAGCCATATAAATCTCTTCGTCTAGTTCTCCATTGAGAAATGCAGTCTTAACATCCATATGAAAAAGTTTAAATCCTGCTGGGCGACAATAGCTAGGATCAGGCGAATTGAAGCAAATCTCACCACTGGGGAGAAAGTGTCTTCATAGTCCACACCCCGCAGTTGGGTATAGCCTTTCGCCACAAGACGTGCCTTATACTTGTCCATTGACCCGTCTGCCTTGCGCTTGACTTTTAAAACCCACTTGTTTCCAATAGTCTTGTGCCCTGGCCGAAGGTCAACCAACTCCCAGACCTGATTCTTCTCCATTGAGCTCAACTCATCTTTCATTGCAGTCATCCACTCATTACTAGCAGGTGAAGATAAGGCTTCTTCCATAGAAGTGGGCTCATCTTCATCAGTTGGAGTGCACATAAGAATTTCACCGTCAATCTCAAAACGACGACGTGGAACTCTTCCTCGTGCACCTCTACGCAGTTGAGAATCTTGTTGACCTGATGGTCCTGATGGTGTGCTCCCACTGTCTAGGATGCTCCCACTAGGTTGAAGATCACTTATACTATCTTCAGCGACAACAGGATGAGGAACTAATCCCCCACCTTCGCTTGAAGATGGTAAAGTGGCTTCAACTTCCTCTAACTCATAGAGGTCAAGATTCTTACTTGCGTCTCCAATGCTAGGAAAATCATTCTCTATGAAATCGACATCACGAGACTCTATTTCAGTCTTTCCACCATTTGGATGTTCACCATACATCACATAGCCTTTAGAGTTTTCAGAATACCTCAAGAAGATACTCTTTTTAGCTCTAGGCCCTAGTTTCCCATACTTATGAGAAATACTGTGAACATAACCTGCTGAGCCCCATGGGCGCAAGTTATCCAAATTTGGCTTTTGGCCATTCCAAAGCTCATATAGGGTGGACTTGACTGATTGTGAAGGCACTCGATTAAGTATATAGGCTGCAGTCAAAAGAGCATCCCCCAAAAAGATATTGGGAGGTTTGCATGCGCCATCATAGACCTAACCATGTCTAACAATGTTCTATTCCTTCTTTCCGCAACGCCATTTTGTTGTGGAGTATTAGGAATAGTAAGTTGCCTGCGTACCCCTTTCTCCTCACAAAACTTCTTGAAGTGATCTGACAAATATTCGCGTCCTCAGTCAGTGCGAAGAGTTTTTAAATTCTTCTCTTTCTGATTCTCAACCTCAGCTACAAAGCGTTTGAAACAGTCCAAAGCTTCATAGCGGTGAGATATCAGATACACATAACCATATCGCGTATAATCGTCTATCAGTGTAAGGAAATAAGAGGCGCCATGGCGTGCCTTTACACTCATAGGTCCGCATATGTCAGAGTGAACTAGCTCAAGTGGTTGAGTTGCTCTCACAGCCTTTCCAAAAGGCTTCCTGCATGCTTTACCCGCCAAACAAGCCTCACAAGTTTGTAGATTGACTCTTGGGAGTGGGCCCAAAAGGCCTTCTCTAGCCAAACGAGTCATCCTATCTTGGCCTATGTGGCCCAGTCTTGCATGCCAGGTGGTAGAATCATTCACAATATTATCATTCACAACATAAGAATAAGAGGACTGTGAATCATTTAAATCCAATTGAAAAAGACTATCCATGCAAAAACCATGTCCGAACAAAACATCATCCAAAAAGATGTCCAACTTATTACCCTTAAAAATAAAGGAAAAACCACTGTCTAATAAAGCAGTAACTGAAAGTAGATTAAGCCGAACAGTGGGTGCATATCGCACATCCTCAAGAATCAATGTGGCCCAGTGCGCAACTTGAGCTGGTAAGAACCAACCCCTAGCACCTCTTCGGAGCTATTGTTTCCCATGAAGATATGTTTGCTACCTGCTGGAATCCGGTGATAATCTACGAACCCCTCTCGATCACGTGCTACATGTTTTGTTGCACCTGTATCCACAAACCACACAGGTTGGGAATGAGCAACCATCACATGTGAGGAAACATATAACTGAGAGAGAGATTCTGAAAGTACCTTCTTCGGCTCAGTGCAATCACGAGCGAAGTGTCCTTTCTGTTGACAGTTGAAGCATTTAACTTTAGACAGATCCTTTTTCCCACCACGTTTTCCTCTCTTGCGTTTCTTCATTTTTCCTTCCTTTGGCGCAGAAGTGCTAGCCTCGCCTTTCTTACCTTTCTTACTTTGTCTTCTGCGCTTGCCATTTGCATTGCGCGATCCCCCTTGGGCGACATAAGCAAGGGTCTTGTCAGCATCTCGAGTCTCGTCCTCAAGGATGACATGCTGTGAAACATCAGAAAAGTTCTTGATGTTTTCACTGTGAGTCAATATCTGTTTCATATTGGCCCATGAGGCAGGAAGGGACCTTATGACAGCTCTGACTTGCTGCTCATCTGTGAGCGCATGGCCAGCATCCCTAAGCTTACCAATCATATTGGACATCATCCTTAGATGTTCACTCATGGTATGTTTAGGGTCTTTTGTGTACTCCTCAAACTTAATCACAAGGCTACGAAGCCGCGTAGTTGAGGTTCCACCAAAAGAGAACTTGAGCTGCTCCCATAAAGCTTTGCAAGTTGGAAGTTCATCATACTGCCCGATTAGATCATTTTGCAAGCTGCTCAACAAGGTGTAGCGCGCACTACGATCTTTCTGATTCCATTTCTGGTAGGCAGTGTGGTCTCTTAGGGGTTGCGCTTCAGTTGGCGCGACCATCTCCTTGGTCAAGTGCTCCTCGAGCTCTTGTTCGTTCAGCATGAATTTCATCTTTTTGTGCCAAACGTCATAATTGTCTCCGTTAAGTTTCTCACCCTTAACGAGATCAGCTATGACATTCTTGGTGGCCATTATATTCACTACATTAGATTGCGTAAGGAAAAGACATTAATTATACATCCTTCTATTTATTTCAAAAAATTCAAATGAAAAACATAATCCTTCCTCACATCATGAAATCGAAAATTTGCTAAGCTCGTAATCATCTCCCATGTATGTGAGTTGGGAAAAATATTTTTCAAGTAATTTTTCACAATAAATTTCATCATTATATAAGCCACAATATAATAAATCATCCACATGATAATTTAGAACAAAATAAAATTGCACCATGCAATAAAGTGTGCAAGGACTCAACTGAGCCCCATTGACATTCTAATAACTTATGCTAAGAAAATTCTGACTTGAATAATGTGCGTGCGAAATTACATCCCCGTACAAGGCTTTCTGGAAATATACAGGGAAATAGTAGAATACAACATCTTTGAGAATCCTACTACAAACTACTCCAATAAAACAAATGGAGATGCCGCACAGCACATTATTCTCAAAAGAATTTTCTTAAAAATAAGAGTAAACACATAAACATAAGTTTCTTTAGAATGCCAATCTAGTTTCCATCCATTTAACCTAAAATCAGCATGCTCAAATAACAAGTTAAAGGGTAATTTAAATGGATGAATAGGCCACATTCTCCTTCCAAGGAAAAACGGACGTAAATGCCTTGAAATTAGGTTTAAAAAGAAATGTAGGCTTACCAAAAGCCTAACAAATATACCTAAAAAGTATATTTAAACCATAACACAAATCAAGGTAAGCATGTAACAAATTAGACATAATTTATCTATGTCATATAACTCTCCAAAAATATTATTACTACTCACGAAGTGCAAAAAATAATATTTACGCATTATTCGTATTTTTGGGAACCACAAAAGTACCACAAAAATACTCACAAATGACCAAAAACCGAGAGATAAATTTTTAAAAGATGACAAACAGTAAATTTGACCCTAATATACCCTCTGGAATTAAAGAAAAATTTTGTGTGCATAACATAAAATTTTAAAGCTAATTTTCCATAGAAAAAGTCGTTTAAAAACTATACCGAATACACACAGAGGGTATAAAAGTAAATTTAATGCCATAGAAAAAATTCAGAATGCACGAAAAAGCTCCACTCGCCGGTGGTGACAAACACCGGCCAAACAAACAGCCCGCACGCCCATCCACGTGCCACCGTCCGTGTGGGACAGCGCAGCAGGTTCAAGGAGCAGGCGCGTGTGAAGCACGCGCGTGCGTAAACTCAGCCACGCGTGGACGCGTGAAGCAACAGCCTTGGCTGGCGCGTGTGGCGCGTTCCGCGTGTGGGCTCAGCCACGACTGGCGCGTGGAGGAGCGTGACGGCTCGTGGCGGCGCGGCTTTGCGTGTGACCGCTTGTGCGGCTTGGGCGGCAGATCGCAGCTCGGCTTGAGCACGTGTGGGGCACGTCTGCAGCTCGGCTAAAGCGCGTGACGCGCATGATTCCACTGTTCATCTTCTTTGTAGGAAAATCCTAATTTTCCCAACGCCGCCATGTCGCGATGCCAACTTTCGAAGGCCATATCTCTCTCGTTTTTAAGCCAAATAATACGTACGATATATCGTTGGAAAGCTTATGCGACATAGATTAATTATATACCAAACAATCATGATAAAAACTGAATATCATGCTCCAAATTTGAGTCCCAAAACTCGAAAAAAACCACAGTTTTCTTGAAAAATAAAATCGTGATTTCTCACAAATCATGCATCCAATGATCACGAAATTTTACGGAGTTCATCCTCAACCATAGGAGAACAAAAACATATAATTAATTTTCAGAAAACATGCTCAATAAATTTTGAATTTTTGTAATGGGTCTCGTTCATGTATCCGGAAAAAAATCGCAACATGCACATTACTTATTCTAGCATGTTAAAGAGAATCAACAAGTAATCATGCTCTGATACCAATGTTGAAATGATTACAATAATTATTGCGCTACCACGTAACACGTAGTAGGTTCGGAAACATACCGTATGAAGTCTTCGAATATTTCGACGTAGGATCCTTGTTGTTACGAGCCTCCAACACGCTTGATCTTTTTCACAGGTACGAAAACGGCTACTAGAGTCGAGTTCTTCGTCCACGAACCAAATCCTAGAGCTTGGTGATTGCTCTAGAGAGAGTGCTATAGAGAGAGGGTTATTACTATTGACTTGTGATTTATTGGGATATCTCTAGCCTTTATATAGAGATACAATTAGAGACTGACTTTACCTCAAACTCTTAGGAGATAAAGATTGTATTTATCTCAAACACTTAAGAGATAAATATTCTCTAAATAACTGTATTTATCCAAACTAACAAATACACATTATCTGTTAGTGGGTGGATAATGGGTCCACTGACCCAATTTATTTACAATATAAATGAAATAAATGTGGCATTATTAAAAAAATGGAAATTTTCAACATGATAAGGTTAGGTTTATGACTTATATAGACTCATACTTTAATTAGTAATTTGCTTAAGTGGATAAGCATTTTAGTCATTGATTTCATCGTATGTTGTGAAAAATAATACTGTGGTGTACTTTAGCTACTTTTTTGTTTATTAGCTGTTTAATCTAACGCATATATGATTAGAGGCATCGTAAGAGAGAGAGGTTTTATTTGTTTCCGAACTTTGCACAACCATGACTATTTGAGGTAATGTTTTGGCCCAACTAAGTCTTATCCTTATACAAAGGGATAATAGAACGCTTTTCACGTGATCTTTTATCGTCAGTGCAAGTGGTCTTTTAATCCAATTAAACCTTCTACAATATAGTCAATTCTTTTTTAGTTGTGGATAAATGCTATTATTTTGAATTACTGTTTAGTTGTCTACTTTACTCACTATTGGTTAGTACCTATGACTAAATGATTTGTTGCTGTCCGCATGGGCATTATTTAAAAAAAATCGTAGGTTAAAGGGAGCAGTGGCTATATGTTTAGAAAAGATTGGGGCTAAATGGCAATAAATTAAAGAACTTTTTAGATAGCAGGACTTGCAATTACTTGCTTACATGAGGAACCCTAGGCAGAATTGTGGTGGCGAAGAGGAAGAGGGAGAGTGAAAAACAGATAACAAAAGATGGAGGTCATAGTGGTCGATAAAGGACGATCGATATTGATAATAGTTTTGATAGATGCAAGTGATGATAGTTGGCGAGAGCATGGTCGTAAAAATTATTAGAACTACTAATGTAGTGGTGGAGGATAAATGATATAAACCCGAACGATGGACCCGCTAAAAAATGCGCATTCTAGATTTAATTTTGAAAGCAAGAGGAACAAAAAAATTTCAATACCACACTAGAAACTTTTGAAATTTTCTCTAGAAGAATTTTATCTTTTTCTAATTATGTTTTGTACGATATAAGGGCTGTAAATGAATCGAGTCGAGCCGTTCACGAACGGCTCGTGATTCGTTTTCTATAAAACTCGTTCATGTTCGTTTGTATAATATACGAACAGAACATGAACAAGTTTTTAGTACTCGTT
This sequence comes from Escallonia herrerae, assembly GCA_033070095.1. Classification (NCBI taxonomy): domain Eukaryota; kingdom Viridiplantae; phylum Streptophyta; class Magnoliopsida; order Escalloniales; family Escalloniaceae; genus Escallonia; species Escallonia herrerae. The sequence goes on from JAVXUP010000573.1 coordinate 193,654, forward strand.
TATTAAACGAGCCGAACATGAACGCTCCAAAATGTTCACAAACATGTTCGCGAACAACTTGTCTAAATAATAAATTAATTAAAATATGTTTAAAGAATTATATTTTTTATATAAATCTTATAAATCAAAATTTAAACCTGAATGTCAGGCCTTGATGTCAATAAGCCTAAAACATCAAGCCCACTTAAAAATATAGAGCCCAACCCCAAAAAGCCCAAGCTGTGATGCTCAACATTTGAAACCCTAACTATTTTAACTAAAACCTAAATCTAAACACTCACTCACAGATCAGATCATACAGCCGCACTCATTCTCCCGTCGCCTCCCCCTTCTCACTCTCTCACACACACACGCACACGATTCACAGATTGAGATCGCACATAATCCCAACCCCTCACAGATAGATCGCACATAAGGCCTTCTCTCTCTCTCTCTCTCTCTCTCTCTCTCTCTCTTCACACGGACATCACAGCTTCGATTAGCTCGATGGGTCGATGCCGTCATCACCCATCTTCGATGCTGTCAACTCTCCGTTGCCGGATTCTGCCTGTCGAAGGTCATCGCTTGTCTTTGACGTCGTCATCTCCTCGTCGCCGGATTCCGCCTGTCAAAGCTGGAAAAAGCAGTCGGTAACTATGAAGGGGTTGCTGAGCACTGGGATCAAAAGGTGGAAAAAACGGTCTCTGTCCTTATAGCCAACCGGTCAAGATTTTTTCTTTCGGTGTTTTTTATTTCTGCATCCCTCGTTGTATCTTCTGTATACAGATTTTTGAATCAGTATAGTTTAATTGCTTGAAGGAATTTGAGAAATTTGAGCAAGTTTAGGGTTTGACTGGAAACCGAACATGAGTATGAGCCGAGTTTCCGAACTCGAATTCGGCTCGAATTGCTAAACGAGTTGAGCGAGCCGAGCTTGAGTTTCACTGTCACGAACTCGAGCCTAGTTCGAACATCAATGTTTTGGCTCTTAACGAACACGAGCCGAGCTCGAACATGTCAAAAGTTAAACGAACCGAGTTCGAACACACCCATGTTCGGCTCGAACTCGGTTCGTATATAGCCCTATACGATATACAACAATTTGAAAGTTTCACTTGGTCAAGAGGTCTTCTTCAAGGTTTAATCAATTTGTACCTCTGCACTTGACAGTTTATCTGAAGTACTTTCTTTTGGTTATTGTTAGTATAAGTTGCACTTGGTGACATTTATGGATCTGCCAATATGGAGGTTAGGCCGGATATCTTTCACTCACGAATACTGTATTAGACTAACAGTGATTCAATATGCGAGCGTTCTTCACAAGAGTTGAGAAAAGAAAAATTAAAATAGATTACCAAATGTTGGTCGAAATCTTAATTTATTTATGTTCCTTGTTAATATTTTGCACATGCTAGATTGGCATAAACATTTAGAAGAATGATGCTATAAACTTTTCACAAAAAGAGTGTCCAGCTTTGAAATTATCACTCGATCATAAAGTCGCCCATATCTTGCGACAAATGTTAAAACCGATCCTTATGAGAGATCATACAAAGTCTTTAGTCACGATTATACACGGTTGCAACGATAATTTTGAAAACTTGCACTCTATGGAATCATGAAGTGTTCTTCTACTTTTCTCCCTTTATTGAGTTATATTTCTGCTAATGCAACATGCTAAAGAAGTTCATATATAAAATTTTATATATGTATATATCAGCTTCAAAGTGAATGTGTTGAAGATGATGTTGCTCATGAATTATAAAATCATGATGCAGACGCAATAATAAGCACCCTCAATAATAAAGTGTTGAAGAATTGTCTGCTGTTATAATTTGAAGGTCATTATTTAGAATTAATTATTCTTTATGTATTTTTGTTGTCGTCGTACCTTTAAAGAATCGTAAAAAGAAACATTTTAGTGGTGTCCCGTGCATTTGGACGGGTCCATTGTCCAGTAACATTTTAATGCTCCAAGATATTGTAAAGAAAGAACTGAAGACTCCTAAATTACAGGGTACGCTTCAGCTGAACTCTTACTTAAAAGCAATGAAGCAATTCAGAGCATTTAACCAATACCAGTATATTGCAAAATGAAAGGAACAGACCTAGACATACCTGCATGCAATGCTGGTGGTGCGGCAGGTGGTGATGCAGCAGGTGGTGGTGCAGCAGGTGGTGGCGAAGCAGCCAGAGTCTCATTATAAAAGGCTCCAATCTCATACCGAAAGTAACAGCTGGGGCTAAGAACCCTACCTCCTATTTTCCCGCCACAACAAGATGGATAAACTCCGATTGCCGTGCCTAAGCAACTAGAGCATTGAGGCCCAGAAATATCAGGAGTGCACTGCACAAGCCCATAGATGGTCAAGTTGTCCGGACCGACTGTTTTACCTGTAGCAAACATGCGTGTAGAACCACCACCTGTTGCAGCCTCGCCTTGAAGCTTTTCCAACAAGCTTATAAGTGCCTTTTTGAACTGCACCACATGGGGTGCGCTATCAACATTTAGTAGGTAGCCACTAGGTGCGGTCTCCATGATGCCAAATATAGAACGATTCGAGTACCTAACCATACAATCGTCGTAGAATCCAATTGCCTCCTTCTGGTATGGACATAGCTGTCTTAACCTTCGAGTAGAGTCATCGACACATCTACGACACGTATCGGGGTCAACATCTCCCCTGCAAAGCGCTATAGCATTAGCTACGTCAGGTGTTTGGCCAGACGAAGAGTTGGAGAAACTAGTCGTCTTAGTGGAGAGAGCGAAGAGGAGATCGTCGAGGTTTTTACGGTACACGCTATCTTGTGTGTAATTTCCAGTATCTAGGCAGAGGTAGCCTGGGAAATCAGGCTGTGCAATGGTGAGACCAACAGTAAAAACGTGTATTAAAATGTGAAAAAGGACTAACACCCATCTTCCAGAGCCCATTGCCGGATAACTTGTCAAGCTAACAATAAAAATTAGGCCTCCAAGTTCGTCTGACTTCAGCTGGGAATGATGAACCCAATTTGGGGTTGGACAAAGGAGATCTGAGAATACAATGTCCTTGAAAATGATTCATTTGGTAATGATGCGTGCACAATATAGTTGGTATGTCAACAGAAGGAGCTTTCGAAGCTGATTATAAGAAACATGAATTTAATAAGGACCTGTCACAACTCCAATTTTTAAAGGACATCAGAAGCAAGCCGGCGGTGGTCCTGGTGGTTGGCTAATGGACAAACACCAGCAGGCCGGCATCCCCATCTATACCTGACGCCTTTGTATTGCATACTTAGTGATGTTGGTATGGATAAAGTCTGAGAGACTGCAACAAAATCCCTACCAAGATGTTGGACACAGTTCAAGTCTTTTTTATTGTTCTCTTGTTACTGGCTGAGATTTCTATTTAATACTCGTTGCAACATTGTTTCTGAAGGGGATAGCTTGAAGGTTCTCTTAATGAGGTGATACAGGCCTTGAGCAAGTGGGAAGAACAGCAAATCAGGTGGTTCTGTTTCCTCTTCCTCCAATTTATTTTCTCCTTTCTAATTTCCCCTTGTTTTCTCCTTACTTCATCTTCCTCGTAAGTTCTAACATAATTCTCGCCTCGTTCCCACCCTCAATTCTCGCTCCCCCATTCACTCTACACCTGACGCTCTTGCTAGAATTGAAATATTCATTTTGTCCGTTACAAACCCGTTATAACGTTAACCATGTTTGCTCTCGCTGGAAATTAAGGGCCTGCTTGTTTCAAGCAATAACAACCCATGGATAAACTAATTCTGAAGAATATTCTTCCCAAAACAACTTCCCAAGAATCTCTTCCTAAAACATCATTTTTAGTTGTTTGGCTAAACATTAGAAAGTTTGAATTAGTTAGTTGAAGAATGGTTGACCAAAACCGAGTACACTAGGGGCGGAACCAGAAATTTTTTTTAGGGCGTGCAAAAATTATATCGAATTCATCAAAACAAATTATAGTAAAATAATATTATATAGAGATTTTTTTTAAATCTCTATATAATCATTGAAATTAAACTACAATTTAAGAACTTTATTAAATCTCTATATAATCACTGAAATCAAACTGAAATTACACTAAAATTAAATTAATCAAAGTATATTTTAAACCTCTATATAATCACTGAAATTAAACTAAAATTAACATATTACCTCACAGAGTCACAGATCTGGTCAGAATTCCTGATCTCGTCACGGATCACACAGTCACAGATCTCGTCTTCTCTACACGCTCAGCTGATCTTAAACCAGCCTAGGGACCATCTCTTCAGGTAAAATGAGATGATCAATGCCCAAGAGTCCTGTACGGCTGTGCCAATTCTATTTATCGAGTGATACTCGACCAATCGAATCTATCCCATGCCTCAACGTGATCGTGGCCCTCGTTTGTCTTGGTCCAACAATCGAAGCTGGATCTAGCAGTCCTGCTGATCTAAAACGGATCTATAAAGAAAAAAGATCGAACAAGAAAGTCAATCGCCGTTGGTTGGCGTCAGTTCGGCAGTTCCAGATCAGGTCAGAGTTCCAACCGTCAGAATGAATCACGGCCGTCGAGTCATCGTAGAGTTCCAGATTTGGTCAGCGTCACGGCATCGCGGTGAGTCGGTGGCCGGTGCTCACTGCTCAATGAGATCGACAGGTCGTCGCGGTGAGTCGGTGGCCGTCGTCAAGCTGTCAACGATCACGACCTGAGCTCAGTCCTCACTGGCAGTCACAGTCCTCATAGTCACGGGGAGAGAGAGAGAGAGAGAGAGAGAGAGAGAGAGAGAGAGAGAGAGAGAGGTGACAGCCGATTGGTGTTGGGTCTCGGGGAACGGGATCTCGGTGCTGTTCCCAATTTTTTTTTCTTTTTTTTTTTTCAAAAGTTTAGGGGCTGCTTCAGCCCTTTGTTACCATGTAGTCCCACCCATGGGAGAAAGTGAGGGTGTGTGCATATTGGGGGAAGGGGGAAGGGGGAAGGGGAAATAGAGGAAGAGCTCGGCTCAAGGAAAAAAGTCGTATAGACTATTGAGTGGTTTTTCAGCATTCTGTTCTTCAAGAAGTGTGACTAGAACCATTTTTCGTTACACAAATCTTAAGAACGCACAAACATAAAAAAGTGAGAAAAGCCTTTTCCAAAAACTGATTTCAATGAAACAAATAGGACCTAAATTTTGAGCAAAAATTCCAATACCACAATCAAGGAACTTCGACCCCACTTTAAACTATAAAATAATAAAAAATTAAAAAAAAAGGAACAAACTCAAGAAAACAACACTAAGTCTTGATATCTCACTCCCGCCTTCAATCCTCACTTTCTTGCTCTCGCTTTCACTCTAGTGACTCTACGCTCTCATGCTCTTGCTATTAATTAGTTATTCAATTTGTCGGCATTGAACCTCTTGCGTTCGCTCTCGATCCAACAAAACAGTTGTACCTTAACCATGTCCACTAAAGCAAACAATTCAATCTAGTGCCAGGAAATGAATTCCAAGTTCACAAGAAATTACTATCCCAAATCTAAAGCGGCAGATTGAAATAAACAACAAGATAGCGAAAATAAGAAAAATGAAAAAGAAAAACGAAATAATCAAAATAAACACAAAAGTGTTTCATCTACAACCTTACGTCAGTATGTCCCGAAATTCGGTGAACAAAAATAGACCATTTATGACGGCATTGCGGGCTACAGTCAGGTCGGCCGTCTCCATTGTTAGTTCGGCTCGAGAGTTAGGGCCACAATCCGGCAAAACTTTGCCCTCACGTTTGTTAATTTTTATCGTCAAATTGTCATTTTTCTGTTGAAAAAATATCGGTTTACAACCCTCTTGCACATGTTAATAAAAATATAATTAATTGTGTTAAGTGAAAGTTAATTTTTTTAAATAAGAGGTTGTGTCTGTCTTCTTACTATTCGAATTGCAGTCAAAATTTTATCTTTACTTGGACCCTTGCATCCGCTCCGATCCACAGTCCAACCATTCTGGAACGGAAAATACCAAGCTCTTAATTAACATGTCTTCTAACTTTATGGCAGGAAATTATTTAGTCTCCTCTAGATTAGATTAACATTAGTGCTTGCCGTTTGCGGCACATATAATGTCTGTATACGCACAAGTTATAAGATCGCAATAGATGACATTGCAAATCAAAGGATGCCTCCGGAGGGAGCGAAACAGAGAAAATACCAGAGATGGTTAGATAACATTAAAAAAAAAGGAGCTACATGTAGTTATTATGAATAGAGTAGGGCTTGTAGAAAGAAATTGAAATGACTTAATTGACCATCATTAATTTTTTTTGTAGAGAGATATAATCTATATCTATACATATATAAAAGTATGTATGGGCTTAAATGACTAATTTTTGCTTTCCTTATAGTACCCTTTTCTAATTGATATTTTCATAAAAAGTTAATGATGATTAAGGATGTTTTTGACCTATAACATTTTTTTTCTCATTATATACCCTTTTTATTTTTTAAGTTAAAGTGTTATTTAAAAATGAGGGTGTTATTGACTTCTCATATGATATAAAGTCTCTTTCTTTAAAATACCCTTATTGGGATATATATTTTGGTTAGAGTTAAAGATTGTTTTGACTTTTGACTTAATTATTTTTCGTTAAATACTTAATTTTAATAAGAGTGTGACTAAAAATTAAGAGTGTTTTTGACTTCTCACATGGTAACAAGTTTTTTCGTGAAAATATATTTATTAAAATATATTTTTTTATTAGAGTAAAGGGTTGTTTTGACTTTTATTGAAAGAGAAAAAAAAAAGGAAAAGAAACCCTAATGAAAATTCTATAATCATGCTATCAAAACCCTATCGCCTCCATTCACGTTAAAACTAAATTACCTTAGAGTTCTTACATGTTCTCATTAAAGAAAATAACTTGCAGAGAACATAGTTTTTTTTTTTTTGAGAAATGTAATATATTTAAACTAAATTGAGAGTTATTTTTTTTTTGAGAAATGTAATATATCGAAACTAAATTGAGTATTTTGTTAGAAACTCACTCCTTTTTAATTTTTTTTATTTCATATTTGTATGTGGATGCGTATGCTACAGATTTGAATTATTCTACATGTATATAGATTTTAATACAAATATATTAGTACATTGAAACTATCATAAACCTGAAACTTTTTAGGATTTCTAAATGCACATGTAATCCTGACTAGAGTTAAATGGCTAATCCTTTTTTTCCCCCTTAAGATGCCCTTTTTAAACTGAAGTCTTCATACAAAATTAGTATTGATTGGGGATATTTTTTACTTGAAACTTTTTTTCCCATCAAATACCCATTTTGTTGTTAAGAAAATAAAGATGTATTTATCTTCTCTTAGGATATCAAGCATCTTTACTTAGAATACTCTTACATGAATCTATGTTTTAGTTAGAGTTAAGGGTTATTTTGTCTTTTAGTTAAAAAAAAAAGGAAAAGCAAAAAATTATGAAAACCTATAAAATCACTCTTGAACTCTTGTATGTTCTTTGATTACCGAAAAATTTCTATCAAAACCTACCGCCTCCATTCATGTTAAAGCTAAATACCTTAGAGCTACCGCATCTTCTCCATCAATTTCAATTAATGAAAATAACTTGCACACAACAGTGTTTTCTATAGTATTTAAGAATATACATAATATACCTACACTAAATTAAATATTTTATCAGAAACCCAATCCATTTTTAATTTTGTAAAACACAATTGTATGTTGATATGCATGCTACAAAATTTCAATAATTTTTCATTTATATATATTTCAATACAAACATATTAGTACGATATAATTAAAGTTTAATTGTAGATATCGATTGAGGACACATATTGGTGTAAGAAAGCTATTATAAAACCAGAGCTTTAGAAAATTTAAGTGCATATGAATTGCTATATCATACAACTCTACTCCTAATTATAGCTTGAGTTCGTGGCAATTACATAACCCTATATCCGTATTAGAGTTATTAGAATTTCCTTATTTGCATGACAACATATCTTTCATAAGGTTATTGTCTTTCTATGATATAATATATCCAGAAATATCATATATTTACATGATTACATATTATTCATATAGCTATTGTCATCGTATATTTCACTTTTATAAGTCATAGGATTAGATGAAATTCAATTGATAAATATTCTAATTTATTTTGACTCATATGATTAATAATTGTTTTGAGCTTGAAAACTCTCAAGTTTTGATACGCAAGGGGTTAAATAATAATAAAAAATCTGAAACTATTCTTTTCAAGTTTAAACTTTTTTTAAATATTTTGACTTTTTTAAAAATGAGGCCAAATTCTACTGTTTTGCCTAACTTTAAACTTTTTGACGCTAAAGAGGTTCACTAATGTATCTTTTAGTCAGAAAAGACTATGAATATAACCAAAATAGGTAAGAATCTGGCCCGGCGTATATATTAATCTCAAGGGATTAAAATGGCTAAACATTTTTCATTAAAAATATCCTTTTCAGAAATGGTTTGCAAAAATTAAGTGTATTGAGACTAAAATTACAATTTTTTGGGCTAAATATAAATATTTTTTTGTTAAAGAGGTTAAAAGTTCACTAATGCATTTTTAAGTGACAAAAATGTGGGAGTGGACCTAGCCCATTCTTATAAATATGATGTTAAGACTATGTTCACCTTTAAAGAATACCCTATCAAAACATAACCTTAAAAATTATCAACATCAAAATAACATGTGTCCTTGAGATAAGGGTAAAATGACAATCAATGACACTATATTTTAAAAGGTAAAGTCGTTTTGCTTATGTCATAAATACGTATTTTTTAAATGTCAATACTGCCCTCATTTTAATCTACAAGGTATATACAATATAAAATTTTACAAATCCTAATTTTGTAAATTAGGGTTTTAACCCAAATTCCTCCCCCCTTGCCACCGTACCTTCCTCGGCAAGCACTCAGCCAAAAAGTTGGCAAACTGGCTCAGCCCCACCCGCCTCATCCTGGTGCCGGCGAACATTAGCCTTTACAGTATCCCACTTCATTCGGCCGCCTCCACCACCTTAAACATCCTCGGCAGCAGCACAAACATGAAAACCTCAAAGCCGTCAATCAGTCATAAGTCTGTAGCATTAGTTGAGTGTGTGTGTGTGTGTGCGCGCGCGCGTGTGTGTATGTGTAGGCGTGTTAATTAGAGGTGTGGTGGGTCGTAGAAGGCTGATTACTGGTGATTGTGATTTATGGAGGGTCGATTTGAGGTAGTGATGGGTCGTCTGATGGCGGTGGGTTTGCACAAACAAGAATCTTTTGCATCTTATTTTAGATTTTGAACCCCAAATTTTTAGTTTTTGTTTTTGTTCATTTGGTTTTTCTAAATCGTGATGATTTGCTGCAAGTGATTAGAATGAGAAAGCTATGACAATTTATTGGAGCAAGAAGGCTGAACAAAGGTGAGAAAGCTGAAAAGCACGATGATGGTGGGACGCGATTACAACTGTGGTTGTGGCCGATTATGGGTGTGGGTGTGGAAGCGTGTATGCATGTGTTTTCTGTATGTGTTGAAGCTGAAGAAGTGTAAATGGGTGATGGTGGTGGCACTGTATGGTGAGATGGAAGGATGATGAATGACATTTGAAGAATTACATCCCTAAGTGGGCATTCTATCCCGAGAGAGAGTGGGGAAGGGGAGGAAGAAAGTGGTTGGGTAAAGAGAAGTGGATTGGTGGAGGATCAAATGTGGAGAGAGAAGTAGAATAACAAAAAGTGTACAAAGAGTAAATACGTAAAGCACCTGCGGAATCTTTCTTAACTTGAAAACTGATCAATTTTTTTGGACAACCCAAAAAGGAAATATGATAATTTTTGGGTTAATTACTCACAGCACCCCTGAGGTTTGCCCTAAATTACACACGGACTCGCCTATCTTTGTAAATTACACTACGCTCCTAAAATCTAACTTTCTTTAACGGTGTTAACGGCTGGACATAAAAAGACATTTATGCCCTTGTATATATGTACACATTGTATGCGCTCCGATGTGCTTGTTTACGCATCATTTTATCTCTAAGATACTGGCATACGTGGGTAATATCTAGAAGATGGAGCTGATCTTTGTGGTTTAGAAGCTTGAAATGACAACGGAAGGCCCTGAGGAGAGGAAGCATCCATCGCTCCCCTCCAACTACGTCTCTCTAGCACACCTCAAAGACCGATGGGGCCAGCAACACCAGCGGCATCAAAAGCTGAACGACGACGGAGTGACCAGTGTCCCCAACTCCTCCTCCAATCGCCCGATGCCGGATTCGAGCACTCACCGGCATCAACTGGCGAAGAACAGCCGGAATGCTGGTTTGAGCAAGCTGGAGCGGGTGGGGTCAAAATTTCAAGACATGCTGAACAAGGACGAGGAATTAGCCTTCCTTAAGTCGATATCTATGCTGAATCGCCGGTATCAAGAGGTGAGAGACGACATGAGTGTCGAGGTTAGCGAGCAGGAGCCGATGGGAATACAGATTCAGGACAAACAGAACGGGGCCGAAAAGTCGACTCTGCATAAGTCTTTACCTATTCATGCACCGCCGTTTCGACGAAATTAGGCGGTTAGATACGGCAGGAGCGCCGAAGAGAAGGAGGCGGAGGCGATGGAGATAGAAATGCAAGCTGAGGTGGCTCAGGACGAACGCAAGATGGATGAGTCGAAGAAGAAAATGAACGAGATCGATGAGTCAACTCTACCTAACTCGTTGGCTATCCTCGGTGTGCGAGATTGTATATGTATGTTTTGTAGCCCTTGGGAACATGGATCGGTTGCCGCTGTGGTTTTCGGTGTGTCGGTGTCGGTTTGGTAGGTATTGGGTGGGCAAGTGATTTAGGCAACCGAAGGTGTCGCCTGTAATGGCCCTTGGTGAGGTTAGCGGCCTTGGGTGCGCCGGTGTGGGTGGTTGTAGTTTACCTTCATGGGGAGGTGGTGGCCAATGGTGGTAGGTCTTGGTGATGGGGATAGTTGATTGGCAAGGACAATGAGTGTTGCTGGTGGTGTGGGTCTTGGGTGGGTGGTTTTCGTTGGGAGGTAGAGGCCGGCGTGGTGGATCGGCGTGATGAGTAGATACACAAGGGCAGTGGGTGATGCCGACATGGTCACAGGGATGTCGCCGGAGGTGTGTCGGAAGGTGTCGCCGGTGGTGATGGATGGTGATGTGTGAAATGAAAGCAGCCAGCAACCCTATTTGTTCCTGCATAATTGGTTGTATAGTGTGAAGTTTTGGTTGTACAACATGCATTGTTGGCTGTACAACATCACTGTTGATAAAAGTTAAATAAAAAAGATATAACAGAAGAAGAAGAAAAACCTAAAGGGCAAATGGGGGTTGAATTCAAGAAAGAGAGGGTAGTTTGAGGATGAAAAAAATAAAAAAGTAAGGTGTCAGAGAATCTTTAGACGGAGTTAGGGTCCCCGTCAATTTTGTGGAGCTCCGTGAAATGCGGGTACAAACTTGGAGGAGCGGAGTGTAATTTTCAACAGATAAGGGGGTCCGTGTGTAATTTAGGATAAATCTCAGGGGTATCGTGAGTAATTAATTCTAATTTTTTTGGGATAGAGGAAGTAATAGACTTAATCATTACAAAAGCAAATAAAGTGTAGGGTATATTTTGACCCCCAATAATCATCATTATAAGAAATGGCCATCAGTGTACAGAAAGAAGTAAGATGGATAATGAATGATACTGAAAATCCTAAGTGATGATATTTTGATCTTTAATGATGGTGCTTACAGGAAAAAGAGTCAAAACTCGAAAAGTGAAGAAAGAAAAACTTTGGAAAGATCATTGAAAGTTAGGGCTACTAAATTTGTTACTTAAGCAGTTCAATTTCTATATGTGTCCTGCTAGATCTCTTGAGTTCACTTGATTTTTTATTTTAAAGATGCAACATTTAATCTCATGCTAGATCTCTTGAGTTCACTTGATTTTTTATTTTAAAGATGCAACATTTAATCTCATAGCGTATTTCGTCTTACAAACTTTGTTATTATCATAACTTTTTTCTGTTAAACACTTTACTTTTAACAATCCTTTTCAGTTTAATTTTAAAATTTTCGTTAATATCACTCAATTATAATTCAAACTTCTTCTGAATTTCACTTCCTTGACTTATATATATGCCATCAAAACATATTACAAAAAATTGGACAGCTCCAATATATACACTCGACATTAATTATCTATAAATATTTTCTTCACTTTTATTAATGTACAATCAATTTTGTAATATGTCGTGAGAGTTAGACTTTTACAAAAGATGTTTGAGACTAATTACAATTTCAGTATACCTTCGATGACAAGATATAATATGAAACAATCAATTTTCTCTTTTGCGGTGACTTGATGTGACGAAAGAAATAAATATAATAAATAGTAAAAAAATATCGGTGAAATTGGCATGAAAAATTCAAGTTTAAAAGTAAGACCGTGTTTTGTACAATTAACTTTTCATATTTTGAGTCTTTGGTTAGCACTTAACAACTTATTTATTGTTATAATTTAATTATAATAGTCATAATGATAATTTTTAGTTGTTTTTATTTTTATTTTATCAAGGTTGCTAATATTTTTTATTTTAAATTACTATATAACGTACAAAGTACGTGATCCTTACTAGTGATTTAAAAAAGTAGAATAAGGGGTACAATTGTAAGTTCATAAATAATTTTAGGACAAGAATGCTCTCCCTAGTAATAGTGTAGATGACCCAAACCTTGAAAGTTGTGCCAAACATTTTTTATTTCAAAAAGATGAAAGGGAAACCTTGACCATGTACGATAAACATCTTGTTTTCTCTTTTCGTTTTAAAAAACAAAAAATAATTATTTTCTATCCTATGTTTGCCGCCACAGATCGGCACTCCATTGTCACCACTAACCGGCCTCCACCATCTGCCACGTGCCACTTCATTGTCACCGCTAACCGACTTCCACCATCTGCCAGTCGCCACCCACCCACCAGCTCATCCCGCTTACGCCACCAACACCACCCACCGCTTTATCCCATAAAAACACTTGGTATACAATGTATCCTTTGATTTTTCTAAAATCATTTTGAGAACACTGCCATACGTACCACTGTTCCGGACAAACCTATGACTCTATCAAGGCAGCCTTACACTGGTGTCCCAATCGGAATATGACAATGTTTTTATTCAATTGGTTTTTCCTACGCTACTCGAATAAAAAGTTTTTCGGGGACTTGGAAGGATACCAGATGGCTTAGGCAAACATGACCGATTTCGAGGAACCAGACGTGGTTTCGAGATGACTTTCCTTGATGAGTGGACTTGCATCTCCAGCTCCGAATCAGCCATTAATGTTTCAGGGAGTAGTTGTAGATGTTGTTAAAGGTGGCCAGAGGTGTGGCATGGCACAATGCAACTGATATTTAAGCAAGTGCAAGTGTAAAAAATGTTTGGAGGTCAATAGAGTTTTGGGAGCACAATTATGAAGTAAAGACGATGGGAGATTTCAAGGTCCATTGTAGCATTCTCGTTAATTTTCAGAAGGTCAATAGACGTTAATTTTAACCATTAACGTCTCAGTGTTGAAGATTTGCCATATGTATTTATGTTAAAAAAAATGGTGGATCCCATCCACCTTGAGGGGCAAATTTGGCAACACGCATTTGGTGGTCTCTCTCTTTATCTTCTCTCTCTCCCACACACACACACACACACAAGACTTCTCCCTCTGTGGGAAGTTCAGCAGCCATGATAACTAGAAGCCAGGATGTATCAGCAACCCATCACTGATCCAGCCCACCCACAAAACATGGGTCCCTACGATTCCTCCATCTCCGCCGGCAGCAGCAGCAGCAGCAGCGGCAGCTCCTCTTAATGCTCTGGAAAGCCTGCCGACCAGATCAACGGCCTCCTCGCCGGAGCCGGGTACAGGGTCCTGTCCTCGAAGATCCGGCAAGTCGCCCAGCGCCTTGCGCACCTCGAGACCGTCATGGTCAACCCCCCACCGAGGTCTCGCACCTCGCGAACGACGCCGTTCACTACAACCCGTCGGGACGTGGCCTCCTGAGCCGACTCGCTCCTCTCCGAGCTCTACCAACCCGAAATCGTACCCGACCCGTCAACCTTCTTGGATACGATTTACATTGCTAATACCCAGGTGGGTCCCGTTCTCATAAACCCGATGGTTAGTCTCCGCGAGTTACCAGCGGGAACTGAAATCGAGGAAGATTCCGGCATTAGGTTGGTGCGTGTGCTGATAACTTGCGCGGAGTCCGTCCGCCGCGGCGAGCTGTCACTGGTCGCATCCTTGATCGAAGAGAGAGAGACCACCAAATGTGTTGCCAAAGTTGCCCCTCAGGGTCATTTTTTAAACGGAAAAACGGATTTTATTCCAATCGGAACAAATCCTCAACGCTAATGTGTTACTTTTTAATATTGAAAACCCAAAATCTTATTTGAGAATCGAATATAAACTTCAGGGAGTTTATGTAATTTACCCGTTTTAGTTTTATTCAAACATCTCTACCACTCCTAGTTATGGTATGTTAAACCTTTTTCTTTTACTTGATATCTTTTATGCAGCTTGACATAACCACATTCAAAGCTTCAATTATTGACTCGTTCTAGAATTGTACGAGTATATAGTTTTATAATTAGACGCTGCGTTCGGAACGAGACAGTTTTTTAAAAAATAACATATAAAATTATATTTTCTTAAGAGTATCATCAAACTGATAGCTAAAAATTCCATTAATCTAGAAACTAAGCCGACATCTACAAGTATGATACAATCTCAAAGATGGTGATAAATTCTTGCACGACTTGTCATTATTATTTTTTTCTTCACTTTTCGTGCAGGATAGGGAATTTCTCTTTCTGGTGTTTGAAGGAACGTGATAAGCACCTGGGAAAGGCATATAAAAATAAGAAGTGGCTGTAGTTTAGTGGTAAGAATTCCTCGTTGTGGCCGTTGAGACCTGGGCTCGAATCCCAGCAGCCACAAGTGTCACTCTTTTTCATTATTTCTTTTCGTTCCCTTACTCCCTAAGCTATCATATCCTAAAGATTCTAGGAAATTTTGTTTTGTTGTTGTTGTGCAACTAACAACAACAGCAAAACGAAAGATCACCAACAATTCGTTGAAAATTTGATCAGATATCATACATATTCGGAACGTTAACGATTATGTTCATCTTGGTGATGTCCAAGAGCTTGCGAACCATGACGCGGACGAACCTTGGCTAGCATCACAATCTTGCAGGAGTTTGCGAATTATGGCGTGGACGAACCTTGGCTAGCATCACAATCGTGATACTTGTAGCACTTCTTCTAGTTCACTAATGCCTATAATTATTTCAAAGTTGGACCACCAAGGATTCCAATCTATTATTTCCTTGCTGTCTCGTATAAATATTATCCTATCCCAATCAACCAGTGGAGCCAAGGATTGATCGAACCCGTTTTGGTTTTTTGACAAAGTTTATTTGAATTTAGACAAATAAAGCTATAGAGTCAAGGTTGAATTCTGAACGTTTTAGTTTCTCCTCCAGTTTATTTATGTAATTTGCTTGCTGAATGTATGTAACCGGGGGAACCCTAAAACTAAAGTTTAACCAAAGAGCAATGTTTTTTTCAAAAGACAAGTCAACTAGGTGCTAATAAGGTCCCTCAAAGGGTCTTATTAAGACTACTTTCGAACTCAGCGCATAATCGAATTGGGACAAAGTGTTACAACTAAAGTAATTGTTTAGGATCTGACATCATTTGTCACCCATAATGACGGTTTTAACTTTACAAAAACAGTCGCCTAACTCAAGGAATCTGGCCTAGGATGTCTCAGAAGGCTAGAACGAACTCCGGAGGGCATGTGCCTTAACATTTTTAGGCGTTACGACTAACATAACATTTAATTGTAATCACAGTTATCGAATAGTTTAAACAAGAAAGAGGAACATCGTGCATATCAGGGGTATTTGTTGATACGGGAGGAGGAGACTGCAGCAATATTGGCGGAGGCGGTGCCACAAGTGGCGGTGGTGGCCGTGCATCAACCGTATAGAACAGGTACGGGCCGTACGGCTCGAATCTGATAACACAGCTATACCTAACATAAAAACAACTATACAGCCCACTACAATATGAGAAGATGTCTTTAGTAGCCAAATCCAAACACTTCCCACAGTCCAGTTTCGATATATCCGGCGTGCATTGTTCCATCGCATATGTTTTCCGATAGTCCTTGTAGCAGGTCATCTCCTGCGCATACTTCCGTTCACCGTCCACGAGGGCTCGGCGACGTAAACCGGACAGTAGTGATCCCAGCACGTCATTGAACTGGGCCGTCCGGTTAGTCTCGTTCCTAGTGACGTAAACAAAACCATCATCCACGGAGCCAAGTATGTTACGGTTGGAAAACCTTAACATGCAGTAATCGTAGCCGCGACTGGCTTCTTTTTGAGTAGGACAATCCTGGGTGATGGCTTGAACAGAGTTATTGAGGCAGCTGTGGCAGCTGGCGAGCGTATGATAGCCTGCGCAGAGTCCGATAGCGTAAACTTGATTTAGGTTTCGGCCAAAGGAAGAGTTAAAGAAGCCGTCGGAGTCAAGGTTGGGGCTGGTGGGGATGGAGGAAAGGAGGGCTTTCAGGTTCGTTGCATAGGTGCTGTTGTAGGTGTAGTTGCCACTAGTTGAACAGTGGCTGAATCTGAATTCTGACTGGGGAGTAGCGAGGCTCACTGGGAAATTGAGAATGAACATAAAGCAAATGGATAGTCTTGGATAGTCCATGCTTTCGTTATCTGTGTGTGCTCACATGTTGGGGTTATAAGGTCATGGACCATAAGAAAAATCAAATATATAAGAGCGCATCAATTAATTTTGTTTGAAAATTTTGAGGTCTAGACATAGACTTGTTTGAATTGAAGGCACGTAATTGAGACCAGTTTTCTGGCCCTCGGGAACCACCGGAAGGAGATGGGTGTCGGAGAAAAATAACCTACAGATGAGTTGGAATATGGTATGCGTTGATTAAGACGCAGGTAGTTGGAATATGGAATATGGCTTTCAACTAGATTATTACTCTCTTGTTCCACAAAGATTACATAATTATATTTGACTTTTCATGCACAAAAAACAAATTGGTCGTACTTTCTATGTTTCCGGTATGGGTTAGTACATTTTTGTTTTTGGTTAATGAACGAGTATCTTTTTTTTTTTCCTTGTTGTTTTTCTTTTCAAATATATATCAGCTGGGTTCTTTCTTTTTTCTTTTTCTACTTCTAGATCTCCATGAATCAATGTTTCACCGGCACCTACGGAGGTTGTCAGAAATCCATCTTTTGATTATCTTTCTCCTTACATCCACCTTTATCTCTTTTTGATATCAGCTTCCCCATATTAACAAAACTGCGAACTTGACCAATGAACCTATTGAAATTTAAAGCAAGAGAAATCTGAAAAGGAAACTACAATTAGATTATATACATGATGGGCTAATAAGTCAAAAGCAAAAAGATGAACAATTCATCATCTCTTTTTAGGGTTACAGCTAAAAGCCTAGTCAACGTCGACCAGTTTGCGTATAGCTTGCCTTAACGCTTAGTCGCTCGCCAGCTATGTCTCCTGAAATGCCCGAACGCTCGCCTAGCTACGCCTCCTCAAGCGCCTAGGCAGTCGCTTAGTCATTGGCCCAAGGGAACCTTGCCAAATCTGTATAGACTTTTAGTTGGCATGGTTGCTGAGGAGGGCAGATTTGGCGAACAGAGGTGGCCGAGTTGTCGGTGAAGGTAGTAGTTGATCAGCATTGGAGGTGGCAACAACTGAAAGACGCAGGATAGAAGAAGGCAGTGGTGGCGAGCAAAAGGTGCAAGATAAAACGTATCACACGTTATATATATTTTCATGATAATTTTACAAAACATAGTCATATTTATGATTTTAAAAGAGGTGAACGTGCTTTCATTTAACATAATAAACTAACATTATCGCGAAATATCAATAAGCAATATCCATATACATATACTTAATTAGAAGTTTAGTTAGTACACAAGAAAGAACAAAAAAAAAAAAGACTCTACTATAAAAGTATGTTGAAGAATATACTAAGATCAATTTGTTATTGCATGACACAATTTTACCGAGCTTAGGTAAACATCTTTTTAATATAATTTGTACATTTCAATAGCATGCCCATAATGTTAACTGCTTGTTAGTTTAATTTTGATAGAAAAAATTTTGGTTTACATTCTTTTGTACGACATGGTTTATAAAAGTTAACAAACATAGCTAATTAAATAGCGATGATGTAATGCTTTTAGAAGCAAATCAAATCCGCCAATAAAAACATACAGAGAATACATTATTGTTTGTGGGAGTTATATATGGTTTAAAAAGTTTAGCCAACACCATGAAAGATGATAGCTCAAAACCTCATAGTAAACAAATTATTCACCAAAATTTAACAAATTATTTATTAGACATTCTTAATAAGTTCAATTGGAGACAAAGATAATTATAACACAACTAATATCCTTTTGATTTTATATGCAATTCTATTATCTAGACATATAGTTTTATCTTTTCTTATAAGAGAGTGTCTTCATTAGGAGTAAAAAAGTTAAAATAAAATCAAAATTTGTTGGTATAGTGTCAAGGTAGAATTTAGAATGCTTATGAGCTTAATTACTTAATACATAAGAACACCATAAAAAAAATTTTGCTTAAAATTCTTCCAACAAAAATACATGAATTCAACTCATGCTCTATCCACTATATTACGTAACTTCATTTGTTCAAGTTAAAATTATGTGGCAAAAAGAAGTGTGACTAAACATGGTGTAAAAATAATCTTTATCTACATTTATTTTCAAATATATCATTACTTTTTAATGATACTTTATCCTTTTTATATATCTCACAAAATTTACGTACTACAATTTTTCTACATCTAACCAACGCGGTTGAATAGCGTAGCAGAAAACCTTAAAGCAAGCAAATCATTGACAACTAACCAATATTTTTACCCAACATATTGACCAAGTTACGTGTATCTTTGGACGTATCAAGATCATCAGTCGACTTGGTGTTTGGCATAACCACTATACAGCTAACTTTCTTTTGTTTTACATGTAACTTTAATTTTTAAATATACGTGTGCTTATGCATATACTTAGTGTTTTGTTTTCATATTATAGATTGTTTTTACAAATATAATAATTAAAATAAAGTCCTGATATGTAGTTATGTTGTTATGTAGAACATCAGAAGAAAAATAAGGACACCATAAAACAAATATTTATTCTCTAACCTGTCACCGGGCAAAAACACGAAATTTAGTTAAAAAAAAGTTTTGAAAATATTAGGAATGCGACAGTCATTGCCTGACTTATTCTAGATAGTGTTCTGATAAAGTTGGGGACATGCACCCTCAAGCACTATCTGGGATATAACTCAGAAATTGAAGCCTCATTTTTTGAGAAATGAGCAGATTTACTTGTTGAGATGCTCGAGTCTTTAGCCCCCGAACTGTATTCACGAGGCAGTGAAAATTCTGGGTCAACACTATTGTGGATAAAAAATGCAGGCTCTGAAGGCACATGGAGGGTGATTGAGAAGCTTGTGAGCACGCGATCAACTGAAGCTATAGTCGGTCTGGAAGCTACATTTTCTTGAACACATAGCAGCCCAATATGAATACATCTTGTGATGTGGTGTAGTGAACCTGATTCAGCCTTTAATATAGGATCGATTAGATTTGAACTCTTTCCTTCGCGCCAATTTTTCCATGCCTAAAGCATTCAACACGTGCAACTAAGATGGTAAGTATAAGCTATGTTAGATCTAGCTTGGCTACTATTAGTAATGAATCTTATGGAATCATACTTACATAGCTTAGAAGGTCCTCCACATTCTCCCCATTACAAAAATAATTGTTCCTCTGACCGCTTACAATTTCAAGGACTAACACACCAAAGCTGTAGACATTTGACTTCACTGAGAACTACCCATGCATTGCATACTCCGGCACCATATATCCACTGAGATAGTTAAATACTTGTTTTAGTTCACAGTTTAAAGATTACATCCCAAACATTCCGTTTGAGAATAAAAGCTAAGTTTACTGGTCTATTTGTGTTGCTTTGTTGACGTAGAAACATAAATGAGCTTCAAGGTAATATCACATTAGCATAAATACACTTACTAGGTTCCGACAATTCTACTTGTGTCGCCTTGTGTCTCATCTAACTCGAACAATCTTGCCATGCCAAAATCAGCAATTTTAGAGTTCATCTCTTCATCTAACAAAACATTGCTAGCTTTGAGATCGCGATGAATGATTCTAAGTCGAGAATCTCCATGAAGGTATTGAAGTCCCCAGGCAACGCCTCCTATAATTTTGTACCGCCTATGCCAGTCCAAATATCTCCGTTTTACCGGATCTACAAGTATGACCAAACATAAAGCTTTGTCAAGTCTCCATAAATAACTAATTTTATGCTCAAAATTCCGATTTGAATTCTCATTTGTTTGGTACCTCCCAAGGAGCAGGAACTACCATAATGAAGAATCATTATGTAGTGCAAAATTTTGCTTTACGCTAGATGATAGCATAACCAACTAAAAATCATGTACGCCTAGTTTTCCATTCCCATTTTTGGCTTTGCCTTGTGAACAATTTAAGGCATCTCCTCAGACAGCGTAGTAACGCCTTGTGCACGTGCTAGTCCTATTAAAGTTTCAAAGCGCACTATAACTCATAGAATGGTGGAGAAGCAAGAGAGCTTTATATCGTACTAAATAAGAACTTGTCAAGGCTTGCATTAGGCACAAATTCGTAGATAAGAAGCCTTTCTGCCTTTTCCAGACAGAAACCAAGGAGTCTAACCAAATTCTTGTGCTGAAGCTTTGCCACTAACAAGACCTCATTTTTGAATTCCAATTCACCTTGTCCTGAATCATTCGACAATCTCTTTACTGCTATCTCTCGTCCATTTTGAAGCCTACCCTGAAGATCAAGCAAAACCAATAAACAGTTGAGCTATAAACTAACTACTTAGTCAATATGCAAGTGATTCCCACCAACTTTATGCTAAAAAATCTGAATTCCAATAAGAAGTTGTTGATACGGATTTACGTATATTGCCTGTTACCTTGTAAACAACACCAAATCCACCTCGCCCAAGCTTATTAGCATAAAAAAAAGTCATCGGTCGTAACTCTTACTTTGTCAAAATCGAACAACAAGGATTCTACACTGCTAATTTCGTCGACAACTTCACCAAGAAAAACAACATAAAAAAGAAAGTTACCATGATCAATGTTTAGCCATCTCAAAGTTTTCAGATTGCGCCTGGTTATAATTCCTCAATCTCGAGGAACGGTAACAACTAGGAAGCTTCTACGTTACATGTGAGTAAACAAAACCTAGAGTTTGTACTTGGTTTAACTTAAAAACCAGCTTCTTGACATTTTTGTGCGCTCGTAATTACATCGAGGTTTTCAGCAACAATTGTGTCCCACATGGGGGTTTAGTGAAGTTTCTGAGGTTAAACCCAACCGTATAGCTGTTATATGGAGAAATCTTCTGGTGTCTTGGTCTCATAGTTAAGTGCTCCGGTTATTAGAAAACATTGTCTACGATGGTACTTTGTATCATGCACGAAAGGAAAAGTTTCTTGTGAACGGTGTTAAGGTACACTACATACTGAGTTGTATTTCTTGAACATCTTTTTTGCTTTAGCTTTGTTAATTTTTCCGACGAAGGCTAGGTTTATGAGTGACAAATAAATCAATCATAGCGCCAAACTTACTTTCAACATTTAGTTTTTGCTTCCTCAATCTTAGAAAGAGGCATATCAGGACCACTATCAACAAAGTAGAAGATGTGGGAATGACAATAATGATAATTGTTTGAGATTTGTTGCTGCTACCTCCTGCAATCACAAGATAAATTGTGAGTTACATGCCAAATTTATTAATTTCTCAACCACCTATACCTTATTGAAAAGATAATAGGTAACCACAACTACTTTTTATTGTTACCTGTGATGTCTACACTCCTATGCCCAAAAGCCCACCAATAAGAATTGGTCAGGTAATTAAGAATTGTCACTACTACCGATGAAGGAGGGGTGGTCTTGAGTTGCAAATCTAACTTAAATGGTGACAGCGAAAGCTTTAAGAAAACCAACTTCACTTCACATAGCATTAGGATCGGGATCAATCGTCATCTACCATAACGTATTTAACTTTACAAGGACAGTTGCCTAACTTCAGGAATCTGGCCTACGATGTCCCAGAAGGCTGGAACGAACTCCAGAGGGCATTTGAGATGTAACTAAGATTTTCAAGACTTCGGTAACGTTCGATAACACTTCCAGTATTGATTTTTTGTTTTAAAAAAATTAATCAAAATCAATTAATTTTTTTTTTTTTACAAAACAAATGGGTATTTGATTCCTCAGTTTTTATTTTGAGTTTTTTCTTTTGGGTATTTGATTACCCAGTTTTTTCTTTTGTGGTGATTTGCGGTGGCAGCCGGCTAGCGGCGGTAGGCAGTGGCAGTGGGATGTGGCTGCTAGCGGTGGGAGGGTGGTTGTGATGGTAGTCTCAAAATAAAAACCAAAACTGAAAATCAAAAACTCTTTTTTGGAGTTTTAAAAAATAGCCTTGTTTTAAAAACTGATTTTCAAAACTGCAGAAGAAAAAAAAAACAAAAATTGTGTGCCAAACGCATTTATTTTTTCCAATTTATAAAATTGGAGAAAAAACTCAAAAAATAAGTGTTACCAAACGGTGTCTTCATTTCGGGGGTTATAAACCAACTTAAAATTTAACCGTTGTAGCGCTGAAAGGAAAGGTCCATAGGGTAGCCTAATTGCTATTCTAGCCATTGGTCATGACTACCATATAGTTTAAACAAGGAAGTAAAACATCGTGTATACCAGGAGTATCTGTTGATACCAGAGGAGGAGACTGCGGCGCTGGAGGGGGGTTGCGTGGAGTTTGGCGGCGGTGCATCAGCCTTAGGTTGAAAGAACTGGTATGGCTCGAATCTAAGAACACAGCTGTTCCTAATACTAGTACAACCATTACTCCCAACACAATATCTGCTCGCCATATCCCTAGCCTATCCAAACACTTCCCACACTCCATCTCCGATATATCCGGCGTCCACTGTTCCACCCCATAAATCCTCCAATTCATGCTGACCATATCAGCCGCATACTTTCGAAGACTGCCAGCGGCGACTTGGTCATGTAAATTGAACAGTAGATTTACCAGCACATTATTGAACTGTACATTACCCAACACATGACTCTTATTCGTTGCGTTCATCTCGTTCAAACTGGGATATGTTTTACACATATACATGTTTGTGAGAGAAAGTGGGAGAGAAGCCCGGGATATGTTTTACACTCAAAAATTTAAATTATAGAATTCAAACTACCTAGCTAGGATAAGGGGAGGCAACCCACGGATAGGGCATGTGATGCAGGAGATTGTTTCTTGCATGATACACCATCGTTAACACGCCCCTTGCAAGATTTAGGCTCCATTGGTGACTCCAATCTTGGATCGAAGGTGGAGAAATTGTGGACGACCGAGTGCCTTGGTGAGGATATCTGCGAGTTGATCCTTGGTGCTGATATGATGGACACGAAGGGAGCCATTAGTGACGCATTCATGAACAAAGTGGTAGTCCAATGCAATATGTTTCATTCGGGAGTGGAAGACTAGATTAGCTCAGAGGTACGTAGCACCAGTATTATCACAAAAAGAGTGCAGGAGATTTTGGGAGCGTGAGGCCAAGCTCCTCCAGAAGGTTGGTGACCCAAATAATTTCGGCAGTGAAGTTCGCAATGGCCTTGTATTCTGCTTCAGAGGACGAGTGAGATACCAATTTTTTACCACTTGATTTTCAAGAGATGGCATTGGACCCAAGATAAATGATGTAGCCAGTGGTTGAAAGACCATTGTCATGATTGCCACCCCAGTCAGAATCACAAAAGGTCTGAAGCATGATAGGAATTCTGCGGCGGATATAAAGGCCATGATGAATGGTGGCTTTCAGATAACGAAGAACGCGTTTAAGGGCTGTCCAATGAGGTTCCGTAGGAGAGTGCATGAATTGAGGTAGGCGATTCACCGCAAAGCACACATCCGGCCTAGTGAGAGAGAGGTATTGTAAAGCGCCAACTAGTTTCCGATACGGTGTCGGTTCAACATGCGACGAGCCATCGTGGAGGGTGAGAGCAGAGGTGTTACACATGGGTGTGTGGACTTCCTTGGCGCCAGTCATACTAAAAGTATGAAGTAAGTCATTGATGTGGCGGTGTTGTGAGAGAAATAAACCATTAGGCGTGTTAATGACTTCTACACCCAAGAATTGATGGAGAGGGCCGAGATCTTTAAGTGAAAACCTGTGGTCGAGATTCTTGACAAAAGAATTAAGGAAGTCAGTGTTGTTGCCTGTTAGAATAATGTCGTCCACTTAGACGAGAAAATAGGCAATAATACTATCCTTGGTGTAGATGAAAAGTGAGGCATCAGTGACAGACTTGGTGAAGCTGACTTGAAGAAAGTAGCCCTTGAGTTCTTGGTACCAAGCACGTGGTGCTTGCTTGAGTCCATAGAGAGCTTTGCGAAGCTTGCAGACATAATAGGGCAAGGTGGAGTGAAGAAAACCAGGAGGTTGAGTCATGTAGACGTCATCATGGATAGTGCCGTTCCAGAAAGCATTGTTGATGTCAAGTTGCTGAAGCGGACAGCTCTGAGAAAGCGCAAGACAGGGGACAACATGAATTGTTGTTGGCTTAGTGACAGGACTAAAAGTGTCTGCATAATAAAGGCCAGGACGTTGATGGAAGCCTTTCGGGACAAGGCGAGCTTTGTATTTGGCAATTGTACCATCAGGATGACGCTTGATACGAAAAATCCATTTGCAACCCATAATGTTTTGGTCAGTCATTGGAACGAGATCCCATGTGCCATTGCGTATTAGAGCATCAAATTCTTTGGTCATGGCTTTACGCCAATTGGGTTCGGCTAAGGCTTAAGAAAGACAAGTGAGTTCTAAGGTGAGGGGTAGTGGTGTGATTGATGTATTTGGAGTTGAAATATTTGGGGTTCAGGTGACGGGTACGGGTGGAACATAGAGTAGAGAGTTGTGTAGGAGTAGGAAGATATGGAGAGGAAGGTGAGGAAGAGGGTGATGGCGTGGGGAAGAAGGGTTCTGCTTGATGGTGGTTGACATGGGAAGAGAGGGAGGGACAGGTGCGGGATGTGTCGTGGGTAAAGGGGATATGGATGAAGGAGGAAGAGAATTAGTGGGTGTGAGTGAGTGAATTGTAGTGTTTGGGTGAGATAAATGTAAGTTTGAATGTGAAGTGGAATAAGATAATGAAGATTCTGGTGGGTTTTGTTGGTTATTGTTTGAATTGTTAGTGTTTGATTGATATAAGGGTGAGGAGGAAAGGGAATTTGAATAAGATAAGGTGGTTAGGGAAGGGGGACCGGATAAGAGGTGAAGATGATTTTGAATGTAAAAAGTACTGTGGGACATGGCTTGTGGTGTGGGGAAGGAAATCCGTAGCTTTGGCTGCCAAGTCCTGCTTGGAGTTTGCGTAATGTTTACTACTAGTTTGCGTGGAAAAAATTTGTTCAATAAATTTGACGTGACACGAGATGTAAATTTTTTGGGAGACGGGATCAAAGCATTTGTACGCAGACTGGGTAGTAGAATAACCAAGAAAAATACAGGGAGTGGAACGGGGTTAGAGTTTAGAGGAGGTGTATGGACGGAGCCAAGGGTAACACAGACAGCCAAAATTTTTGAGACGAGTATAATTTGCAGTGCGATGAAATAACATTTCAAAGGGAGATTTAAAGTTAAGAATAGCAGTGGGAAGACGATTAATGAGGAAGACAGTAGTGATAAATGCATGTGGCCAAAACTTGATCGGAAGAGATGCAGTTTGAGGAGAGTTTTTCCAGTTTCAACGATTTGCCGATGACGGTATTCGGAAGTGCCATTATGTTCTGGAGTATGGGGAGGAGTAGTGAAATGAGAAATGCCATGAGCGGTGAAAATATTTTTGAGGGACTCGTATTCGCCAGCATTATCGGAGTAAAGTGACACCAGTGGTAGTTGAAAGAAGTTTTCAATTAGATTTTTGAATTGAGGAAATAAGGTGTTAACATCATATTTTTGTCGCATAGGATATAACCAAATATATTTAGTGTAATGATCGACAAAAAATAGATAGTAACGAAAATGATGATGCGCCAATTCAGTTGGCCCCCAAACATCAGTGTATAGTAATTGTAATGGTTGAGGGCTGGTTAATGAATTTGCATCAAATGGAAGTTTATTACTTTTATTACAATCGCAGAAATTACATTGAACGGAACATTTAGAAGACAAGTGAGACCCTAACTTATTTGACCCAAGAACGGAACGGAGAATTCGAAGAGATGGATGCCCTAGACGTTGGTGCCATTCAGCTAAGTTGGGTTTGGAGGTGGAGTGAGCTTGTGGAGTGGGTAAGAGGACATGCAGTAAACATCAATTACATTCTCCCCGCGAAGAAGTGGCACCCCTGTGCGTAGATCCTTCACCACAAAATAGAGAGGAAAAAAATTCAAGTGAGACATTATTAGAATGACAGAATTTTGCGACAGAAATAAGGTTCTAATTGACGGAACACAAAGAACATCATCTAAGGCAAAGGTGGTGTGTGGGGTGCGCAATTTGGCATGGCTACCATCACTGATATGAATTTCATTAGGGCCTCCATAATCCGTATATGTATAGAGGTTGTCAGTGTCAGAAGTGACATGATGTGATGCATCAGTGTCAAACAACCAGGATGGTAAGATCGGACGGTGCATTGTGGTTGCATTTGCAGTAGGTGGGACAACCTGGGATGATTGAATAGAATGCATGATTTGGACATTATTTTTGCGAAGAAAACGGGCAAGTTTGCGATATTCATTTGTAGCATGTCCCGGACGATCACAGAAGCGACAGTGAAGAGAAGACCGGGAAGGAGCCATGCGATTATTGGTAGGCAGACTAGACCAATTGTTGAGGCTAGTGGAGTTGGTGTGGGTACGGGTAGGGAAATGATCATTGGTACGAGGAGGTAATTAGGCATTGTTGTGACCAGAAGAGGCGCTGCCATGGTGATGTGTGGTTCGAGATGTGAACTTATTTTGTCGATGAGTGTAATTGTCGTGGCAATAGGGAGAGAAGGGTTAGGTTCTTCCTTCTTGAGATGAATTTCGTAGTCTCCAAGTTTGTCGTAGAGTTCATCAAAAGAAATTGGTGTGTCATGAGCTCGAAGTGCCGCAACAATTTCTTTGAATTCGGGACCGACACCAGCAAGGGTGTAGAGAACCAAGTCATCCTCAGAAAGAGGGTTGTCGACAAGAGCAAGATCATCAGCAATAGCTCGCATGTGTTCGAGATATTCCTGAATGGAGCGAGTACCGCGAGGGTTGTTCAGGAGCCGTTCTTTGAGAGACATGACTCGCGAATGAGATTTGTTTGCGAAGAGGACTTGGAGAAGTTCCCATGCTTCCTGTGAGGTGGAAACGGTGGAGATGTGAGGCTGAATGGTGTCAATGAAACTGCCAAGCATGGCATTGAGGAGAGTTGATCTTGACGAAGCCAGAGGGTATAATCCGGGTTAGGAATTTGTTTGGTGGAGGTGGGGGATTCAAATATTGTTTGGGAAGGTGGTGGAATTGAACCATCAATGAAACCAAGGAGATTGTGGCCAATGAGACAGGAATACAGTTGAGTTCGCCATACGGTGAAGTTGGTGTATGTAAGTTTAGTGAGAAGATGAGAGGGTGCATTGAAGAGAACCACAGAGTTTGCCATGGATCAGTTAAAAAAAATTGGCCTTCAAGCAAGAAAGGCTCTTGATACCATGTAAAGAAAGGTTTTCTGTATTCCAACTTCAGTTTCTAATTGCACGTGACAGACTATATACTTGAGGATATACATGTTGATGAGAAGCCTGGGATATGTTTTACACTCAAACATTTAAATTATAGAATTCAAACTGCCTAGCTAGGATAAGGGGAGGCAGCCCACGTTTAGGGCATGTTATGCAGGAGATTGTTTCTTGCATGATACACTATCGTTAACAAAGATAACCATCATCCATGGAGCCAAGAATGTTACGGTTGGAAAACCTTAACATGCAGTAATCGTACCCGCGACTGGCTTCTTTCTGATTAGGACATGCTTGGGTTTGGGTGAAAAGTGTCATTGAGGCAGCTGCGGCAGCTGGCGACCGCCAGATCGCCTCTGCAGAGTCCGATTGCGTAAACTTGGTTTGGGTTTTTGCCGATGAAAGAGTTAAAGAAGCCGTCGGAGTTGAGGTCGGAGCTGGCGGGGATGGAGGAAAGGAGGGCATTCAGGTTCCTTGCATAGGTGCTGTTGCTGGTGTAGTTGCCAGTGTCTGAACAGCAGTTGAATCTGAATTTTGACTGGGGAGTGGTGAGGCTCACTAGGAAATTGAGAATGAACAGAAAGCAAATACATAGTCTTGGAGAGTCCATGATCTCGATCCCTCTGTTTGCTCAAAGAAAGCAGGTAGATATTCTTGGTGTTGAGCTTTAGAAATTAGCATTGAGGGTTTCAGATCTCGTGGAAATTGACCAAGTCTGCCGGTGTACAACTTTGTGACTTTTCCGTGCTTTCGTACCACTGTCTTATAAGTTGAGGTTTTAAGGCGTAGCAATTAGCATTGAGGTTTTAAGGAAAATGATGGAAACTCCCACATCATTTTCCTTTTTCCTCTACTACGCAGGGAGATGATAGAATTGAAAAGTTTGTATCACGTTATCAATGTATAGTAATTAACATTATAAAAGGTTTTATCATCTGATATTTAACAAAATATTCATCACGATATTATTAGGTAATAGGCCATACAAGTAATCAAATATATAAGAGCAAGTCAGTCAATTAGATTTAAAAAATACGGAGACCTAGACATAAGACTTGTTTGCTCGGAAAGCATCAGATTGAGACCAATTTTCAGGCCCTCAGGAACCACCAGATGGGTGTAGGAGAAAAGTAACCCACAGATGAGTGGAAGATGGTATCGGTTGACTAAGACGTAAGTGGTTAAGGACAAGGCACAAGCCAGGTCGAGTCCCACCGTTGACCGTGACCCATTTCTATCTTTTCTGTGTTCTTGCCTCTTTCTTTTTTTGGTAAAAGTCCTTGTATTCATTTCACCAAAGAATTACAGCCTTTCACTTTACATAACAAAACTATGTAATATCTTTCTATATACAGCTAAACAAAAACTCTATAGGTACCTAAAGATGTCAAATGGGCCGGGCTTGGGCCGGCCCAGCCCAAGCCCATCGGGCCTCTAACAAATCGGGCCGGGCCGGGCCAAGGGGGCTGCCAACCAGGCCGGGCCTGGTTCCGAGGATATCTGGGCCCGGTCCAAGCTCAGGCCCTAGGCCCAACATTTAGGGCCGAGCTTGGGCCTGCCCGGGCCCAATTTTCTTTTTTTTTTTAATTTTTTTTTGGCATTTTCTTGTTATTCAAGGTAAGAGTTTTTTTTATTTATGATAATTTGCTGTTAGGGACGCTTTATTAAAGCGTCCTTAACAGATTCCAAGTTCCGGCCCACTCAAATTGTAACATAAATTGACAATATACAGCAAATGTGGGGTACACGATGCATTGGGGTCAGCAATTTCAATACATAAAAATGTTGGAAATTTACTCGATCCCATGACCACTATATTTATAAAGAAAAAAAATCAATAACTTAAAGATGTGTTATTATTCTTCGCATTACTTAAATCTTTAGTACTGTTTAGGGGGAAAAAGGAGAATAAATCCATTGAGGGGAAAGGGGGGGAAAAGTGGAATTTCAAAAGTAAAGAGGGGGGCCTAAACCGGGCCAGACCCGGGCCGGGCCAAACCCAGGCCTGAACAGGGCCTGACCTGGGCCGGGCCGAGCCCGGGCTTTTTCCTGGGAAATGTAAGCCTGGCCCAGGCCCAGGCCCTAAAAGGCCGGGCCAGCACTGTTCATCAAAGGGGCCGGGCCGGGCCAGCCCGCGGGCCGCCCGGCCCATTTGACAACTCTATAGGTACCCCTCAATTAATTAAATCAAAAACTCATTAAGCATTAATCTAAGATGTACATATGAAAATTCTCTCAGGCAGTCCCCATTCTGCACAAATTCTTTTATTCCTTGCTGTAGGTTGTACCTTATTCCAGCTGCAAACTCTCCATTTCATCCATTGTTGAATCACCTGCCAGCAGCTTTCATGTCTTGCTTGCATATGCTCAAAGACCCTTGCATTTCTTTCTTGCCAAATTCCATAGATAACTGCAGTTATGGAAAGTTTAATTAGCTTTGTTTTAAAGCTTTTTCCTCTGAATTGGTGTACTACATGCTTCGTGAACTGGTCCCAGGTTATGATGGGTACCTTAACCCCTAGCTTGTTGAAGATTGTCTTCCATATACCTTGAACATAAGGGCATTGAATAAAGAGATGACCTATGTTTTCCTGCTGGGAATAGCACAATTCACACTTATCATCCTGTATCATGTTCCATTTTTTCAATTTATCTTTTGTTCTCAGCCCATTCTTGCAGACCATCCACATCATCACTGAGCATCTTGGTATGTTTCCTGGGAACCAAACAAGTCTCCACCATTTCATAATATTTGCCTTAGTTCTGAAATGGTTCCAAGCTAAGTTAATGGTGAATTGTCCACTCGAATAGAGATCCCAGGACAGTTCATCTCTGCTATCAGATCTTGGAGCTGGCATAGAGGTGATGATTAGGTTTGCTTCTCTTAATGCAAGAGATCTAGCAGCTGGCAAACCCCATGTTTGATCTAGTATGATAACTGCAACTTTTGAGCCTACGCCTAGGCCAAAGTCATAGGCAATTCTCAACCCATATTTACTTGTTAGAATACCACAGGGCAGCCACTTATCCTTCCATAGCCAAACATTCTTCCCATCTCTAATTTTGTAAGTGCAGAGTTGTTGAAGTCTTGCCCTTAGTTTTAATAGTTTGCACCAAGTCCAAGAAAGTGTGGTTAGTGCTTTAAATGTCCATATGTGCCTTTCTTTGATAATGTAGCTATGGCACCATCTCACCCACAAGGAATCCTTCTTGTGAGCCAAGTCCCAGAGGTGCTTGCATATGGCTATTTGATTCCATTCATCTATCCTTTTAATTCCCAAGCCCCCATCTCTCTTAGGTAGACACACCTATTTCCAGGATATTTTGCACCAGTACACCTCACATCCTTCCCATGCCAAATAAAGGCTCTAATTTTCCTCTCAACAATCTTCATTATCTTCTTAGGCAAGATAAAGATACTACACCAATATATTTGCATGCTTAATAACACAGATATGGCTAGCTGTACCCTGCTTGCATATGATAGATTTTTAGCTGTCCAACTTGTTATTCTCTTTGTCAATTTCTCAATCAATACTTGGCAGTCTTTATAGTGAATCTTTGTAGAAATTAGGGGTACCCCCAAGTATGTCACTGGAAAATGACCAAGGGATACACCACTAATGCTCACTAGTTCTTCAACTTGCTCCTCCTTAACCCCAGCCAAGTATATAAAGCTTTTATTCAAGTTTGGGGCCAAGCCTGATAACTCCTCAAACTCTTGCAAAGCTTCTTTAATAATCAGCATAGATTCCTTATCAGCCTTAGCCAATAGGAATAAAATCATCTACAAAACACATGTGACTTATTTGTAGACTCTTACATTTTGGGTGATACTTGAACCTATCCTGACCTGCATAGAAGTCCATAATGGTTGTAAAACCTTCCATGACCACCAGGAACAAGTAGGGAGATAGGATCACCCTGTTTTAGGCCCTTCTTGCTTCCAAAATAGCCATCCATACATCCATTCAAGTTAATTGAAAATCTGGCTGTAGTGACACATTTCATGGTCCATTCAACAAACTTGCTTGGGAATTGCATAACTTCCATCATTTTCTGTAAGAAATCCTATCCCACAGAGTCATAAGCCTTATGTAGATCAATTTTTAAAACACACCTTGGCTGCCCTCCTTTTTTATGATAGTTCTTGACTAATTCCTGCATTAGCAAGATGTTATCAGCAATATTCCTGTTAGATACAAATGTTGATTGCCTTGAACTGATGAGCTGTGGTAGTACTCTCTTTAGTCTGCACATAAGACCTTGAAAATGCATTTATACACCACATTACAACATGCTATAGGCCTGAATTCTTTCATTGTACTTGGACAAGGTACTTTAGGGATTAAAGTCAAGGCAGTGTTGTTGAAAAGTTGAACTCCTTTAGATTTCTCAAAAAACTCCTTAACAGCTGTAATCACATCCTGTTTGACTACTTCCCAATTTTGCTGGTAGAACTCTGAGGTATAGCCATCAGGGCCTGGTGCCTTTTTGTGTTTTAATGAGAACATTGTCTCATGTATTTCTCTTTCACTTACAGGTGCACACAACATAGCTTGATCCTGACTGGAGACTCTTTTTGTGATGACTTCCATTAATCTCTCTTTTGTGTGTTCGTGTTCATGGACTGAGTTTCCAAGGAACTTTTGAAAATGTTCAATGGCTTCTTTGTGTACTTCCTGTGTTCCCACAATCTGCTCCCCATTCTCATTCTTAATTGATAAGATCTTATTGTAAGATCTATGAGTCTGCACTTTTTTATGAAAAGATGCAGTGTTCCCATCTCTAATTTTAATCTCCCTTACCTTTGATTTCTGAAAGTAGAAGGCCTCCTCAGCTTGAACCAGCTCAATATATTGTCCTTGTAGTTCTTTTTCCATAGAAATTAAAGACTGATTCTAGTTTTGCATAATTTTCTTTTGCACAACTTCAAGTTCCATAAATTTGGCTGCTATTCTAGCTGAAATTTGGCTGTAATATTCTGTATTCAATCTCCTTAGTGCTGGCTTAAGCAATTTCAGCTTTGCACTCAATCTGTGGCATGCATCCCCAGTCACCATTTCCCCCCAAGTCGTTGTAACTATTTCTTTGAAGATGCTATGATTCATCCAAAAATTGAAAAACTTAAAAGGTCTTCTCCCCTGCCATTGCTTTAGGTCAACATGTATAGTAAGCAAGGCATGATCAGACAGGCTTGGCACATGTATGTCCACTTGAGTATT
The DNA here is from genome assembly GCA_033070095.1 of Escallonia herrerae. Lineage (NCBI taxonomy): Eukaryota > Viridiplantae > Streptophyta > Magnoliopsida > Escalloniales > Escalloniaceae > Escallonia > Escallonia herrerae. The sequence goes on from JAVXUP010000573.1 coordinate 226,799, forward strand.
AGGATAAGCCTCCATCCAGCTACTGTTTTGCATTGCTCTGTCTAATTTTCCCATGATCATATCATTTTCTCTTTTGTTACACCATGTAAATAGCATACTTCTAGTGTTCATATCCTCCAGTTGACATGTATATAGGCACTGATTGAAATCTAGCACATCTCTTGTATTTATGCCAAGTCTACCTACTTTCTCATGGGAGTACCTCACCACATTAAAGTCACCAGACACCATCCAAGGAGCATTCTCTATTCCATTTGCATCGTGCTCTAGATTCTGCCATAGCATTCTCCTTTTGTCCCCCTTATTGTTAGCATATACAACAGTTACATAGTATATACCCCCATGCCCCATGTGTGTTACTCTGCAAGTTATGTGCTGGGAAGATTTGGCCACCATTTCCACTTTTACCTTCTCCTCATCCCATCCAAACCATAATCTTGAGACTCCTTTATTATTCAAAGCATATTCAAAACACCAATTCTTACTCCATTTCGTAGTTATTTCCTGTATTATTTCTTCTCTCACTCTGGTCTCCAATAGACCTATTACTTCAACTTTATGCCTCTTCAAAACTTTCTTTACCTCAGCTTGCTTCCTAGGGTTATTGAAACCCCTGATGTTCCAGCTGGCTAATAAAGTCATTTATTTTTAGATTTGGTGCCATTTTTGGCACTTGATCTGTTCACAGCCCCTTTCTTTGCTGTTTCACTACTCAATACCTTTATTTATCTCCTGAACTCTGAGTATCATCCATAGGCATAGTTTCCCCCATGTTGTCTCCTCTTGTAGCATAAGTATTTTTAGTCTCTAATAGTAGACCAGGCTCTTGAAGTGAGCCTAAGTATGTAATCTCCTCCCCACTAGAAAGAGTAGCATACCTGTTAGAGATGGTAATTGTTGATGTCTGCTACATTGAAAGTTCAGCTATGGTGCCTGCCTTCCTTCTTTTGCTTTGGCTTTGGACTGCTTGGTTCTTTTAGGTACACCTCTTTGCTTTCATTCACTGCCTTCTTTTTCCATACTTTAGGTTATGGTTTTAGGCAATTGGCTTCTCTGTGACCAAACATGCTGCATTGTTTATACTTCACAGGGATCCATTCAAACTCCACATTTACTTCCACAATCTGGTCATTCGGTCCCTTCAATGGTATTTTCTTCGGGGAAGGTCCATCAACATTAACTTCAACACATACTCTAGCATAGCTCAATCTTTCTTTTGTAGCCGTCATACTGTCCATGAACAGTGGTTTCCCAATTGAGCTAACAATTTTGCTCAACATTTTCACTGACCAAAACTGCAATGGTAAATGCTGCAATTTAACCCATACCGGTACTGCCATCAGGTTATCCTTTTCAATCAACATCCCAGGATTCCATGGCTTAATGATTAGGGGTTTGTTATCAAAAAACCAAGGACCATTTTCAATAACTTGTTCTTGTGCCTTTAGGTTATCGAACTTAACCACAAAAACACCAGGTTTCAGTAAGCTTAGGGACAAAACCCCGAATTTGTTCCATCGTCGTTCCAAAAAAAATTTCATTACATAGAATGGTGGTCGTGCTCCAATCACATGAACAACCACTGCATGTTCCCAAGCTTTCACCTCCTAATCTACATCTTCATCAGTATACACTACTCCTTTCCTTCCCATCACTTCTTGTGGTGGGATAAAATCAAGTTTATTTGCCAAATTAAATTCCTGATTTGGACGAAGAGTAGTTGCATATGATTTCTTATTTTCCAGGTTTTTCATTCCTATGTTTTATGTTTGCATATAAAGGAAGAGGGGGAAAATCAGTATTGTCCACATCATTTTCATTGGGCTTACGTGGCATAATGATGTGGCTTTCAGACGAGTGCTCCACACGCGCCATCTTCTGTGTTACCTGTTCTTGATTTTCTTCTTCCAAGGGCACATTAATGGCTTCCAAATCTTGTTTGTTGTTCTCCATAGATATCTTCTCCGACCGCTTAAATGCAGGATTTATATTTACTCGATTCCCACTTTCTTCATTACTTGTTTCGAATTTCTTCCTTTAATTTCCTATTTTCCTTCTTCATTTCTTCAATTTCATCCCACAACGTACTTGCATTACTTCCTCCTTATCTGAATCCGAACTCGAATCCACTATTCGCCTCTCCTGCATGCAAGATACCGGAAGATTTCCTGGTCTCAGATCCCCAACATCACTGAAATGCTCTAATCCCAGAGCAATTTTCATTCCCGTATGACCAGTTTCCTGGCCCTTACCCACACTGCTTTGATGTATGGTTTGCCAATCCTTTCCAACAAAATCACTTGCGAAAGGATTTCGCGGTGGACCTCTTTGCCTCGATGATTGGCGCGTATTGATTGCTGTTTGCATTTTGTATCCGAATCCACGTTTTTCCTCTCCCGATTCCAAGTTTCTTGTTAGTTTCTCACAGTTTCTAGAGAGAAGGCATTCTTGCCTCTTTCTTTATGGTCTTTCGCGACTAAATGGCTTTTAACTGGAGAATTACTTTCTTGTTCAACAAAAATTACTTAATTACTAACCCAGAAATCCGTGCCAAGCACGGGACACTTTTATCCAAAGTCATTTATTTTTCGTAATTTTGAATTGTATAATAATATTTATTGCACAATTTTTTTATGTTCATGGTTTAGTCAAGAAAGATATTCACCTTTTTTTTTGTTGGAGGGGTAAACTTTATTTTAATAAAATTAATTAATCCTTGTGGTGAAATATCAATAGGCAATGTCCTTATTTATATTTGCTAATTCTGATTTGGTAACTATATAGGTGAACAAAATTTGAAGTTTATTTAGTACATAAAAAGGAAAAAAGTGAATTCCACTGATAAAAGAAAGTGATCGCAATGAGGAAATAATAGTTTCACCTTATAACCTTCTTTAGATTAAGGGGGAAGGAATAGGATTTTCTTCCGAACAGATTGTGCATAGGAGCTGCAACAGACACAAAGCAGAAGTGAGAGGCAGAGCTTACTTCAGGGGCTATTCCGAGCTGTAGAAGAAGTGGACTTATTAGCATTCCACCACCAATTCCAAAAACGCCTCCCAGAAGACCTGCCAGTAGTGCCATTACTGGGAAAATGAGCTTGTTTGATGCTCCACCTGTAGCCTGGGAGCCTATTTCCTTCATCAAGAAGTGAAAGTGGTGGCTTGTGTGAGGAAATATTGAAATGTGTGCTCTCTACAGTAGAAGAGATAAATAAATATTGTGTGAAGCACCTGCTGATCGGGAGTTTTATTTCGGAGTTTCTCTCTTCTCCTGTAAAGGATCCAGGCGGTAATAAATATGGCTAGAGGACCCTGAATCGTCGATAGAATCCAATACCCCACTCCACATGTATATTATCGTGTTGAATGCTTGGATGCTAGGCAATGATACATATTTGGATAGGATACCGGAACTTCACGTATTGCATGGATCCGAAACAATGTGAATCTTCTTCTAGTAACTAGACTTTGAGTTGAAACCTGTAGAGTTACTGGTGATCTTGCTAGCACAGTGGTAATAACACAGCTTTGTTTGTCGAAAGGGGTAGTTGATTTGGAACTTCAGAAGTTCCACACTGAAGTTTGTTTTATCAGTCTCAGTTATTTTTCATCTTTCAGTTAATAGGTAGACAGAGACACCTACTCCAATGGGGAATGGAATAATATCCATGGCTTTCGTGCGTACAGCTTTATACTAAGAAAAAATATAGCTACAGTTCACTCTCAAAGTCCTGAGGATAACCTAAACAAATGAAGCTCAAGGACTTTTTAAAGATCTAGTCTCAGCATAGGACCACGATCCGCCCTTGATGAGGACTCGTGAACAGTAAGCTTGATAGCAGTATCTAAACTAGGAAGAGGTGAAATTGCTATCGTTCCATTTCCGAATTTCCTATTGGCTGAAATAAGAAAGCTAATCATTAAATGAAAGGACTATCGGGCCTGATTTGGTAACGTTCTTTGTTCATATTCTTTTTTCTCAAAATACCAGAATAGGAAGACCGGTCTATCACAGTATCAATGAAACGAGTAGGATAGATGCGGTCGAAGTTAACTGAATCAGGGAGAAGCTCTCAAGTTGTCACTCTATTCGCCTACGTGACAATGATGGCAGTTCATGAGAAGATGCTAAACGTTCTGAATGTAACTCAATTGCATCCATAAACTGTGGTTTCCTTGGCACTCAACATTGCCACGGGAACATTTCCGCTCAAGAAGCAGTCAAACATGACTATAGCTTTAAGGTTACAAAAGAACAAACATAACTGTCCATATCGATTCCCACGAAGAAGGTACAACAGGAAGAAGGAAAACCAGATCAATATCAAGACACCCAGTTTCATCCATGGGATACCCAATTCGCAGTTCTCATTCCCTCCCAAAAGAGTCTCACTTTCATCGCAAATCTCATCTCTCATCACCAGCCCTTTTCCGAGTCTTCCACACCCATCTCTTGTCACCTCTTCCGACTCCAGTCTCCAATAAAGTACCCCTGATTTACATGTCTTAAAGCTAGACCAAGCAAGAAAAACTGCAAACAATGTCGTAATCAGCCACTCAGGTAGCACAACGTTGCAGATTGCGCCAATACTTACTCCGAATAACATGCATGGCTCTGATAGAAGTGCTATGTCATAGTCAATCAATGTCTTACCACCAAACATGTTGCACACAACATCGGCAAAAGAACCACCTGTGACCATAAAAGCCGAAAAGCTTGACGCTGTTCTCAGGTCAATACCAGCTACTACCGTTAGTATGGATATGAACAAACCACCACCACCAATTCCACCAGCACTAGATATAGAGGAAGCAATGAAGCAGAGAACACTTGCTGCAACAATGGAAGGTTTTAGTCTCAATTGGGTATCTTGGGCTTGTGTTTGGAGAGTGACCAGTTGATGGATTTTTTGCAGGATTGACTCATTTGTTTCTGAGCTGGGTTCTACTTGGTTTGCGTGGGTATGGGTGATAGTGATGAAAAGGATGAAAAGGATGAAAAGGACTAGCATTGTCAGGGAAATGCTACTCTTCATTTTGGTTGTTTCAATTGGAGTTCCTCCGAGTGAATTTTGTACTTCTGTTGGTGATTTAGATAGCAGATAACCTCTTTGGTAAGGATGATGAGAAAAGATGCTGCATGAGAAAAAACAAAAATTAGACAGCAACTTAATTATGTTACGAATGTTATTTTTATTTATGCAAGAGCATGCAAGTTAAGAACGACTTTAGTAGACGTGTCACGTGTTCCAGACCCAAAAAAAAAAAAGGCAAAGGAAGAATGAGATACCATATTGCTCAATCTAGGCATATATGTACCTGATATAATGTGGGCAATTGTTCAGACTGATCACCATTCTCCACCAACCCGAACATGTTATTGTACATATTTCACATGTGAGTTTAGCTGAGCATACCAGCTTCCAACGACTGCATGTGTCTCCTATTACTTGCTACTTACTACTGCCCGTTTTTGGATGCACAACTTTGAGCAGCACGTTGCGGTTGGATTTGCACAGACCATAAGCCAGCACTTCCATGCGTACTCAATCTGAACAATTGGATTTGCCCAAACCAATTGTTCAGACTGATCACCAAACGTATCACGACAAAACTTGTCATGATTCAATTTTCGTAGAATCTATACTACATCGTGAGGATGAAAATCAAGGATCTTTCAATTAGCAATAGTGCTTACATCGATTAGGAAACTCCTATAGCAATGATGCTTATGTAGTGAGAATCTATACTACTCTGTTATGTGTTTCCTAATGCTTGCTACTTTTACAGTTTTACACCAGAAAATCCGGTTGCTCCAAACCTCATGGAATCTCAGCTCAAACCAAGATGATCGACATTGCCACAAGAGCAGCAACCTTCCACACATCACAACACGATTGCATCCGTGCCCCTTAAAAAAGGGAGAATAAGACCAAACACCATAGGAGGCAAGAGGCTGACTTAAAAGAGGTCATATTCCCCTATCCCCATCCCCATCCCCCACACTTTTGACTGATTACCCACATGAGCCCGAAAAGTCTCAGCCCCCCCTCCCTCCCCATGGTCCCAAGTATCTGATTCCCATGCCAAAGTCCTACATTCAAAACAAACTGGCATGGAAACAAATTTACTTATGCAGATTGTGTCACTGATGATATGTTGTATGACTTTGTAAGTTACAAAGACATGCCATAAGAAATTTGCCCAGGGTCTTAACAAGTGTCTACATGGACATAAAGAGAGAGATCCTTAGAGGTACTTCATTGCTTTTTCCACCAATAACTCAAAGTGGGATTTTTTAAAGGTTAAAGGAAGCTGCACCTATCGAAATTTTTGAAAATTGAGACGACAAATTTTGAACTAGCGAATATTATGGAAATTATTTTTAAAGCAGCCTCAGCTTTTAAAAAAAATAATACTGAAAATCACTTACTTAACCTCAAGGCTACCAAGGTGCCATTTCTTCGTTGGGGCATTAGCGCACTTGATTACTTCAACCTAGCGCATTATTAGTATGAGATGCATTTACAAATCATGATGCTTTCTCTAAAGTGATGAAAGTACTTTCTGTAAAGTGATATGGACAAGCATCTGAGATGGATTCATAGATCATGATTCTTTATTTCCTCTTATCTTTTCGTGCCATGACCTAGTAGGAGTTTTTGAACACCCCACTAAGCTTGATTTTCAGCTGTTCAGCTTAATCTTCAGCACGCCTAAACCACATAACCCAGTTTTGCCTTTTGTTTTTGGGTATTACTTAACTTTCACTATGGTAATCTTCACTCCTATATAACTTCTTTTGGCTGATTTTATCTTAATCTTCCCAATGTAAGTAGTGTAGCAGTAGCATGTGATACGTAATATTGTATTTTCTTTATTTCTCTATTTACTTAATCTTAGGGGCACATATGTAATTGTACAGTAATTACCCTAGTTATATATACCACTCTAGATTATTGACAACCAAACATGTTTCGTTGAGTAATGTCAATGAATCTTGTGTTAATTGTCTTTTAAGCAAAAGTGTGTGTTTGCCTTTTCCGTTGCACTCTGATATTAAAACTAAGCCTTTTGATTTTATTCACAGTGATGTTTGGGGGCCTGCTCCAGTTACTTCTAGATTGGGGTTATAAATATTTTTTGCTGTTTATTGATGATTGCACTCGTTATACATGGATATATTTCATGAGACATAAATCTAAGATATTTTCTCATTTCAAAACCTTCTTGTCTATGACCAAAACTCAATTTGACTCTCATGTGCAGTTCTACAAACCGTCCAAACAGAAAATTAGGATTCTTCGCTATGATTCATGGGGAGAATATATGTTAAAAGAATTTCAAGATTTCATGAAAACTGAGGGCGTACAATCCCAAAGAACGTGTCCCGAAACCCCTTAGCAAAATGGGGTTTCAGAGAGAAAATCGTCACATTTTGGAAGTCATAAGGACTCTCATGTCTGATTCTCACATTCCTTCTACCTTTTGGGTAGAAGCTGCGTCAACTGCTGTTCATCTAATAAACTGTCTTCCCTCTTCCGTCTTGAAAAGCAATTCTCCCCACTATTCCTTGTTTAATACTTTTCCAGACTATTCTTGTTTCCATGTGTTTGGTTGTGTTTGCTTTGTTTACTTGCCTGCTCATCAACGTACAAAATTCTCGAAACAAGCTGCTATGTGTGTTTTTGTTGGATATAGTGCTGATCAAAAAGGGTTTCTCTGTTATGATCCCCTCATTCGACGTGTCCGCATTTCACGTCATGTCATTTTTATGAAAAATGTTCCTTATTACCACTCCATTGCTAAATTCACAAATTCTCAACTTTCTTTCTTACCTGAATTTTCTGACTCCATAGATGCTTCTTCAGCTCCTTGCCGTAATCTTACTTCGACCACTGATGATACGACAAAACCATTGTTGGTTTATGAACGCCGAAGCAAACGAGAACATGCTTCAGCTCCTCTCATTCACCAACCAGAGCCCGTTCCATCTTTTTCTCAAGTAAGTTCTTATGTAAGTCCTTCTGATTTATCTAATATTACTCTTTCCGAGGATGTTATCCCGTTGCGACGTTCAAATCGTACTACTTGGCCACCTGATCGCCTTAGTCCTTTTGCCTACCATCACTTGTTGTTTTCTTCGTTGGACTCTATTGATGTCCCTACCTCTTACCAGCAAGCTGCCATTGTCCCTTGTTGGAAGGCGGCCATGGATGCCGAGATTAATGCCTTACTAATGAATGATATATGGGATCTGGTGCCTTCAACTCCTAATGCTTCTATCATTGGTAGTAGGTGGGTTTTCTCTATTAAACTTAAATCAGATGGTAGTATCGAAAGGTATAAAGTACGACTTGTTGCACAGGGGTACAAGCAAGAATATGGGATTGATTATGAAGAAACCTTCGCTCCCGTAGCTAAAATGACCACGATACGCCTTGTTATTGCACTGTCTGCTATGCAACATTGGACTATATTCCAAATGGATGTCAAGAACGCGTTCTTACATGGCCATTTAAAAGAAACAATTTATATGCACCCCCCTCCTAGAGATTCTCATGACAAGTCTTTGGTCTGTCGGTTAAGAAGGTCCCTTTATTGCTTAAAGCAAGCACCAAGGGCCTGGTTTGAACGCTTTCGGAATGTCATTCTTGATGCTGGCCATACTCAGAGCACTCGTGACTATTCTTTGTTTACACATCATACGTCACGCTGTGTCACCCTTCTTTTACTTTACGTTGATGACATTTTCATTACTAGAAATGATGTTGAAGGCATAGGAGAGTTGAAGGAACTTCTTTGTTAGTCCTTAGGTCCATTAACATACTTCCTAGGATTACAGGTTCAACATTCTTCTTGTGGCTACAGTTAACCAACGAAAGTACACGATGGACTTGATCAAGTGTGCTAATCTGACTGATCAGAAATGCATTGATCTCCAATGGAGCCTAATCTCAAACTTAAGAAGGATGCTAGAGAACGGTTCTCTGATCCTTCATATTACCGCCAACTTGTTGGATGCCTTGTTTACCTCACTATGACTCGACCAGATATCTCGTATGCGGTCAACACCGTTAGCCAATTTGTCTCAAATCCAAGACGCTTACATCTCGCCTCGCAGCTGTCCACCGAATAATACATTATCTACGGGGAACTCTTTCCAGAGGCCTATTCTTTTCCTCGCATTCATCTCTTGATCTACGCGCTTATGCAGATGCTGATTGGGCTAGTTGCCTGAACACTCGGCGCTCAACCACATGATGGTGTGTGTTTCTTGATGAGTCTCTTATATCGTGGAAATGTAAGAAACAAAACACTGTTTCTAAATCATCTACTGAAGCAGAGTATCGAGCAATGTCTTCGGCTTGTAGTGAAATCTCTTGGCTCAGGGGTCTTTTACAAGATCTGCATACCAACCTCGTGACTCCAACTCCTCTATATGCTGATAACACAAGTGCTACACGTATTGCGTCTAATCCTGTATTTCATGAGGGCACGAAGCACACAGAAGTTGATTGCCATTTTATTCGTGACAAATATCTAGATGGCGTGATTTCTCTCCCTTATATGGCTTCTCAAGATCAAATTGCAGATATCTTTACCAAGCTCGTAACTTCAGCCAGACACGACTATTTAGTTGACAAACTGTTGCTGTCTAGTCCGCCACATTTTGAGGGGGAGTGTAGCAGTAGCATGTAATACGTAATATTGTATTTTCTTTATTTCTCTATTTATTTAATCTTAGGGGCACATATGTAATTGTACAGTAAGTACCCTAGTTATATATACCATTGTTTCCTGGGTGTGCTGAAGCACCCCATCTTATTCCTCTCATTATGTCCATGGAGTCTCTCTGTATATCATCAAGTAGTATAGATCGTGGTATTTTATTTTCCAAAAAGAATTGGAGGTCTTAGACCGCACCCAATCCATGTAGTAAACCGTTCTCTGTCTACTTTTGTCATGGAGAAACTCAGTGCAACTTTTCAACGTTCAAGCAGCCTAAATTCCAGGAGTCAACAGGAATTTATGAGTAGTTGTGTAGGATGAGTATGCATTAGCACTCAAATGCTATACAAAACCAGTGTTAGGCTGGTTCTATTATGAACATTTATGTTACGATTTCCTATGACCTGTATTTCAACAAGGCTTTTGGAATCGCATGTGTTTCCCACTTATATGGTCCATCCAGACTTGAAGGGCTCCAAAGCTTGTCATTAGGACAACACTGAAGATCATTACTGTACCAAGTGAAAAGACAATGAGGGAGGGTCTCCCGTGTTCCTTTATGGCTCTCTGTAGTACCAGTATTCCGATAATTGAGCCCACGAAACATATGATGGTGAAGATGAGGGCGCTACGCGTGTGCTCCATGCCCAACAAGACGTATTGCATAGCAGACATGGTTGAGGATATCAATACCATGACTGGACAAGTTGCCACTGTTACCTGCACCATGATGGACGGCAATCATGGCATTGGCGAGATGCTGTTTGCTCTTATGATCTCATTCAGGATCTGTAGTGCTTAACCATAAGGTTCCATTTTGATAAATTGAACAGATTTGGCTGTTAGTATGATAACTTCTCCACTAGAACGCCAAAAGTTTTCAGTTTGGTGCACATTTTCATAAATGCTGTTCAAATTCTAGCTGCCACAGAATGTAGTATTTTAAAGCATCACTCTGTCTACTGTTACTATAGATTAGCATGCCTTTGCATAAATAGGTCTATAGAACGACATTACTTTCGAATTGGAAAATTCGGTAGAAGCTCAACGATTGAGATTCTGGATGCCAGACTTATGTAAGGTGCATATTGCGGAGAATCCTAGCATTTTTTTGGGGAACCCTTTGTGCAAAATATATGAATTGACAGATAACAAACTTACTTGCAAGTAAAACGGCTACTGTTTAATGCAGCATATTGGACAGGAGAAGCCTAAAGGAGGTAATACTTACTTCAGGTGATATTCAAGTCGAAGAAGTATGGGATTTGTAAGCATTCCACCACCAATTCCAAAAGTTCCACCCAAAACCCCAGCCATAAGTGCCATCACTGGAAAAATGAGGATGTTTTGTGGTCCATCTCTTCCTTGGTCAACTTGTAATTCCTTCACTACCAACTGAAGTCGTACTTGAAGCTCCACTATAAACTTCTAGGTTAAGCATTTGATGTACAAAGTAGTACAGAAAACAAGTGTGATCTATTTTCTTTAACGGCACCTGCTTGCAGGAAACTTCATTTTCGAGGTCCCGTCTTCTCATATACAGATTATACATAGTGAATATCAACCCTAGAGGAATTTGGATTGCTGATATTACCCAATATTCCGCTCCACATGGCTTTATAGGAAGTATGCCCTGCGAAAACATGGATCAGTAACCTAAAAATTAGCCAAGACAATAACATCCATACAACCAAGACGGCTATAACTGCTGCTATTAAGGTTGACACAGTGATGAGTACTATCTTTTTCGTGTTGTTTCTCCCTCCCCCGGCTATACTCATCGTTTTGTTCCCTGCAGATCCTGCAAGCATTGCACAATTAAAGGTGACCATACCACACAAATTCTAATGACATAAAGATGGATGCTACTGTTCAGAAAATTGTGCCTCAAGTCCTATCTCTAATAACGCAGTAAAGACAATCCCCACCAGAAAGAGAATAGTTATAAGAGTACATGCCTACATGGTATGGAGATTACAGCTCCTTGGTATGCCGAAGCTCAAGTAAAGAAAGTGACGGTGTTGATTAGGGATGGCAAAAAAATCCGTACCCGCAGATCTCCACCCGGCCCTGATAGGAGAGGTTTATTTTGACTTTGACCTGGGCGTGGGGCGGGTATGGTATTTTTTTTTTTATCCGCAGCGGGTTAGGGTCGGGTATGTTATACACTTAAAGTAGGATTTGGTAGTTATTAAATCGTTTTCTGAAGTTAGCCAGGAACTTCCACACCATGTCATGTTTTTAGTTTCTTCATTTGTATCTCTAATAACGAATCTTTATTATCTGTTTTTGACAAAGGACATGTCAAACATGCTTAAATGGTGTTAGGCATGTATAGGGGCATAACCAGCATTTTAAGTTGGCAGAACTAGGTAACCTTCTGTGTTTTAGAAAAGGCAGGCATTCATTTTTAACATGAATGGTGTGGAGGAGGAGTTCTGCCAACTTAACATGCTTACCTTCTGCAGGTCCAAAAGTTGTGGTGATTTTCCTAAAAATTATGATTTTTCTTTTTGTCCATTATGAAAGTGCTTATAAGATTTATTCTGAAGTCGATCGACATTTCTTGTCTTGTGGTGCAGTCATTTGCTTGAGTTTTTGGGCCGAGGTGCATGACAACTCCATCTATCCTCAGGGAGGTAAATTCCCTTGATTTGTGCGTCTATGCTGTTAGCCAGAACGAACATTACCAAATAAATTGAGCGACTTTCAACTCAGATAATTGCATAGAATGAACTTAACTAAATCAAGTGGCTGAACCTAATTGCTGGCCTTCAAGTATCTGCTTGAGGCACCGTACTTCACTGCTCTCTTCCAATTTAGCTTCGTTCTCTATTTAGCATGAAACTCGACAAACAATCTGTGTGCGTGTGTTGTGTTTTTGATCTGAATGGAGCTCAGCTCTCGTGTAGAGTCCACGGAGTTGCAAGTATCCAACAGAATAAGATCATCTTTGATGGTAGAGAACTTTAGGCGGATAGGCTGATAGAAAACTGTGTTTGATATTGCTAAAAGCCTTGTGTCAATTATACAAGGGAATATGCAACAATTAATGATGACAATGACGGTGACAACTCATGTGTGACGGGTGTATGATTCCATTTATTTCAGAATAATTTTACTTTTTTTCCTATTATATTTCAGAATAATTTTACTTTTTTTTGTATCCATTTATTTTAATGTCATTTTTTCCTATTATTTTTTCAGTAAACAGTGACTGCAGTTGTATTTGGTGTTGGAATGCGGACTAGCTGAACAAGCTTGATCTCTCGTATTTGCTACTTCCAACTGATTGAACGTTAATGTGGTGTTATCTATTTGAACTATTAACTATGGTGTAGTCTATTTGAACATTAATTTGAATTATGTTATTATTTATTTGAACTATGTTGTAATTTATTTGAGTTATGTTGTAATTTATTTGAACTCTGTTGTAATTTACTAATGTCTTCTTTAGGATTTTTAGACATTAATATGATGTGTATAGTTTATTTTTTGTGACACATGAGCAAGTTTTGGTGTAATACATGTTTAAAAAGAGTGAAATATTTGCTATACCAAATAGAACAGGTCGGATCGAGTCGGGTTGGTTACGGATTTTTTGTGTGCTACAGCGGGGGCGGGGCGAGGTATTACGGGGCGGGTTCGGGATTTCTAAATCCACATAGGATTGGTTATGGTATTTTACATACATAACCTGATCCGGGGCGGGACAAAGTTCACTGAGTAGTGGGGCGGGTTCGGATTTTGTAAAATCCGCATCTGACCCGCCCCAATACCATCCCTAGTGTTGATGATATCCTAAGCCTTTAGCTCTTGGATCCAACAGTGCATATTAGACCTTCATGGTCACGCCATTCATCAGCGTGAGAAGGATGGAGATCACGTAAAATCTTTTACCAATTAGTCCATATATCTCCATCCCGCATCATCAACTATATCTCCCATTTAACCTTCCAATAGTCATCAAATTTCCTCTTGCAAAAATCTTCACCCCCGAAAAGTCCCCGGCTGGTCTGGCAACAATAGATGGAGGGCTCCTGCATCACTAAAGATATATTCTCAGGTGCAATAGCTTATCAAGAACCATCAACAGGATTAGAGGCAGAATAATGCCTTCGCACCAACTGCTTTGAGAGTCTGCTTAGGTCATTAGAAATTGGTGATGGCCATCCTAAGGATTCCTACGAAATCACAAGATGATGTATGCCTACTTGCATAGGGACAGGGTTTTTGATTCTTTGAGGGAAGAATTACTTGGTGCAACAACTTTTTAAGGTGATGCCCTCACAATTTAATTTGCAGGTGCTAATACATCCATTACTCATCAACTTCAGTTGAGTCATATCATGGAAACCCTGATATGATGACAAAACACTTTCGTTTCTGAGATATATAAGCGCTTCTTGTAGGTACTTATTTTGATCAATTTGACGGTGTCCAAGACTACTGTACTTCACCTGCTATCAGTGACTCGTAGCCCATTGTAAGCTTAACGAAAGCTGGTAAATTGACCAGGATGAGAATCAGTCCCCATGGAGAAATTGCTTGAGCCTTAAAGAATGGTTACCAAAGCAAAAAATAATAAAAAAATATAATTATGACAAGCATCATAAATCCTTCATTGCCAAGCTGTTAATTAAAGCCACTCAGTGAACAGAGAAAGTGATTCTGGATCCTGATGCTCTGCATTCTAAGGAAAATAGAGGGCTGGAGTGTGTATTTATAGCCCAATGCCAGAAAATTTGATAAAGTTTGTAACCTTTTAGCGACAATGACTTTTAGTTCTGATGACAAAAGAATATTGAACCTAAAATGGACATTAGTGAGAGGCCATATGTTATTGTATTGTTCCTTAGGTAGTCTCTGCAGGGATGGAAATGAATCGTACCTGGGGGTGGAAGCGCCTGTGGTGCAGCAGCCGGAGAGACATTATAAAATTGTGTAAAGGCATAACCAATGTTACAGCTGGGGTTTTGATATCTCGCTCCTGTGTAGCCATCACAACACCAGCTAGTCCCTTTCAAGCAGTTGTCACATTGTTGCGCAGTTAAATCAGGGGTGCACTGAACAAGTGCATATATTGTCATATTGTTGGGGGCACTCACGTTCCCTGAGGCAAACTTAAGAGCAGAACCACCTTGGGCAGCTTCATATCTTAAGCTGCCCAACAATGTTCCCAATGCCTTATTAAAAGTGCCCACGTCCGGGACAGTAATTTCGCTTACATAGTAAGAATCAGGAGACGTTTCCAAGCTTTGATATATAGAGCGATCCGAGTACCTTACCATGCAGTCATCGTACCAACCAATTGCCTCCTTCTGGTCTGTACATAGTTGTCTTAGCCTGCGTGTGGAATCATCAACACATCTTCGACATACATCCTGATTAATGTCTCCTCTACAAAGCGCGATACCATTGACTGAGTCGGGGTCTGAGCCACTGGAGAAACTTGTGGTGTTAGTGGAGAGGGAGTAAATGACATCGTCGAGGTTTGAGCTGTACGCGCTGTCACGTGTGTAGTTTCCGGTATCTGCGCATGTGTAGCCTAGCAAGTCTGGTTGGGCAATAATTAGACAAACAAGGTGTAGGAGATTGTGATAAAGGATTAAAACCCACCTTTGAGTGGCCATCAAAAGATAATGGAGGGCTGCAAGTATGGGTAGCAAATACCAAAAACTCTAGGATTCAGAAATCAGGACAATGAAGATGAGAAGATTTGGAGGAGGGGGTGCTGGGGTGGAAGACACAGAGAGAAGATGTTTTCTATGCAATTGAGTTATTTTCACTTCTGATTTTGGCATTATGGGGGTTGAAGGGGACTGGATAGTATACAATGGAAAGGGAGTTTTCTCTTAATGTAGTAAAGAAAGGAAATGAGAAGACTCTTCCAAGAAGCTACTTTTAGACCTTAGTGACTGGACTTAATATTATCTGCTGGCCGGCGTACAATTTCTTCCACCATTACGCAGTCAATACTCTATGTGGCTTGGATAGCCGTATTTACTCTATGTGGATGCTCTCTTACTTTTGAAAACATTCCTGAGTAAATAGGTAGTGCATTGTTTCAAGGGTCCCTTCATTAGAAGCCTACCTGGGTGTCGATACCTTCTGTTCTCTGCTCTCATAGCCCTTTTACAGTTGTTAACATACAATAGGGGATGCGCAAAAGGGGATATCTAGAGTTCTTGTGAAATGCTTGCACGATATGATACTGGTTAGCCATTATGAGAGTTTTGTGAAAAATGAGGCAAACGAGAAAGGTAACTAGTGAGAGTGCCCCCCTCAACCCTCCCTCCTCCCCCTGGTGCCAATTAACTTAGAAACTAACGAGGTGGATCAAAGAGAGACTAGAATTGGCGGTTCGATTTGATTTATATTTCATTTCTACATACGAGTAGAGAGGAAGCTTGATAAAAGTTCTGAATTCCGGAAAAAATGTTACTGACTCGTTCTAATAATACCAAAACTCAAGGGATTCAAGTAAAGTTTAACCTATTTAGAGACACGGTACAAATTACTGCGGATTCCTTATCAGTAAGCAGGGGAGACGGGAAAAAGTTACTCCCAACCTGACTGCGTGTCTGTTGAAGAATGAGCCAACAAAATCATAACATTCGCACACAAAAAGTGAGTCTTCTACATAGAAGCTAGAAGCATATTCTTGAATCTTGATCTTATGGAAAGAACCTGTTCTCACTTGTGTTGAAGATTGATAAAAAATTAACAGTCTACCGACGGAGAACGGAGGGTCTGAAGGTTGGAATAGGCTTCTCAGTTGGTCTCCAAGCATTAAAACTAAGAATGCCATACGGCGGATGTACAGGATTCACCTGAACACACACTAGCAGTATACTATTCCATCTCAAAGAACTTAATAACTTCTGAATAGATTTCGATTTAACAAATGCTGTCCTTCGCCTTGTTTCCATAGACACGTTCAGTATCGTACATATCAATCCAAATTTTGTACCCGCTAGACATACTTGTTGAAGATTTATCTGATGGAAGTAACCCCTTCCCCACTACTTGTATATTGATCAAACATAGATAGTCTACCAACAGAGAGGAGGTTCAGATGGTTATTGGCCTCCAAGCATGAAGACCACCGATGAGGGGTCATCTTTAGGGTCTTCCTGAGAAAACATTTACACGATCGATCTGAAAGCCTCACTTGCAGAACAACTTTCAGTCGGGTTTTGAAACACTGGCATACATGCTTGACAACTCAATTACGTTACCCGGATTACGGTTCTCCATTCTCTTTAGAGATACCTGGTTAACTCTTCACGATGGCCTCACCATTTCATGAACAATACTACAGTGCATTACTCACAATCTTAAGAGATTGATGTACCTGAATGCGGTGAGAGTGGTGGAACGCGTCAGCGGGAGTCTCGTTATAAAATGGAGAGATTCCACATCCACAGTTACAGCTCGGGTTTTGGTATCTTGCCCCTAATCTGCCATTGCAGTATCCACCAGTCCCATTCAGGCATTCGTAGCATCGTTGTCCCGATATATCAGGGCTACACTGAAAAAGTGCATATATCGTTGCATTGTCAGAACCAGGTGTATTCCCCCTAGCAAACTTACGGACAGAACCACCTTTGGGCTGCTTCGCCATGCAACTAGCTGCCTGATAAGATTCTTAATTCCTTATCAAACTGATCAACGTCCGGGACAGTGTCAAGGCTTTCTAAGTATGACTGAGGAGAGATTCCAAGGTTCAGATTATTGAGCTATTGGAGTATCGTACCATACAATCATCGTACCATCGGATTGCCTCCTTGTCATTAGTTCGTAGTTGTATTAACCTACGTGTAGAGTCATCAACACACCTTCGACATACATCTGGATTATATTTTCTCCTCTAGAAAGTGCGAGGCCAGAACCACATAGTCTGCTAAAGTTTTGAGTATAAAAATTTCACAAAGAAGATTGATACATGATGCAGAGTAACAAATTTCTACACCTCGTTCAGCTGGTAAATGATGAACTGTCACAGGAGTGGGGCAGAGGTGGCTTTTGGGAGGAGATTGGTGCAGAAAGAGAGACGAGGAGAGAGAACAAAATTTCTCTCTCTGAAAATTAATATCTTTTGCACCAAAAAGATTGAAACTTTAAAATGTCCTTGGCAGGTAATGCTTCATGGAGAAAACAAAACGAAATGCATTAGATTTAGTAAGAACCTTAGCTAACTTAAGTTTGGGAAACACCTATTAGCAGAAAGAGACTTGAGAGTGGGGGGGTGGGGGGGGTAGAGGGTTGGCACAGCTCAAGTGGAATATCAACAGGGGGATTTTTCAGGATTAGGCAGTGGACAAAAAAGCAGTCTGCAGGCCGGCTTAAGAGTCAAATGGGTGATGCATTTGTTATGTAACAATTTAGTGTGCCAAAATGCTAGGAAGAAACCAAGGTTTGATTCTGCATTTATATTCTTGTTTGACTCTTGTTTTCGTTGCTGAGATACTTTAGGAGAGGAAGAGAGAGAAGCAATGAGGGTGTTAAAGGTATTAGCAGAAAGAGAGAAAAGAATACCATGTAGATGGTATTAACAGAGAGAGAAGAAGATGATATTTTATATCAGTAGGTGTAGTAAATGATGAATACAATGGCTCTATTTATAGAGTAAGATGAAGAGAATGAGTGGATAGGAAGAGTGCTAGCTATCGAGGATATACACCTCTAATCATATTTTTACATTAACATCCCTCCTCAAATTCAAGGTGGTGAATAGGACGCCATCTTGAGTTTGAAAATTAGATCTTCAAATCGTCCGGTTGGATGTGCTTTTGTGAATATATATGTCGGTTGCTCAAGAGATGTGATGGACAGAAGTTGAAAGGTGCCACGAACAATATGTTGACGGATGAAATGACAATCTATCTCTATATGTTTGGTCCGCTCATGAAATACATCATTGTGAGCAATCTGATTAGCAAGAGCTCGATATTCTGCTTCAGTGCTTAACCTGGCAACTAGTGTTTGTTTCTTGCTTCGCCAAGAGATTAGAGAATCACCAAGAAAGAAACAAAAGCCGGTTGTGGAACACCGATCAGTAGGATCGTCAGCCCAATCAGCATCATAGTAGGCACATAGTTCCAGAGAGGAATGTTTTGAGAAATGGAGACCATGAAACAATGTTCCTTTTATGTAGCGCAGAATACGAAGAACCGTAGCATAATGAGTTGAACGAGGAGCTGATAGGAACTGACTAACCAAATGCACAGCATATCCTATGTCGGTAAAGTGTAACGTCAAGAAAAGGTGAACCATCAAAAGGAGTGAGTTTAACGTTGGGCTCAAGAGGTGTTGGAGCAGTCTTGCTATCGGTCAGTCCAGCACGAGATAAGAGATCTGAAGCATACTTGGCTTGTGACAGAGTATATCCATCAACCGAAGAGGAGATCTCAAGACCCAAAAAATAACTGAGAACCCCTAGGTCTTTCATCAGAAAATTCTGGCCGAGAAAATGTTTGAGATTAAAGATACATGTTATATCATCCCCAGTGATGATCATATCATCAACATAAAGTAACAAAAGAATGGTCCCATGCTTTGATTTTCTAATGAAGAGTGCAGAATGAGGGCTGGAGGTAAATCCAAACTGACAAACTGTGGTGCTAAACTTAGCAAACCAAGCTCGTGGAGCTTGCTTGAGACCATACAATGCTCGATGAAGTCTACAAACTTTGTGAGGTGGATGATGATATCATGGTGGGGGTTGCATATAAACTTTCTCTATTAAATCACCATTAAGAAATGCATTCTTAACATCCATTTGAAATAAATTCCATTTACGAGCAGTAGCAACCGCAATTAAGCTTCGAACTGAGGTAATGCGAGCGACAGGAGCAAAAGTTTCCTCATAATCGATGCCATATTTTTAAGAATAACCTTTTGCAACAAGGCGAGCTTTATAATGATCTATAGATCCATCTGAACGAGTTTTGATTTTATATACCCATTTGTACCCTATAGCTGATTTTTCGGGTGGTAAATAGACAAGATCCCAAGTCTGAGTTTTATTTAATGATTATAGCTCTTCAATCATTGCTTTTTGCCAAACAGGATTAGATTTAGCTTCACGGTAAGATTGTGGTTCATGTAAAGAGACAATGGCAGAGAAACAATGATAGTCTTGAAAACGAGTAGGCGACTTTCTTACCCTTTTATGTGAAGGAGGAAGTTGGGACTCAAGGAGAGATTCAGAGGACTGGAGAGGAAAAGTCTCTAGAGTAGGTATATGTGAGTCAGAAGAATCTAGTTCCTCGGGAGTTAGAATAGCTGAAGCGGGGTCCTCAGGTAGGTCAGGTGTCTCAAGTGGGGAAGTCTGTGGAGTGTCAGGCTCTTCAAAGTTTGAAGGATCCACAGATGGATCAAGAGGCTCTAGATTAGTCGTGGGTTGATTCGTTGTGATGAGCTCAGTAACAAAGTTTGGATCAGGAAGTAAATCAACAAGAGGGTCAGTAAAAAACAAAATTGTAGCTGATGATAATTGGAATTTTGACATGGATGAAAACATCTTATTTTCCCAAAAAATGACATGACAGGAGACTCGAAGACGGTTTGAGATAGGATCCCAACATCTGTAACCTTTATGTTCAATGCCATATCCGAGAAAACAACAAAGGCGAGTTCGAGGTTCTAGTTTTGTTCACTCATGGGGCTGAAGGAGAACGAAACAAGCACATCCAAAAACTTTGAGGTTAGTATAGTTTGGAGAGCTACCATATAACCGTTCATAAGGAGATTGATTCTTAATGATGGGAGATGGTATACGATTAATTGTATAAACAACTGTTAGGGCAGCTTCTCCCCAGAAACGTTCAGGACAAGAAGCAGATATAAGCAAGGCACGAGTAGTCTCAAGAATATGTCTATGCTTGTGTTCTGCATGACCATTTTGTTATGATGTTCCAAGGCATGACGGATGAACAATGGTGCCATTTTGCTGAAGAAAGTTCAAAAATTCTTCTTTCTTATATTCCATGGCATTATCAATGCAAAATGTTTTAATTTTGCAAGAAAATTGAATTTGTATCATGTTGGAAAAATTTTGATAGATCTTAAATTCAGATCGATTTTTCATAAGATAAATCCATGTGAACCGAAATTAATCATCCATAAAAATCACGAAGTATTTCGATCCCTCCATGGTAAGATTAGGGAAGGTCCCCATATATCAGAGTGGATTAAATCAAAAGGGGCAGATGTAAGCGATGAACTTTGATTGAATGGTAAGGCCGCTTGCTTAGCAAGTTGGCAAGGTAAACAATTAATTTGTTCATTTTTGACAGTACCTAACTGACCACTTGAAACTAAAGAGCGTAAGCGATTGAACGATAGATGACCTAATCGAGAATGCCAGAGCTCCATAGGAGTTTTTGATGATGTAGATGCAGCAGAGTAGTATTTTAAAGAAAATTTAGATGGAATGTGAAGATTAGTGAGCTCATACAATCGTCAAACCTTACGACCAATCCCAAGAATTTGTCCTGTCCTTGGATCCTGCACAGAACATCCCGAACTCGTGAAATGTAAGTCAAGACCTAGTTCACATAACTGACCAACATAAATTAAAATGAGAGTGAGGTTTGGTATAAAATAAGTGTCTGGCCAATATGACTAGCATGCATATGCGAGCCATCAGCTGTATGAATAACTGGTGAGTTGGTGATTTGTGATTCGAGGAAAAAATAGTATGATGTCATGTCATGTGATTGCAACACCCAGAGTCGAAGAACCATGAAGAATTACCTGAAATGGTAGATAATGCCGTGGAATGAGGATTACCAGTGTTAGATAGAACTTGTTTAAGGATATCAGCGATCTCAGAAATAGAGAACTGAGAAGTGGAGATAGAATTCTCGATGGGAGAATCTGTGGTAATAGCAGCTAAATTGGAACCATACTTAAAAGCGGATTGAGTGCTTTGGGGGGCGATGGCTGGTGGCTTGCTTAATAGGATTCTTGGGACAATCTTCTAAATAATGACCAGGCCCTTTTCGATGACACATTTTACAAATTCTGATTGGACAATCCAGAAGAAAATGACCAGACTCATGGCAATATTTGCACCGCTTCTGACGAGAATCTGAAAAATTCCCTTTGAAAGGGCGAGAAGCAGAAATGGCTAGAACGGCATCGGTGCGTTGTGATTTTAGTGATTGAAGCCATTTTTCTTCATAAATAAGGTCAGAGATAGCAGCTTCAAGAGTTGGAAAAGGACTTCGGTGGAGAAGAGATGCACGAACGGACTCAAAATCATCAATGAGAGCCATAAGAAACTGAACCAGGCACTGGCGATCTCAGTGAATAGTAAATTTTTTATTGTCAGCATTACAGTCCCACTTTGGTTCAGATAGTGCTAACTGATCCCAAATGGAGTGCATCTGAGATAAAAATGTGTTAATAGACTGTCCAGGTTCCTGCCTCATAGATGAAGTGTCCCTAAAAGCTAGTATTGGTGAGCAAAATCAGAGGTGGTGTATCGTTGAGATAATAAATCCCAAATTTCTTTGGCGGTGTTAAATTGGCCGAACTGAAGATGAATGGAGGAAATAGATGTATTTCGAAACCATGTTATAATTTGATGATTTTTTGCAACCCATTCTTCATGTTGCTCAGCGAATTTGACAGTATCCTCGTCCTTTTCTTTTGATGGTTTGCAAATATCATCTGTGATGTATCGCCAATATTTGCAACCTTTTAAGAAACTGCTCATTGATTGGGCCCAAAGAATATGATTAGTACCATCCATGATGGTTTGAATTGGTTTTGAAACATTGGAGTGATCCATGTTTAAAGAGGCTATGTTTGACACTCTATTTTTTTTGCTGAGGTACTTTAGGAGAGGAAGAGAGAAGCAATGAGGGAATGCATTTGTAAAATGTATTTAGAACTAGAAGGAAGATGTCATTTACAGTGGAATAGTTAGACTAGGTGTAGCCTAATCTATCAATAATTACAGTACAAGCCTCCTCATTGAGCAAGGGAGCAGGATCAAAATTCGCTCGTAAATAGGCAAAATATCAGGAAAAAATAGTACCCCGTCAGGTAGATGCACATACAGGTCTCCTATCAATGTCTTCGAAGAGAGAAGCACTGGTTGAATCGTGATCTGAAGGGAAAAACCCTGTCCCTTCGCCGGTTACTGAAGATTGTTCAGGTATGTCAAGTCTGCCAACAGAGAATGGAGGTTCAGATGGTTGTGGCAGGCTTGTCAGTTGGCCTCCAAGCATGAAAACAACAGATGACATAGTAGGCCTATCTGTAGGTTTTTCCTGAACACACAACAATGCGATGTTGATCCATCTCAAAGCCTCGGTCAGAGGACAACTTTCCACTAAATTTTGATCTATCAACAGCTGCCCTTCGCCTTCTTTCCATACTCGCCATGCCTGTTCAGTGTCATGTACATGATGATTAAAAAGTATGAACTCTAATTGCGTTTATCCTACATATGTTGATGAAGAGTGGATAACCTACATAAGATACGAGGTTTTCATCATGTTCTGTGCGACATAATCCCCTGTTTCGTTGCCCACTAATTAATTCAAGCATCATAACACCAAAGCTGTAAACGTCAGACTTGGGTGAAAATAGTCCCTCCATTGCATACTCTGGTGCCATGTATCCACTATCACCAGGGGAAAACACAAAAAAGAGATGATAAGAGTTAAATTATATGCATACATTGGTCAAGTACAGCGGAATATACACTTAATAGTCGCACAAAGTTTTATGTCTGCAACACACTGAGGACACATGACTTTGCGATGGTATCACAAGAGAAACTATTTCAAAAATCTTGCAGCAAGTATACTATATTGTAGTGTAAGAACAAGTATGTAGCAATGAACCAAGCAACAAATGGTCATAAGACGATCTATACATTATCCTGTGACAAGGTCGTGTGCAGAGAATGCAACTTAGAGAACTTTCATAACTCTCTTGCTACTACACCCTAAAACCTTCATTACCCAATCTGGAATCGCAAATGTAACCCCGAATAATGCATATATACTGCCAACCTGAACAGTAGGTCAAGTTCCCAAAATCCAAGCATCTTACTTTGCCGAAAGCAAGGTGCCGTATTGACGTGCCAAAGAAAGAAACACAAAAATCTTGACCTTGATTATCATCAGCAACCTTGCCAATTATTACGTTCCCTAGTTGTTTCTTGGTGCAACCAAATAATTTGAACTGGCACCTTACTTACTATAGTATAGCACAAGAGTGACTAACAATTTACAATACTGTCATTTGATATCTATATATATATAAAAAGTTGAAACATTCGCTTAGAATCGCGACACGTAAGATTTTTAGAGCTCTATATTTACGCCACGTAGGACTTTTTAAGAACTTTCTCCTTTTGACACATAAGCTTCAACTTTGCATGTAGCAATCCCTAACTTAATTGGTCTCTTTATTTAGAGTCCAACTCTTTTGAATTTGATATATATAATCAAGAATCCTATTTGTTTTAGTATTTTTTTCCTTTTCTACTATATTTAACTCTTTCTTATTAAAAAATTCGTAGGTCTACTTTACCCTATATTTGTAAACTTTATAAAAGTAATAAATTAATTTTACACCTTCTAAAACTCTACTTAATCAATATACTTATATATTAGGCTTTAATTTTGCTTATTAAAAGCTCAAAAGTACTTTGAAATAACAATAGAAAATCTCAAAAATATAAAGTGCGAAAATCATACCCTATTGACTAATTCTTTTTGTAATTTTACAAAGTTACATTCTAATCTATCATACAAATGTAGGCATAATCAATTTAACGTAGGATTTTTAGAGCTCTATATTTACGCCACGTAAGACTTTTTAAGAACTTTCTCCTTTTGACACATAAGTTTCAACGTTGCATGTAGTAATCCCTAACTTAATTGGTCTCTTTATTTAAAGTCCAACTCTTTTGAATTTGATATATATAATCAAGAATCCTATTTGCTTTAGTATTCTTTTCCTTTTCAACTCTATTTAACTCTTTCTTATAATTTATTATTAAAAAATCTATAGGTCTACTTTATCCTATATTTATAAATTTTATAAAAGTAATAAAATAATTTTACACCTTCTAAAACTCTACTTAATCAATATACTTATATATTAGGCCTTAATTTTACTTATTAAAAGCTCAAAAGTACTTTGAAATAACAATAGAAAATCTCAAAAATATAAAGTGCGAAAATCATACCCTATCTACTAATTCTTTTTGTAATTTTACAAAGTTTCATTCTAATCTATTATACAAATGTAGGCATAATCAATTAATTCGTAATTATGTTAACTTCTTTTACGAGTAAAACTTTTTATACAAGACTATGTCTTTTTTACAATACATCAGACATCAACTTAAAAATTAAGTATTACAACTACAACAAAATGTACCAGTTCTCTTTAAAATAAAGTTTTTACAATCTTACTTCTTAAATTTTTACAATGTTTTTTACTAAACATTTTGTGGGTCTATTTGGCCGAAGTTTTGTAAACCTTAACTTCAAAACTGGAATTTTAATTTTACGTATTTTAAATCTCTATCTAATCAATATATATATATATATATATATATATATATATATATATATATATGGCCTTGAATTTTGACTAATAACACCTTAAAAGTACTTAAATATAACAAAATCAAATCTGACAAATGTATACATAAGAAACATTAACTATTTTTTCTCTTTACGGAACATATAAAACATAAAATTATTTTTTATATATCAAGATAAGAGGATAGTTAAAAAATTAGTTTTAATTATATAACCTCAAACTCTTTTATAAGTCACATTCTCTAATAGATGCAAAAAAATAATAAAAAACCTAATATGACTAAATTTTCAAAAGTACTTTAAGATATAAAAATAGAAAGCTATTCTACAAATTAATTTTTAACTAAGTAACCTCACATTCTAAAGGTTAACTCATCAACTAATTAAGTTATTAGGATTTAATTTGATTACTAAAGCTTAAATAAATTTTAAATTCAAAAAATATTTCCAATAGTATGTGAAATAAAAACCTAAACCAATATAGCTCATAAGCCTAAAATTATAATCATTTAAGCATATTATCTAATATAAACTCAATTAACCATTTACGGTCTATTTGACAATAAGCATAATCATCATTATATGATTATCTATCTCAATCTTTTATAAACTTTGTATCAACTACTATGACACTTTTATGATAAATTTAATTAACTAATAACTATAAAATGTACATATTAGGCCTTAAATTTCACTTTCAACATCTTTAAAAAAAATATTAAAACACCACAACAAAATATTACCAAGGTAAATTATGAAAATCATATGTGAAATTTTAATATTAATACTTCATAAGATAAAAGATTTCTTCATTTTTAATTATTTGACCTCAATATTGCAAGTGTTACATGGGTAAGAATAGTCTTCACTTTATAACTGTTTAACCTCAATCATATGCTAAATTTTTGTAAAACACTCTAAAAATTTTATAATGAATTAAGATAATCATTAGTACTACTTTTTACGCATATGTTTAAATTGATTGTCTTAAAAAGTCTTCAAAAATACATCAAATCGAATGGTCAAAAAATCATCAAACATGATCTTGAAGAAAACAATTACACACAAATATTGCTAATACATAATGCTATATAATCTCTTTTTATGGGGTGTTTATTTGAAAGTAAGTGAAATAGCTCCACGTGTTTTATTTTCTATTACAAAGTTTCATGGCATGTTATAGTAAGTTATTTAAGTCTACCCAGATGTTTACTAAATAATAATTTGTGTCCTTTTTACCTTTGTTTATGAGTTTTAATACAAATGACTATCAATTGTATTCATTTAATAATAGTCATCAACTATATCAGAATCGTCCATAAAATAGGAATGTTGATCAATGATGTGAACTGTAAAATGGAAAAGAAGAAAATGCCTACATTTACTTAGATAGAATATTGATAAAAAGTTCATTTAACGGTAAATAAGTAAATATATATATATGTGTGTGTGTGTGTGTGTGTGTGTGTGTGTTTGTGTGTGTGTGATTTCTTGAATGTGTAAGCTCACTTTTTTTTGGTACAAAACTAAAATTTGTACTGACATTACTTTAAAATGGAGTACAATTATAATTGATGTGCAATAATTGACTATTTATTGCATGCTTTACTTTTTTAATGCTTTATTTTGTATGTTTTAATATTAATATTATTAATAATTTTGAGTTTATAAAAAAATTGAACGATTATAAAACTATATGCAAATGTCCCCATTAAATTTTACAAATCATTCGAAGCCAGTAAAAATTTTATAAGGCATAAAGTTTTTTTTTGTTATTGGTATATGTGTAAGTACGATAAGTTAGGCATGAGCAAAAGTTTTTCTCCATTTGACATTTCTTTTGCTCAAATCACATAGTAAAATATTATTTATAGCAATACATGTTACGTAATAATTAAAAGAGGATATAAAGAAATAGAAAATTAGAATATTCGTGAAAACTAAATACATTTTTACTTTTAGATTAATTTTAGATACATTGATATAATCTATTAGCATAGTGATGTACCAAAATGAGATACATTTTCAGTATTCTACACAGTTTTTATCAATATGATTCTAATCATATTAAATAGTGACTTATTTGATTCGTAAAATTTATATTCATGAGTAATCTCGATAATTATGATTTATTATGTATATATGCATCGATGCAGCGAAAGTCATTATATTTGTTATTATTTCAATTTAAAGCATTGTTAACTATATTATAATATACGATTAATGATAAACAAATCATATCTCAAACCGACCAAATTACGTCTCTACCCGTGCATTTGCACGGGTCCATTAGCTAGTATATATATATATGGAAAGAGAAGGAAAGGAAATTACTATGTCCCAACAACTTTGTTTGTGTTGGCCTCAACTTGACTGCCTCCAAAAATTCTAGCGGTGCCAAAATCCGATATTTTCGCGTTCATTTCGTCGTCCAACAGAACATTGCTGACTTTCATGTCCCTGTGAATGGTTTTAAGGCGGGAGTCCTCATGCAGGTATCGGAGTCCCTTTGCTATACCATCAACTATGTTAGCACGCTTAGGCCAGTCGAGTTCCCTACATTTTATTGGATCTGCTTTACAGGAATAGAAGTTACATGAAACAAAATAAGATTAGAGCACTTTCTATTGGATGGCTAAATATTTGGTGTGTGTGTGTGTGAGAGAGAGAGAGAGAGATAGATTACAAACCAAAAAGGAATGCGTCAAGACTAGTGTTGGCCATGTACTCATAGACAAGGAGCTTTTCATCCCCTTCTATGCAGCAACCTAGAAGCCTCACCAAATTTTTGTGTTGAAGTTTCACTATTAACCTTACTTCAGTCTTGAACTCGGCTAGACCTTGCCCAGAGTTTTTAGAAAGCCTTTTAACTGCAATTTCTTTTCCATCATCCAGCTTCCCCTAAAAGCATACTGAAAAGGTAAAGAAAGAAACAAAATTTAAAGTCATATCAATACAACTCAAAAATGTCCTTACCCTGTAAACTGGGCCAAAACCACCTTCTCCCAGCTTATTTTCAATAGAGAAACCGTTTGTGGCAACCTGTATAGTGGTTAGCATGAAGTATTGCATTTCTCCACTGTCGTCCTGATCCACTTGAAGCTCATATCCCTCAAGGGAATCCATGCTACATAAAGCTACAAATTTGCGTCATGAAAATATTTCAAACCTCTGAATCGAGTAACACATCAGAATTAATGTAACAACAATACTGTTGATAGACATGCTGAACTATTTTAACCTTTTTGTTTTTGATTCCTGCGACGCCGGCGGTAAAAAAAAAGCACCAGGATTGCTACCACTGCTGCTGTTAACGTCGATACAGTAACAGGCACTATCCAAGTAGCATTCTTCCTTCCTACTTCCGCCAACAATAAACAAATTAAGGTAACCACAATAAGCATCCAAAAAAAAAAAAAAGCTCTACTTTTCCATAGAGCATCTCTTGAATCCCTTTCCGCTTATGTGGAGAGACAATGCCTCAACTACCACCAAAAGAGTCCTTGAGTCGAGGACCTTGAGCCTAGAGATGACAAAAAGACTACATTACTCGTGCCAAAGAGAACTTCCTATCATGCAAGAACCTTCTACACAGGAGTACATCTATATTCTCCACTTTGGATGCCTAGCCAATCATAAATTTCAGAATTATTTGGTAAGGTACATAACATGGATGGGTCTGAGTACAATAAAACCATTGCCATACGACAGAGATGCCTTATGTTACGAGTAGAGCTTTGTGTCTCCTACAAATAGCAATCTCATCATATAGTGAAAGGGATAAAGCTACCTGCCCACCTCACATTGCCTATTTCAAGCTGACAAAAACGGCCGGTGCGTGAGGCTCCGTGTTTCAAACTTGTGACCTACTGAATCCTCCTTACAACGGAGCAACCTTAGGCCAACCGTCACACGTAACATTTTAATGCTCCAAGGCATCGTAAAGCAAGAACTGAAGATTACTAAATTACCGGGTCAAAGTAAATGCTTCAGCTGAACTCTTACTTAAAAGCAACGAAGAAATTCAGAGCATTTAACCAATATCCTTTCCCTCAATACCAGCATAGTGTAAAATGAAAGGAACAGACCTAGACATACCCGCATGCAATGCTGGTGGTGCGGCAAGTGGCGGCACATCAACCAGAGTCTCATTGTAAAAGGCTCTAATCTCATACCAAAAGTCACAGCTGGGGCTAAGATGGAAGAAATCCGAATGCCGTGCCTAAGCAACTAGAGCATTCAGGCCCAGAAATATCAGGAGTGCACTGCACAAGCCATAGCTGGTCAAGTTGTCCGGGCCGACTCTTTTACCTGTAGCTTGAAGCTTTTCCAAGAAGCTTATAAGTGCCTGGTTCAACTGCACTACATGCGGTGCGCAAGCAACATTTACTAGGTAGCCACTAGGTGTGGTCTCCATGATGCCAAATATAGAACGATTCGAGTGCCTAACCATACAATCGTCGTAATATACAATTGCCTCCTTCTGGTTTGGACAGAGCTGTCTTAACCTGCGAGTAGAGTCATCGACACATCTACGACACGTATCAGGGTCAACATCTCCCCTGCAAAGCGCGATAGCATTAGCTACATCGGGTGTTTGGCCAGACGAAAATTTGGAGAAACTAGTGGTCTTAGTGGAGAGTGAAGAGGAGATCGTCGAGGTTTTTATCGTACGCACTATCTTGTGTGTAATTTCCAGTATCTAGGCAGAGGTAGCCTGGGAAATCAGGCTGTGCAATGGTGAGACCAACAGTAAAAACGTGTATGAAAATGTGAAAAAGGACTAAAACCCATCTTCCAGAGCCCATTGCCTGATAACTTGTCAAGCTAACAACGAATATTAGGCCTCCAATTTCGTCAGACTTCAGCTGGGAATGATGAACCCAATTTGGGGTTGGACAAAGGAGATGTGAGAATACAATTTCTTTGAAAAGAATTCATTTGGTAAATGGTGCATATACACTATAGTTGATACGTCAACAGAGGAGCTTTCGAAGTTGATTATAACAATTTAATAAGGACCTGTTACAACTTCAGTTTTTAAAGGATATCAGAAGCAAGCCGGCGGTTTTCGTTGTGGTTGGCAAATGGACAAACATTAGGCCGGCAAGACAGAAAACGAGTGACCGCCGGGTGGGGTTCCCGACGGAGAACTCTCCGATGCTTAAGTCAGAGCACAGCTACAGAATAGTAACTCTGAAAAAGTATGAATTCTGTCGTTGTCTTCATACCTGGGGGTAGACCCCTTTATATAGCTGTAGGAGGAGAGTACTGCCAGATGTGTTAAGATCGCGTTAGGATCCTCGAGGATCACGTCACAATCTCTAAGGACTCTTTTAGAATCCTAATCATAAATCTCCTAGTTTGACTGGGATTCGCCGGGTGTCCCCCAATTATTGGTAGTTACATTTGAGTTATATCACTAACTAATCACAAAACAAACTAATCACACTTCAATGTTGAAAGATTCTCTAAGATATCCCCCAATCTGTACACAGCTTCCTGTTACCAGCCGTGGGTGGTATATTAGACCAGCTGCTTACTCTTTATTTTATCCATTGTTGAACCACTTGACAGCACCCCTCTTCCCCCAATTTATTTTCTCCTTCCTAATTTCCCCTTGTTTTCTCCTTACTTCATCTTCCTCCGAAGTTCTAACATAATTCTTGCCTCCCTCCCACCCTCAATTCCCGCTGCCCCATTCACTCTACACCCTGACGCTCTTGCTAGAATTGAAATATTCAGTTTGTCCGTGACAAACCTGTTATAACATTAACCATGTTTGTTCAAGATGGAAGTTAAGGCCCTGCTTGTTTCAATCAATAACAACCCATGTTAAAAACTAATTCTGAAGAATACTTTTCCCAAAAGAAGTTCCCAAGAATCTCTTTTCCTAAAACATCTTTTTCAGTTGTTTGGCTAAACATTAGAAAGTTCGAATTGGTTAGTTGAAGAATGGTTTGACCAAAACCGACTACATCAGGGGAGGAAGTGAGGGTGTGTGCGTGTGGTGGGGTAAAAGCAGTTAAAATGTTATCTTTACTTGGACCCTTGCGTCCGCCCCGGTTCGCAGTCCAACTATTGTGGAACGGAAAATACCAAGCTCTTAATTAACATGTCTAACTTTATGGCGGGAAGTTACTTACTCTCCTCTAGATTAGATTAACACTAGCGTTTGTCGTTTGGGGCACAAATAATGCCTATGTACGCACAAGTTATAAGATCGTAGTAGATGATATTGCAAATCAAAGGATGCCTCCGGAGGCTGAGAGAGCTAAACAGAGAAAATATTAGAGATGGTTAGATAAAATTAAGAGAAAAGGAGTTGCATGCAGTTATGTATAGAGTAGGGCTTGTAGAAAGAAAGCATTAGGAGGTAGGTTTGAGATTGCAATGACTTTATTGACCACCGTTAATTTTTTCGTAGAGAGATATAATGATTTCAAAAAGTAGTATAAAGGGTGCAATTGAAAGTTTAAAAAATGTTTTAGTATAAGAATGCTCTCCCTAATGGTAGCGTAGATGACCCAAACCTTAAAAGTAGTGCCAAACAAAAAGATGAAAAGGAAACAAAGACCGGTAACCATCTTGTTTTCTCTTGAAAAAACTTTTGCTGCTGACTGGGTAGCAGCCTCATACTGCTACCCCCACGTGGCAGCCTGATAGTGGTCCACCTGTCCGCATCATCTTCTCACGGAAATAGGAATTTTGCTGCCGTTAATGGAGAGTTGCTCATACTTTCCTGGCAGCTTGTTTCAGTTAATCCTGTAAGGATGTTGCTGAAAATATCACCAACTCAAAAGTTTCTCTAACTCTGTACAAAAAGATGATTTAGGATGTGTTGATATCCAGATGATCACGAACTGTGTACGCCATTAATTAGCATAATAGCCCAGACAAAAGCTGTTGATATTCCATTGTGGAGAAATGATCTTCCCATAAACTGCATTCAACACTGAAAATCACCCTTCTTTTATAAACCAATATCCAGATTAGGTTGGGGGAGCAGACTCCAAAAGAGGGGTCCAACTCCTTGGCATTAGATTCTGTCAAAGGTGACACAGATGATGATATCCAACGTATTTGTCCTGAAAAATGGATTTTAAAAGCTTTTCGCTAGAAAATCTTCCCACTTTCATCGGGCTTATCACTACTGGAGGAGCACCGTGTTACCTTCATGATACACCTGCTTTGAATGAAACCAGGAATGTGAATCTGTCCTATCCACTGTAAGGGGAAACTTAAAATTGATGGATCTGCTAGAGAAGGTGCTTGATGACCAGATGAGCACATGGAGGAAGAAGAGAGAGAGAGAGATACGTGCAAGATTTACGCTCGAACGGATTTTAGGAACCAGCTGTGTTCTTTAAACCAGGCGCCACCCACCCATCAGCTCATCTCGCTTACGCCACCAACACCACCCACCGATTTCGAGGAACCAGAAGTAGTTTCGAGATGACTTTCTTTGATGAGTACACTTGCATCTCCGGCTCCGAATCAGCCATTAATGTTTCAGACAACGGTTGTAGATGTTGTTAAAGGTGGCAAGAGGTGTGGCATGGCAAAATGCAATAGAGATTTAAGCAAGTCCAAGTGTTAAAAAAGCTTGGAGGTCAACAGAGTTTGGGAGCCCAATTATGAAGTAAAGAGGGTCGGAGACTTCAGGGTCCATTGTAGCATGTGGTATCATGATTTTCAGTTTTATTCAAACCTCTCTACCACTCTTGGTTCTGGTAATTATTTTACTTGATTTCTTTTTATATATGCAGCTCTACTTAACCACATTCAAAGCTTCAATTAGTGACTCATTCTAGTTCTAGAATTATACGAGTATATACTTGCAAGGTTAAGATACTGCGCTCAGAACGAGACAAAATTTAAAGATAAGTATAAAATTATATATTTTTAATTAAGAGTATCATCAAACTGATAACTGAAAATTCCATCAATCTAGAAACCAAGCCAACATCTACAAGTATGATACAATCCCGAAGACGGTGATATTATCTTGCACAAGTTGTCATTATTATTATTATTATTTCTTCACTTTTTGTAGGGGTTAGGGAATTTCTCTTTCTGGTTTTTGAAGAGAATTTTTTAGCACTTGGGAAAGGCGAATAACACAAAAAGTGGCTGTAGTTTAGTGATAAGAATTCCACGTTGTGGCCGTGGAGGCCTGGGCACCAATCCCCCCCTCGCTAAGCTTTCATATCATAAAGAATCTAGGGAAATGGAAAATTTGTTTTGTTGTTGTTGTGCAACTAACAAAACGAAAGATGAGCAACAAATAGTTGAAGATGTGATCAGAAATCATGTGTATTCGGAACGTTAACGTTTATGTTCATCTTGGCGATGTCCAGGAGCTTGCGGACTATATGGCACGGACGAACCTTGGCTAGCATCACAATCCTGATACTTGTAGTACTTCTACTAGTTCACTAACGCCTATAATTATTTCAAAGTTGGACCATTAAGGATTCTAATCTATCATCTCCTTGTTGCCTCGCATAATTAATTCCCTATCCTGATCAACGAGTAGAGCCAAGGATTCATCGAACCCGTTTTGGTTTTTTGAAAAGGTTTATTTGAATTTAGAAAAATAAAGCTAGAGAATCAAAGTTGAATTCTAAATGTTCTAGTATCTCCTCCGGTTTTTGTAAATTGCATGCTGAATGCATATATAGGCGGGGAGAACTCTAAAACTAAAGTCCAACCAGAGAGCAATGCTTTTCTCAAAAGACAAGTCAACTAGGTGCGAATGAGGTCCCTCCAAGGGTCTTTACTAAAACTACTTTCAAACTCAGCGTATAATCGAATTGGGACAAAGTGTTACAACTAAAGTAGTTGTTTAAGAAAACCAACTCCATCTTCACATCGCATTAGGATCTGACATCATTTGTCACCTATAATGACGGACTTAACTTTACAAGGATAGTTGCCTAACTCTAGGAATCAGGCCTAGGATGTCCCAGAAGGCTAGAATAAGAACTCCGGAGGGCATGTGCCATAACATTTTCAGGCGTTAGTTATGACCACCATATATAACATTTAATTCTAATCACAGTTGTCGAATAGTTTAAACAAGAAAGAGAAACACCGTGCATACCAGGGGTATTTGTTGATACCGGTGCATCAGCCACAAGTTGAAAGAACTGGTACGTCTCGAATCTAAGAGCACAGCTAGGCTTAATAGAAGAACAACCAAGCCTCCCATTACAATAGGTGGTCACGTCTTTGATAGCCGAATTCAAACAACTCTTACAATCAAGTTCCGATATATCCGGCGTGCACTGTTCCGTCGCATAAAACCTCAAAAGGGGCTTGTAGTTGACCACATCAGCCGCATATTTTCGAAGGCTGCCAGCGGCGGCTTGGTCACGTAAATTGAACAGTAGATATCCCCGCAAACTATTGAACCGTTCATTTCCCAGCTCATCACCCTCATTCGTCTCGTTTCCGATGTTCCAAGCGACGTAAACAAAACTACCGTCCATGGAGCCAAGTATGTTACGGTTGGAGAACCTTAACATGCAGAGATCGTGCCAGCGACCGGCTTCTTTCTGATTAGGACATGCTTGGATGATGGCTTGAACAGAGTCATTGAGGCAGCTGCGGCAGCTGGCGACAGCCAGATCGCCTCTGCAGAGTCCGATAGCGTAAACTTGGTTTGGGTTTTGGCCGATGGAAGAGTTAAAGAAGCCGTCGGAGTTGAGGTCGGAGCTGGCGGGGATGGAGGAAAGCAGGGCGTTCAGGTTCCTTGCGTAGGTGCTGTTGGTGGTGTAGTTGCCACTGTCTGAACAGCGGTTGCTTCTGAGTTCTGGCTGGGGAGTGGTGAGGCTCACTAGGGAAATGAGAATGAACAGAAAGCAGATACATAGTCTTGGCGAGTCCATTCTCTTGTTCTTTCTGTATACTCACATGTTGAGGTTTTAAGCATGTAGCAATTAGCATTGAGGGCTTCAGATCTATTGGAAATATCCTCTTTTCACTGTACCATGATGGAAACTTCCTTATCATTTTCCTTTCCCTCTCTGGTGCGTGGGAGACCATAGAATTCAAAAGTCTGCATCACATTATTGATATATAATTAATGACATAGAAGATTTTATCATCTCATATTTAACGAAATATTCATCACGCTACTGTAAGGTGATGGACCACACGGAATTTAAAATATATAAGAACGCGTCACCTAATTCACTTTGAATAATATTGAGACCCAGTTTTTGGGACGAAAGCACGAAATTGAGACCAGTTTTTGGGACCTTAGGAGCCATCAGATGGATGTTTGAGAAAAGCAAGCGTGGAAAATGTGTGTCGGAGAAAAGTAACCTGCAGAAGAGTGGGAAATGGTTCTGTTGATTATTTCTGGGAATGTACATTTTAGCAACTTTGCGGTGCTTTCATACCACTAGTAACCTATAACTTCAACTCCTCAAGACAAGGGAATGGTGATTGATTAAGACGCGAGTGGTTAAGGACAAGCCAGAAGCCAGGTCGAGTCCCACCGTTGACCGTTGATCTCTCTTTTCGGTGTTCTTCCTTCTTTCTTTCTTTATGGTCTTTCGTGACTTAAATGGCTTTCAACTGGAGTATTACTTTCTTGTTCCGCAAAAATTACTTAATTAATTAGACTTTTCGTGCACATTTAAAAAATTTTGGTCGTACTTTCAATGTTTCCTATGGTTTATTACATTTTTGTGTTTGGTTATGAATATCTTTTTTCTTGAACTTTTTCTTTCAAAAATATCATCAGCTGGGTTCTTTCCTTTTTTTCTTCTTCAATTTCTAGATCTCCATGAATCAATATTTTACCGGCATTGATGGACGTTGTCGAAATTCATCTTTTGATTATCTTCCTCCTTACCTCTACCTTTATCTCTTTTTTTATTTAAGTTTCACCATCTATATATCTATATCTATATCTATTTATATCTATACATATATAAAAGCACGGATGAGATTAAATGACTAATCTTTTCTTTCCTTAAATTACCATTTTCTAATTAATTTTTCCATAAAAGGTTAAAGGTGATTAAGGGTGTTTTTGACTTATAACATTTTTTTCCCACTAAATACCCTTTTTAAGTTAGAGTGTTATTTAAAATTGAGGGTATTTTTGACTTCTCATTGGATATGAAGTATCTTTCCTTATTGGGATATATATATTTATTAGATTTAAAGATTGTTTTGGGGTTAAATGGCTAATCTTTTCTTTCCTTACCTTAAATTATCCTTTTCGAATTGATTTTTCCATAAAAGGTTAAGGGTGATTAAGGGTATTTTTTATTTATAACATTTTTTTCTCACTAAATACCATTTTTAAGTTAGAGTGTTATTTAAAATTGAGGGTACTTTTGACTTCTCATTGGATATGAAGTATCTTTCCTTATTGGGATATATGTATTTATTAGATTTAAAGATTGTTTTGACTTTTGACACATTTTTTCCATTAAATGCCTATGTTAATACGATTGTGACTAAAAAATAAGAGTATTTTTGACTTCTCATATCGTAATAAGCCTCTTCCATGAAAATATCTTTATTGGAATATATGTTTTTGTTAGAGTAAATGATTGTTTTGACTTTTGTTGAAAAAAAAAAGGAAAAAGAAACTCTAAGAAAATTATATAAAATTACCCTTGAACTCCTATATGCTCTTTAATTATTTAACAAATTGCCATCAAACCCTACCGCCTCCATTCATATTAAAACTAAATTACCTTAGAGATATTACATGTTCTCCATCATACTCAGTTAAAGAAAATAACTTGCAGAGAACAGATTTTTCTATAACCTTTTTCTGCTCTCTAATTATTAAAAAAAATCCTATCAAACCCTACCGCCTCCATTCACGTTAAAACTAAATTACCTTAGAGTTATTACATATTCTTCATCATATTTGATTAAAGAGAATAACTTGCAAAGAATAGAGTTTTTTTATAGCCTTTTGGGATATACATTTTGATTAGATTTAAGGATTGTTTTGACTTTTGACTTAAAACTTTTTGTTTATTAAATACATATTTTTAATAAGAATGTGACTGAAAATAAAGGTGTTTTTGACTTCTTATATGGTAACAAGCCTCTTTCATTAAAATATTTTTTATATTAAAATACATACTTTTGTTAGAGTAAAGGGTTGTTTTGACTTTTATTGAGAAAAAAAAAAGCGAAAAGAAACCCTATGAAAATTTTATAAAATTACCCTTGAACTCCTACATGCTCTCTAACAACTGAAAAAATTCCTATAAACCATATCGCCTCCATTGACATTATAATTAAATTACCTTATAGTTATTATAAGTTCTCCATCATATTTTATTAGAGAAAATAACTTGCAGAGAATAAAGTTTTCTATAACTTTTTCTGCTCTCTAATTATTAAAAAGATTCCTATCAAACTCTACAGCCTCCATTCACGTTAAAGATCAAATATCCTTAGAGTTATTACATGTTATCCATCATATTTGATTAAAGGAAATAACTTGTAAAGAATAGAGTTTTTTTATAGCCTTTTTCAAGAAATATAATATACCCAAACTAAATTGGATATTTTGTCAGAAAATCAATCCTTTCTAATTTTTTATTTCATATTTGTATGTTGATGCGTATGCTACAAATTTGAATAATTCTGCATGTATATAAATTTTAATACAAACATATCACTATATTGAAACTATCATAAATCTGAGGTTTAATTTTAGATTTTGAATACACACATATTGGTATAAGAAAATTGTTATAAAACTGGAGTTTTCTAGAATTTTTTAAATTGATAAAGTTAAATGGCATTTTTTTTTCAAGATCCCCTTTTTGGACTGAAGTCTTCATCCAAAATTAGTGTTGATTAGGAGTGTTTTTTACTTAGAACTTTTTTTTCCCAACTAATACCCATTTTCAATTAGAGTTTTGTTTTAAAAAAAAAGGTGTATTTGGATTCTTTTAGGACATCAATCATCTTTTCTTAGAATACTCTTATATGAATCTGTACTTTAGTTAGAGTTAAGAATTGTTTGTCTTTTAGTAAAAAAATAAAAAAAAATTATGAAAACCTATAAAATCACCCCTGAACTTCTGCATGTTCTTTGATTGCCGAATTTTTTTTTATCAAAACTTATCACTTTCATTCACGTTAAAGTTAAATAACTCAGAGCTATTACATCTTCTTTATCAATTTCAATTAATGAAAAATTTGCTGAGAACATAGTTTTGATAGCTTTTAAGAATAAACATGATCTCCTTTATATTGAATATTTTTTCAAAAACTTCAATCCTTTTTTTATTTTGTATAACATAATTGTATGTTGATATCTATGCTACAAATTGCAATAATGCATGTATATGTGTTTCAATGTAAACATATCCGTTCATTAACACTATTATATAACTAAAGTTTAATTCTAAATTTCAATTACGGACATATATTGGTGTAAGAAAATTATCGTAAAACTGGAGCTTTCGAAATTTTATATGCATATGAATCGCTAGATCATTATAGCTTGAATTCGTGGTAAGTACGTAATCCTATATTAGTATTAAAGTTATTGAAATACTTTATTTGCATGACAACATATCCTTCATATGGTTGTTGTCTTTCTATGATCTACTGTGTTCCGAGATATCATATATTTATATGATTATATGTTATTCATATAGTTATTGTAATCGTATATTTCACTCTTATAAGTGATAGGATTAGATGAAATCCAATTGATAAAAACTCCAATTCATTACAGCTCAGATGATTAATAATTTTTTTTAGCTTAAAAACTTTCAAAATTTGATACACAAGGGATTAAATAACTAATTTTTTTTCTTAAACTATTCTTTTCAAGTTTAAAATTTTCCTAAATATTTTGACTTTTAAAAAGGTGAGGTTAAATTACTACCGTTTTGGCTGCCTTTAAACATTTTGACGTTAAAAGGTTCACTAATGTATCTTTTAGTGATAAAAGACTACGAATATAACTAAAATGGATAAGGATGTAGCTCCATCATATAAAATGATATCAAAGGAACAAAATGGCTAAACAGTTTTCATTAAAAATACCCTTTTCAAAAATATTAAGTGTATTTTTTACTTTTAAGAAGGTGAGAGTGAACTACAATTTTTTGGCTAAAATATAAACAATTTGTTGTTAAAGAGGTTAAAAGTTCACTAATGCATTTTTAAGTGATAAAATATGGGAGTTAACCTAGCCCATTCTTACAAATATATATGATGCTAAGACTCTGTTCATATTGGTTGAGTATGTGTGTGTGTGTGTGTGTGTGTGTGTGTGTGTGGTGGAAGGGGGGGGTGTTAGCTAGAGGTGTGGTGGGTCATAGAAGGTTGATTGATGGTGATTGTGGTTTGTGAAGAGTCAATTTTAGGTTGGTGGTGGGTTGATTGGACACGGTGGTAGGTTGATTAGTAGTGGTGAAAGGCTGCTCTTGTGGTGGTTAATGGCAGCGGCTGTCATGGTGTTGGGTTAGCGCAAATAAGAATCTTATACACACTCTTTTAGAGTTTTTGAACCCCAAATTCACATTTTCATTTTTGTGCATTTGATTTGCTGAATCGCGATGGTTTGCTGCAATTGATTGGAGTGAGAAAGCTGTGACAATTTATTGCACGTGAGAAGGCTGAAAAAGGTGAAAAAGTTAAAGAACACAATAACGGCGGGACGTATGTTTATGACTGTTGCCGGTTGTAGGGATGTGTGTGTGTGTTAAAGCTGAAAAAGTGTAAAAGGGTGATGGTGGTGAGGTTGTATGGTGTGCTAGAGGGACGAGGAATGACATTTGAAAGAATTGTATTCCTATGTAATGGCCATTCTGATTTTTTCATCTTTTAGTATTTTCGTTTGGTCAATGAATATAAGTGTTATTATTCCACTTAATGGACACGCATGTAATTTTAACCTTAAGGTCATGGGTGCAACTAAGCCTATAATTTTCTTATCTCTCAAAACCTTACGTCATAGGTAGTATTTCTTTCCTTTTTTTTTTGTTTTGATGATACATGTCTTTATTTGACGAATGATCTAAAATTATTCTGATAAACTTTTGTTGAGTTTGTATTTATATTAATCATGTAACTCATAATATAGGGTGAAAAACGTAGGTTTGTAAACATTATTAAAATTACTTAGTTTGTTATCATTATCTGATATCAATTTCACACATTTATTTCGTAATATAGATTTAAAAAAGACACACATTGGCACAAATGTTGATAGACTTTTTAGATAAGTATGTTTGGTATTATCATATAAGTTTGTGTTAAAAATAAATACTACTAAGATATGCACGGTCATGCTAGATAGAAATTAAAAAGAACTTTAGAGTACACTACACTATAGATTTTTTAAATGTAAAATAGAAAAAAAAGTATAGTTAAGATTAAGAATAGTTTTATACAAATTGTACTCGAATACTGGAATTTCTAATAGAAAAAGTTAGAAAAAAGACTTACTATGCATTTTAATCTTAAAATATGAAATACATAAAAATTGTACTCCATTTGTCCCAAACCATTTGATCATATTTTACGCACGCTAATTTAAAATATGAATTTTATTATATGAGTTTTCCTTTATATCCTGAGAGAGAGGGAAGGGGAGGAAGAAAGTGGTTAAGTAGAGAGAAGTAGATTGATAGAGGATTAAATATCGAGAGAGAAGTAGAATAACAAAAAGTATATAAAGGGTAAATATGTAAAATGCCTTCATAATCTTTCTTACTTTGAAAATTGGTTAATTTTTTTGGACAGTCAAAAAATTAAGGAAATATGATTTTTTTATTTTTTTTAGGCAGAGGGAGTGATAGATTAGATTATTACCAAAAGCAAAAAAATTGCAAGATATATTTTGACGTCCAATAATCATCGCTACAAGAAATGACTATCACTGTACATAAATAAACAAGATACATAATTAATGATATTGAAAATTCTAAGTGATAATATTTTGAATTTTAGTGGTGCTGCTTGCAAGAAAAAGTATCAAAACTCTACAAGCAAAGATAAATTTTTTTTGGAAAGATCATGGAAAGTTAGGGCTATCAAATTTATTGCCTAAGAAGTTCACTTTTTATATATATCATACTAAATTTCTTAAGTTCGCTTGATTCTTGGTTTCAAAGATGCAACATTTAAACTCCTAAGACATTTCATCTTACAAACTTTGTTATAGTCTTAATTTCTTTCCATTTAGACACTTTACCTTCGACATTCCTTTTCGGGTTAATTTAAACTTCTTCTCAATTTCACTTCCTATACTATATATATACTATTAAAACATCTTGCAGGAAATTAGATAATTCCAATATATATACTTGACATTAATTATCTTTAAAAGTTTTCTTCACTTTTATTACTGTACAATCAGTTTTTTTAGTATTTTTTGAGAGTTAGATATTTGTTGCAAATGTTTGAGCCTAATTACAATGTCAGTGTACCTTTAAAAACAAGGTATAATATGAAACAATCAGGATTCAAAAATAAAATATAATATGAAACAATCAGGATTCTCTTTAGCGGCAACTTGATGTGAGAAAGATAAGTATGATAAATAGTAAAAAAAATTGGTGATATTGGAGTGAAAAATTCAAGTTAGAAATTAAGACTATGTTTTGTGCAATTAACTTTTCATATTTCGAGTATTTGATTAGCAGTTTAACAATTGATTTATTGTTATAATTTAATTACAATAGTCATATTGATTAATTTCAATTGTGTTTTTCACTAAGGTTCATAATATATATTTTTTAAAATTACTATACAACGTGCAAAGCACGTGATCCTTACTAGTATTATTAAAACTATCAACTCGATGAATGAACCTATTGGAATTTAAAGCAAGAGAAATCTGAAAAAGAACTTCAATTAAAAATTACTAGATAATGTGCCTGTGTAAATGCACGGGACATGATGCAATTTGGTTGACTGTCAATTAGGTACTTTAATATAGCTTATTCAATTCAAACTTTCAAAAGACAAAAAAGATAATTAATTTCTAAGGCAAATGAGCTATTCATATATACCTCTTAAATGTAATAGTTGACACCACTCAGGTATGTAAGTTTCTCCAATAAATTAGTCAATTGCCTAATACATAAGAATCATAGCAAAACAGGGAGAAGTTTTAAGCCCAAGCTTTGATTATAGATCATTTTTTAAGGGAAAAGATCTATGACAAATTTTACCAAAATTCTGTTTTTGAGTCCTTTTATCCTCATTAACTGTTTTGTGAACCAGAATTTAGTAAGGAATATTTGTACGTTGTATATAACGATAGGTCTAATTGTCTCTTTTAGTGGCAAAGCGGTGTGAGCTTAGCCGAAAAAGGGTGTTGTTTTACTTATATCTTTTCTCTATCTTTTGTGTAAAATATTGGAAAATTCACATATATTTAGTGGCGCCTGATATATTCTTTCAAGAGATGTACGGTATTACATGTGCTTTTTAGATCAAAAGTTCGTACCTGTAAGAAATTGTTCAAACATATATGCCCCCGCTGTGCATTTTATTACCCACCCGAGCGTTTTACCAAGTGGAAGCAGCACAAAGCAAGTTATACAAAATGCTTTGTGCCCACAAGTACACAAGTAACTCAATGCAGTAATTAGATGACAAGAACCTGGCGCTGGAGCCTCGTTGTAGAAAGATGTAATCTCATACCTAAATAGACATCTGGTGCTAAGACCTCTCTTATTTTCCCATCACAACATTAGGGAAGAATTCCGGCAGTCCCCTCTAAGCAGTCATTGCACAACTGGCTAGATCAATCAGGGGTGCACTGCATAAGTGCATATATCGTCACATTCCCAGTGATGGTTGACGTTGTATAACCAGTAGCGAACTTGTGGACTGAATCACCTCTTGCAGCTTCACCACGCAGTTTGTCGAAGAAGGCTGTTAATGCCTTGTTGAACTGACTCATGTTCGAGGCATTCTTAGGATTGGTTTTGTAGCCGCTAGGCAGAGTTTCCATGGTGTGGAATATTGTCCGATTCGAGTACCTTAGCATACAATTTCGGTACCATCAGATTGCCTCCTTGGTGTAATCACATATTTGTCTAAGCTTATGAGTGGTCATCAACACATCTCGTGATAAGATTGAAAACATCGAACGGGGTCTTTGCCAGCAGAGATGTTGGAGAAACTAGAGGGCGTAGTTGATACAGAGTAGATTGCATCATCAAGATTTCCCCTGTAAGTGCTTTCTTGTGTAAAATTTCCAGCATCTCTACATGCATTTCCTGGGAAGTCAGGCTGGGCAATAGTGTGACCAACCACAACAAGTGGAATATCGACGGGGATTTTTCAGGATTAGGCAATGGACAGAAAAGCAGTCTGCAGGCCGGCGTTCGAGTCAAATGGGTGATGCATTTGTGATGTAACAATTTAGGGTGCCAAATTGCTAGGAAGAAACCAAAGTTTGATTCTGCTTTTATATTCCTGTTTGACTCTTTTTTCATTGCTGAGATACTATAGGAGAGGGAGAGAGAGAAGCAATGAGGGAATCAACTTGTAATATGTATTCAGAAGTAGAAGGAAAATGTCATTTAGAGTCGAATAGTAGGCTAGGTGTAGCATAATCTATCAATAATTACAGTACAAGATATCGTAAAACCCTTATCATTGAGCAAGGGAGAAGGATCAAAATTCGCTGATGAATAGGCAAAATATCAGGGAAAAAAATTACACCGTCTGTAGATGCACATACAGGTCTCCTTTCAATCTCCTAGTAGAGAGAAGCACTGGTCGTGTCTTGATCTGAAGGGAAAAACGCTGTCCCTTCCCGGTTATTGAAGATTGTTCAAATATGTCAAGGCTGCCAACAGAGAATGGAGGTTCAGATGGTTGTGGCAGGCTTGTCAGTTGGCCTCCAAGCATGAAAACAACAGTTGACATAGCAGGCCTATCGGTAGGATTTTCCTGAACACACAACAATGCAATGTTGATCCATCTCAAAGCCTCGGTCAGAGGACAACTTTCCACTAGATTTTGATCTATCAACAGCTGCCCTTTGCCTTCTTTCCATACTCGCCAAGCCTGTTCATTTCATATACATGATGATTAAAAAGTACGAACTCTAATTTCGTTTATCCTATATATGTTGGTGAAGAGTGGATAACCTACATAAGATACGAGGTTTTCGACATGCTCTGCCCCATAGAAGCCCCTGTTGCGTTTCCCAGAAATGATTTCAAGCATCATAACACTGAAACTGTACACGTCAGACTTTCATAACTATCTTGCTAGTACTCCTTAAAACCTTCATTCCCCAATCTGGAATCGAAAATCTAACCCCGAATGCATATATACTGCCAACCTGAACAGCAGTAGGTCAAGTTTTCAAAAATCTAAACACCTTACTTTGCTCAAAGCAAGGTGCTGTATTGAAGTGCCAAAATAAGAAA
The DNA here is from genome assembly GCA_033070095.1 of Escallonia herrerae. Lineage (NCBI taxonomy): Eukaryota > Viridiplantae > Streptophyta > Magnoliopsida > Escalloniales > Escalloniaceae > Escallonia > Escallonia herrerae. Next base: position 271,526 of record JAVXUP010000573.1, read on the forward strand.
CACAGAGATCTCGGCCTTGATTATCATCACTAACCTTGCCAATCATTACCTTCCCTAGTTGTTTCTTTCGGCAACCAAATAATTTGAACTGGCACCTTAATTACTATAGTATAGCACTAGAGTGACTTACAATTTACAATACAGTCATTTGATATATGGAAAGAGAAGGAAAGGAAATTACTATGTCCCAACAACTCTGTTTGTGTTGGCCTCAACTTGACTGCCTCCAAAAATCCTAGCGGTGCCAAAATCCGATATTTTCGCGTTCATTTCATCGTCCAACAGAACATTGCTGGCTTTCATGTCCCTGTGAATGGTTTTAAGGCGAGAGTCCTCGTGCAGGTATCGGAGTCCCATTGCTATACCATCGACTATGTTAGCGTGCTTAGGCCAGTCGAGTTCCCTACATTTTATCGGATCTGCTTTATAGGAAAAAATTACATGAAACAGAATAAGATTACAGTACTTTCTATTGGATGGCTAAATGTGTGTGTGTGTGTCTCGGCATGGGCTATACACCTAATAAAACTTTTATGGCTAAAACTGTCAATTTGGGTTTTGTTGGCAAGATAGGCATGAATACCCACTAAAGATTTCCTTGAAAAGAACATGTATATATATGCTAACCAGTTAGTTTGATTCTACTAATGTAGTCATATATCCTTTATGATTACTAATTCTTCATAATTTCAAAGCTTTGCTCCACGTTTATGGCAATGAATTTTGAATGTTATGTCTAATTGTAAACATGCCTCAATAAATTTAAAGCGGTCTCTTCCTTTTTCTCATTGGTGTTTTTGGTGCATGAGCTTTTTCTATCCCTGACAGTAGAAGGAAGTGTTGATGCTATCAGACTTGGTAAGTATAAGTCTTTAGCATTCTTCATTTGATTAGATGCCATTGTCAGGCTCCATGCAGAAGGCTTTGTGCATCTTTTTGGGGTATTGCCTATTTTTTAATGGTTGTTTTCTATTGCATTGTGCACCATGCCTGGTGCTGACCAGGTAAACAACAATCTCCTTCTTTGTGTTCATACTTTTTTTTTTTTGTAATCATTTTTTGTGCTTATACCATTTAGAAGTTGATGGTTTTAGATTTTGCCTAGAAATAAAAGAAAAAAGGACCAAGTATCATCTGGACTCCATTCATTACAGCTTATTTGGTTACACTAACCACACTCAGTGCCAAAAGTGAAAGGAAGAATAGAGCTAGAAAAGTAATCTATGAATATTAGCAGTATAGTTCCTGAATTAGTCTATAACCAAATTGGTATTAAAGGCGTTTAATTACGATTCTTATATATTACGTAGTGGACTAATTTATTCGAAACATTTACATACTTGTGTACTGTTAATTACAGTAAAAAGCTTAAGATGTTTACAGAATTAGCTCATTTACCTTTAGAATTCACTATCTTTCTTTCTCTTTTGAAATTTTGAACGGATGTGATTAACACTAAAATTAAATCGCATTGTGTCCCGTGCATTTGCACGGGCACTTTAGCTAGTCTATCAATAATAACAGTAAATGATATCGTACAACCCTTGTCATTGAGCAAGGAGAAAGATCAAAATTCGCTAATGAATAGGCAAAATATCAGGGAAAAATATTACAGTCAGTAGATGCACGTACAGGTCTCCTTTCAATCTCCCAGTAGAGAGAATCACTGGTCGAGTCTTGATCTGAAGGGAAAAGTGCTGTCCCTTCGCCGTTTATTGAAGATTGTTCAAATAAGTCAAGGCTGCCAACAGAGAATGGAGGTTCAGATGGTTGTGGCAGGCTTGTCAGTTGGCCTCCAAGCATGAAAACAACAGTTGACATAGCAGGCCTATCGGTAGGATTTTCCTGAACACACAACAATGCAATGTTGATCCATCTCAAAGCCTCGGTCAGAGGACAACTTTCCACTAGATTTTGATCTATCAACAGCTGCCCTTTGCCTTCTTTCCATACTCGCCAAGCCTGTTCATTTCATATACATGATGATTAAAAAGTACGAAGTCTAATTTCGTTTATCCTATATATGTTGGTGAAGAGTGGATAACCTACACAAGATACGAGGTTTTCAACATGCTCTGCCCCAAAGAAGCCCCTGTTGCGTTTCCCAGTGATGATTTCAAGCATCATAACACCGAAGCTGTACACGTCAGACTTGGTTGAAAATAGTCCCTCCATTGCATACTCTGGTGCCATGTATCCGCTATCAGAAGGAGAAAACATAAAAAAGAGATGATAAGGGCTTTAGTTGCAGGATTCTCCAATTCTGGTGACGCTCCCGCCCCGGAACCTCGCTCCCGACTCTCCACCCGTTCCCACTCCCACCCAAAAACCCACTATACTACTCGCGCTCCTGCTTCGGAACCTCGCACCCGCTCCCGCTCCTGCTCCCACCCAAGCTTTGTGCAACTAAGGATAAGAGTTATAGATATTCTTACGTTGTTCAAGCACATCAGGATACAGTAATTAGAATTACACTTAGTTTTACGTCTGCAACATACTGAAAGTGCATACCTTTGCGATTGTATGACAAGAGACTGTTTCAAGAATCTTGGAGCAAGTATACTACGGTCATAAGAGGATCTATACATTATACTGTGACAAGGTCATGTGCAGAGAATGCAACTTACAGAACTTTCATAACTATCTTGCTAGTACTCCTTAAAACCTTCATTCTCCAATCTGGAATCGAAAATCTAACCCCGAATGCATATATACTGCCAACCTGAACAGCAGTAGGTCAAGTTTTCAAAAATCTAAACACCTTACTTTGCTCAAAACAAGGTGCTGAATTGAAGTGCCCACATAAGAAACACAGAGATCTCGGCCTTGATTATCATCACTAACCTTGCCAATCATTACCTTCCCTAGTTGTTTCTTTCGGCAACCAAATAATTTGAATTGGCACCTTAATTACTATAGTATAGCACTAGAGTGACTTACAATTTACAATACAGTTATTTGATATATGGAAAGAGAAGGAAAGGAAATTACTATGTCCCAACAACTCTGTTTGTGTTGGCCTCAACTTGACTGCCTCCAAAAATCCTAGCGGTGCCAAAATCCGATATTTTCGCGTTCATTTCATCGTCCAACAGAACATTGCTGGCTTTCATGTCCCTGTGAATGGTTTTAAGGCGAGAGTCCTCGTGCAGGTATCGGAGTCCCTTTGCTATACCATCGACTATGTTAGCGCGCTTAGGCCAGTTGAGTTCCCTACATTTTATCGGATCTGCTTTGTAGGAAAAAATTACATGAAACAGAATAAGATTACAGTACTTTCTATTGGATGGCTAAATGTGTGTGTGTGTGTGTCTCGGTGTGTGTGTGTGTGTGAGAGAGAGAGAGAGAGACAGAGAGAGAGAGGGAAGGACGGGGGGAGAGAGATTACAAACCAAAAAGGAATGCGTCAAGACTAGTGTTGGCCATATATTCATAGACAAGGAGTTTTTCATCGCCTTCTACGCAGCAACCTAAAAGCCTCACCAAATTCTTGTGTTGGAGTTTCACAATTAACCTTACTTCAGTCTTGAACTCGTCTAGACCTTGCCCAGAGTTTTTAGAAAGCCTTTTAACTGCAATTTCTTTTCCATCATCCAGCTTCCCCTAAAAGCATACTGAAAAGATAAAGAAAGAAACAAAATTTGAAGTCATGTCGATACAACTCAAAAATGTCCTTACCCTGTAAACTGTGCCAAAACCACCTTCTCCCAGCTTATTTTCAGTAGAGAAACCGTTTGTGGCAGCCTGTATAGTGGTTAGCATGAAGTAATGCATTTCTCCACTGTCGTCCTGATCCATTTGAAGCTTATATTCCTCAAGGGATTCCATGCTACATAAAGCTGGCAATTTGCGTAATGAAAATATTTCAAACCTCTGAATCGAGTAACACATCAGAATCATTGTAACAACAACATTGTTGATAGACATGCGAACTATTTTAACCTTTTTGTTTTTGGTTCCTGCGACGCAGGCGGTAAACAAAGAGCACCAGGATTGCTACCACTGCTGCTGTTAACGTGGATACAGTAACAGGCACTATCCAAGTAGCATTCTTCCTTCCTACTTGTGCCAACAATAAACAAATTAAGGTAACCACAATAAGCATCCAAAAAAAAAATCTACTTTTCCATTGAGCATCTCTTGAATCCCTTTCCGCTAATATGGAGAGACAATGCCTGAATTACCACCAAAAGAGTCCTTGAGTCCTAACCTTGAGCCTAGAGATGACAAAAAGACTGCATTATTCGTGACAAAGAGAACTTCCTATCATGCAAGAATCTTCTGCATGGAGTACATCTATATTCTTCACTTTGGATGCCTAGGCAATCATAAATTTCAGAATAATTTGGTACAATAAGCTAGGTACTTGTCCATGGTACATAACATGGATGGGTCCGAGTACATTAAAACCATTGCCATAGGACAGAGATGTCTTATGTTACGAGTAGAGCTGTTTGTGTTTCCTACAAGTAGCAATTTCATCGTATAGTGAAAGGGATAAAGCTACCTGCCCACCTCACATTGCCTATTTCAAGCTGACAAGAACGGCCAGTGCGTGAGGCTCCGTGTTTCAAACTTGCGACCTGCTGACTCCTCCTTACAAAGGAGCAACCTTAGGTCAACCGTCACAAGTAACATTTTAATGCTCCAGGACATTGTTAAGAAAGAATATGCTTCAGCTGAACTCTTACTTAAAAGCAATGAAGCAATTCAGAGCATTTAACCAATATCCTTGCCCCCAATACCAGCATAGTGCAAAATGAAAGGAACAGACCTAGACATACCTGGATGCAATGCTGGTGGTGCGGCAAGTGGCGGCACATCAACCAGAGTCCCATTATAAAAGGCTCTAACCTCATACCAGAAGTCAGCTGGGGCTAAGACACCTACCTCCTATTTTCCCGTCACAGCAAGATGGAAGAAATCCGAATGCAGTGCCTAAGCAACTAGAGCAATCAGGCCCAGAAATATCAGGAGTGCACTGTAATTTCCCCTTGTTTTCTCCTTACTTCATCTTCCTCCTAAGTTCTAACATAATTCTCGCCTCGCTCCCACCCTCAATTCTCGCTTCCCCATTCACTCTACGCCCTGACTCTCTTGCTAGAATTGAAGTATTCAGTTTGTCCGTGACAAACCCGTTATAACGTTAACCATGTTTGTTCAAGGTGGAAGTTAAGGCCCTGCTTGTTTCAAGCAAAACAACCCATGGATAAACTAATTCAGAAGAATATCCTTCCCAAAACAAGTTCCCAAGAATCTCTTTTCCTAAAAACATCATTTTCAGTTGTTTGGCTAAACATTAGAAAGTTCGAATTGGTTAGTTGAATAATGGTTTGACCTTAACCGACTACACCAGGGAGGAAGTGAGGGTGTGGTGGGGAAAGGGGAAATAGAGGAAGAGCTCGGCTGTCTGAAAAATGTGTACAGACAATTGGGTGGTTTTTCGGCATTTTTTTCTTCAAAAGTGTGACCGGAACCATTTTTCGTTACACAATTCTTAAGAATGCATTAACATCGAAAAGTGGGAAAAGCTTTTTCTGAAAAAACAGGACCAAAATCTTGAGCAAAAATTCCAATACCACAATCAAAGAACTTCAACCCCAACTTTAAACTTATAAACTAGCTAAAACAACAAACTCAAGAGAACAAGAAAATCTCGATCTCTCACTCCTGCCTTCAATCCTTTCTTTCTTGCTCTCGCTTTCACTCTGGTGACTCTACGCTCTCTTGCTCTTGCTATTAATTAGTTATTCAAACCCTCTTACGTTCGCTCTCCATCCAACAAAACAGTGGTACCTTAACCATGTCCACTAAAGCAAGCAATTCAATCCAGTGCCAGGAAATGAAGTGCTACAACTAAAGTACTTGTTTAATAAAACCAACTTCATCTTCACATAGCATTAGGATCTGACATCATTTGTCACCCATAATGAGGGATTTAACTTTCCAAGGACAGTTGTCTAACTCTAGGAATCTGGCCTAGGATGTCCCAGAAGGCTAGAACGAACTCTCCGGAGGGCATGTGCCATAACATTTTTAGGCGTTAATTATGACTACCATAACATTTTTAATTGTAATCACAGTTGTCGAATAGTTTAAACAAGAAAGAGAAACATCGTGCATACCAGGGGTATTTGTTGGTACAGGAGGAGGAGACTGCAGCAATATTGGCGGCGGCGGTGCCACGAGTGGCGGTGGTGGCGGTGCCACGATTGGCGTTGGCGACGGTGCATCAGCCGCAGTTTGCAAGAACTCGTATGACTCGAATCTAAGAACACAACTAGGCTTAATCGAAAAACAACCATACCTCCCAGTACAATAAGTGAACACGTCTTTAATAGCCGAATCCAAACACTTCTTACAATCCAGTCCCGATATATCCGGCGTGCACTGTTCCAACGCATGAATAGTCCAATGGCCCATGTACTCGATTTCTCCAGGCGCATACTTCCGTACACCGCCCGCGGCGGCTTGGTCACGTAAATCGGGCAGTAGGTCTTCCAGCACGTTATCGTACGGGGTCGTTTGGTTATACACGTTCCAAGCGACGTAAAGAAAACCATCGTCCATGGAGCTAAGTATGCTACGGTTGGAAAACCTTAACATGCATGCATCGTACCAGAGACCGGCTTCTTTCTGATTAGGACATGCTTGGGTGATGGCTTGAACGGAGTTATTGAGGCAGCTGAGGCAGCTGGCGACCGTCAGATCGCCTCTGCAGAGTCCGATAGCGTAAACTTGGTCCGGGTTTTGGCCGATGGAAGCGTTAAAGAAGCCGTCGGAGTCGAGGTCGGCGCTGGTGGGGATGGAGGAAAGGAGGTCATTCAGGTTCCTTGAGTAGGTGCTCTCGGTGGTGTAGTTGCCACTTGTTGAACAGAAGTTGTATCTGGGTGCTGGCTGGGGAGTGGTGAGGCTCACTAGGAAATTGAGAATGAACAGAAACCAGAAGGACAGTCTTGGATTATCCATGCTCTCCTTCTCGATCTATGTGAGCTCTGGCAATTAGCATTGAGGGAGACTATGATTGGAAAGTTCCGTATCTTTACCCTTTTTCAACAGTAAGTAGGAGCCAATACGATTGAAAAGTCTATATTACTTCATCGTTGTATAAAATAAAGATATAAAAAATTTTACTCATTATTTTATATTTAATAAAATATTCATCACGATATTACAAGGTGACGGACCATACAAAAGATCAAACATATAATAAAAAACGGGTTTGAATAATATTGAGACTTAGACATAAATTTATTTGTATTGAAAGTGCGAAATTTGGACCAGTTTTCTTGACCTTAGAAACCACCTTGATGGGTGTTGAAGAAAAGTAAGAGTGGAAAGTGTTATCTCTTTGATTTTTTCTGAGAATGAATGGCCCAGGTGTTACTTGCCTTTTACAACTTCTAGACGGCGAATGAAGACTGATTAAGAGGTGAGTGGGTAAGGCCAATGCGGGAATGAAGACTGATTAAGAGGTGAGTGGGTAGGGGCAAGCCACAAGCAAGGGTGAGTCCCACCGTTGACCGTGACCTTTCTATTTGGTCCGTCTTCATTTCTTACAGACATGAATATTTCATGCCAATTATATATCAAGCCACAAGCAAGGGTGAACTTTTCAAACACGTAAGTATGAAAAGTTCATTATACAAAACATGATCTTTCTTTCAAACATGAATATTTCATGCCAATTATATATCACCGATATTTTTCGCTATTTTTTATAATTATTTCTTTTGTCACATTAAGTTTCCGCTAAAGAGATTCTTAACTGTTCCTGTAGACACCAAAATTTTGTACCAGTCAATAATGTATATTTTGTTGACCGGTCAAATATTCAATGTTGCCGAAAAGTATGGACCGGATGCCCACGTGGAGTCAAACAAGCCAACGGGCTCAAAGTCAAAGACAAGTCCAATAATAATACATGGTCTAGCCCATGATCTTGCTACTAGAAAAGTCAAATTTCACTAAAATCATTCCTAAATTAAGTGGAGACAGATATCTATTTAATTGAGGAGATCAGATAATTAAGGGGACAAAAATCTCTTTGATTACAAAGTTAAAACTCAAATCACGGGTTTTCCAAATTTAAGTCTACCATTTTCCTCATAAATAGAGGGCTTGGGATGGAGGACAAGACAGACACAAGGTCTTCGCGATCAAAGCCTAAGCTCCGCTGAAACGCTGTCGTCTTTCAGGTTGTGCTTCATTTAAAGAACAATACGCACTAATGTAGTGCCGTTTTTCAATCGAGCACTTCCAAGTTATGAAGATTGGTTTCTCTTTTACCTCAAATAGAAGAGGAATTCTCCTTCAGCATTAGTGATTCTACGAGGCAAAAATCAACATACTTGTTCGGGATAAAGCTTCGAAACCCTCGAGCAAGCGTCGCTTCGACGATCTTTCGATCGTGAAGATTGAAGAAACCAAATCCATGTTCCAAGATCAAGCTATTTCAGCCCTTGGATGATGAATAAACATGAGATCGAATCAGAGGACCTATATTTATTTTCAGTATAAATCATAAAGTAGTGTAACCTATAGTTTAAATTGATAAATTGAATTTTTGTGCATTGTTTCTTGTCTCACAGTTTTAGACACGAAATTTGTGTGTACAGTTCTATATTATATCTTGTTCTCTAATGTACACTGACATTGGAAGTAGTCTCAAATATTTTTCACAAATATCTAACTCTCAAGAAACCAAGTTTGACTGTACAGTAATAAAAGTCTTGTAATATGTTTTGATGGCATATATATAAGTCTTGGAAGTGTGATTGAGGTGAAGCTTGAATTATAATTAAGTGAAATTAACGAAAGTTCAAAAATTAATCCGAAAAGGATTGTCGAAAGTAGAGTATATAACAGGAATAAGTTATGATTAATAAACATATAACAAAGTTTATAAGACGAAATGATTTAGAAGCTTAAATGTTGTATCTTTAAAACAAAAAATCAAGCGAACCCAAGAGATCTACCAGGACACATAAATTGAATTGCTTAGGCAACAAATTTAGTTGGCCTTACTTTCAATGATCTTTTCAAAGTTTTTATATTGTTCAATTTTAGAATTTAAGCACTTTTTCCTTGCAAGCATCACCGTTAAAGTTCAAATTATCATAACTTATGATTTTCAGTATAATTCATTATCCATCTTGTTTCTTTTTGTACAGTGATGGCCATTTCTTGTAGCAATGATTATTTGGGGGCCAAAATATCCCCTGCAGTTTATTTGCTTTTGGTAATAATCTAGTCTATTACTCCCTCTATCCTTAAAAAAATCGATCATATCTTCTTTTTAGTCTGTCCATATATATATATATATATATATATATATATATATATATATATATATATATATATATATATATATATATATATATATATATCTATGAATGAGAAATTCATAGAATAAGATTCATATCTTAAATAAACGTGAACTTAAAAATGATCAAATATATTGGGACGAACGGGTTATAACTTTGATGCATCTCTTATTTTAATATTAAAGTACAAAACAAGTCTTTTTTCAATTTTTTCTATCTTAAGTTCTAACGTTTGAGTATAATTTGTCTAAACTCAACGCTTAATCTTAATTATGCTTTCTTTTTTCTACTTTTCAATTAAAAATATAGTGTACTCTAAATTTTTCTTGACAGTGTACTCTAAAGTTCACTTTGAATTTTTTCTAGCATGACCTTGTTCATTATAGTAGTACAATTAAAGCTATTGATTTAGTCGTGCATGTAATTTAGCATATATTTGCCATATGATTTTTATTTTTAACAGAGACTTATATGATAATATCACACCTACTCATCTAAAAAGTCTATATACATGTGTGTCTGTGTGTGTCTCTTTGAAATCTATACTACACAATGAAATGTGTGAAGTTGATATCAGATAAAAGTAATGAACTAAGTAATCTTATGCTATTCACCCTATATTAATGCATACGCATTACAATTTTAATATAAATTTAAACTCAAAAAAGTTTATCAAGAATAATTTATAACCCATATCATTCATTAAATAAAGACTTGTATCATCAAAATAAAATGGAAAAGAAATATTACGAATGGCATAAGATTTTGGGAGTTAAGAAAATCTTGATGTTGCAGCACTAACAGTTGCTATCTACGTTGTGTTCTTTCTTCATCTCCAATAATCTTTGTCGTGTTGTTTCCTGCAGCTTCTCCTGCCGGAACCACAAATTAAGGAAACCATAGTTACAGTGCCAATGACACAACTCAAAAGCACATCTCCAGAACCCTCACAATGATGCCGGGAGACTACTTCAGAATAAATAACTATCTCTGGAGTTATTAGATTGAGTAAAATTTCAGGGAAGTAAATAGAGAGAGATACACGGACGCCTATTAGATACAAAGACAAGCATGTCAAAATTGTGAATCACAAAGGAGACTGTTACCAGACCAGTAAACGTTCTTTACTAGCATATCCATGATATCCACGATATCCACTATAAGCTTCCTAAGCCGATGATCGTTATCAAAGCATTAGTCACTGCGAAACATGGTTAAGTCATCAACTTATCATACACTTTTTTCATAGCTGGACTGCTGAATGAAGCTAAAAAAGAAAAGAAACAAAAACTCAGTATATGCCTCGGCTGAGCATTTTATTACCCACCCGAGGGTTTTAACAAGTGGAAGCAGCTCAAAGCAAGTTATACAAGTATATGCTTTGTGTCCATAAGTATCCAAGTAACTCAATGCAGTAATTAGATGACAAGTACCTGGACCTGGTGGCGGCCGTAGTAGTGGTGATGGAGGAGGTGCATAAGACAGTCTCGTTGTAGAAAGGCGTGATCTCATACCAAAATAGATAGCTGGTGCTAAGACATCTCTTATTTTCCCATCACAACATTAGGGAAGAATTCGGCAGGCCCCTCTGGCCTCTAAGCAGTCATTGCACTACTGGCTAGATAAATCATGGGTGCACTGCATAAGTGATAAATCAGTGATGGTTGTATTACCAGTAGCGAACTTGTGGACTGAATCACCTCTTGCAGCTTCACCACGCAGGTTGTATAAGAAGGTTGCTAATGCCTTGTTGAACTGACTCGTGTTCGAGGCATTCTTAGGATTGGTCATGTAGCCGCTAGGCAGAGATTCCGTGGTGTGGAATATTGTCCAATTCGAGTACCTTACCATACAATTTCGGTACCATCCGATTGCCTCCTTAGTGTAATCACAAATTTGTCTAAGCCTATGAGTAGAGTCATCATCACATCTCACGATAAGATTGACAACATCAGGGTCTTCGCCAACAGAGACGTTGGAGAAACTAGATGGCGTAGCTGATACAATGTAGATTGCATCATGAAGATTTCCCCGGTAAGTGCTTTCTTGTGTAAAATTTCCAGTATCTCTACATGCATTTCCTTTGGAAGTCAGGCTGGGCAATTGTGAGACTAACCACAAGAAGTGGAATATCGACGGGGTTTTTCAAGATTAGGCAATGGACAAAAAGTAGTCTGCGGGCCGGCGTTCGAGTCAAATGGGTGATGCATTTGTGATGTAACAATTTAGAGTACCAAATTGCTTTTATATTCTTGTTTGACTCTTTTTTTTTTTTTATCGCTTAAGTACTTTAGGGAGGGGGGGGGGGGGGGGGGGGGGGGAGCAATGAGGGAAGCAACTTGTAACATGTATTCAGAAGTAGAAGGAAAATGTCATTTACAGTGGAATAGTAGGCCAGGTGTAGCCTAATCTATCAATAATTACAGTACAAGATATCGTAAAACCCTCATCATTGACCAAGGGAGAAGGATCAAAATTCGCTCATGAATAGCCTAGGTACCAGGGAAAAAATATTACACCGCACGTAGATACACTTACAGGTCTCCTTTCAATCTCCTAGCAGAGAGAAGCACTGGTTGAATCTTGATCTGAAGGGAAAAAAGCTGCCCCTTGCCTGTTATTGAAGATTGTTCAAATATGTCAAGCCTGCCAACAGAGAATGGAGGTTCAGATGGTTGTTGCAGGCTTGTCAGTTGGCCTCCAAGCATGAAAACAACAGTTGACATAGTAGGCCTATCGGCAGGATTTTCCTGAACACACAACAATGCAGTGTTGATCCATCTCAAAGCCTCGGTCAGAGGACAACTTTCCACTAGATTTTGATCTATCAACAGCTGCCCTTTGCCTTCTTTCCATACTCGCCATGCCTGTTCATTTCATATACATGATAATTAAAAAGTACGAACTCTAATTTTGTTTATCCTATATATGTTGGTGAAGAGTGGATAACCTACATAAGATACGAGGTTTTCGACATGCTCTGCCCCATAGAAGCCCCTGTTGCGTTTCCCAGTGTTGATTTCAAGCATCATAACACCGAAACTGTACACGTCAGACTTGGTTGAAAATAGTCCCGCCATTGCATACTCTGGTGCCATGTATCCACTATCAGAAGGGGGAAAACATAAAAAAGAGATGATAAGAGTTATAGATATCCGTACGTTGTTCAAAGCACATCAGCTCATAGTAATTAGAATTACACTATGTTTTACGTCTGCAACATACTGAAAGTGAATAAGTTTGCGATTGTATGACAAGTGACTGTTTCAAGAATCTTGGAGCAAGTATACTATGGTCATAAGAGGATCTATACATTATACTGTGACAAGGTCATGTGCAGACAATGCAACTTACAGAACTTTCATAACTATCTTGCTAGTACTCCTTAAAACCTTCATTCCCTAATCTGGAATCGAAAATCTAACCCCAAATGCATATATACTGCCAACCTGAACAGCAGTAGGTCAAGTTTCCAAAAATCTAAACACCTTACTTTGCTCAAAGCAAGGTGCTGTATTGGAGTGCCAAAATTAGAAACACAGAGATCCTCGGCCTTGATTATCATCACCAACCTTGCCAATCATTACCTTCCCTAGTTGTTTCTTTCTGCAACCAAATAATTTGAACTGGCACCTTAATTACTGTAGTGTAGCACTAGAGTGACTTACAATTTACAATGCAGTCATTTGATATGGAAAGAGAAGGAAAGAAAATTACTATGTCCCAACAACTCTGTTTGTGTTGGCCTCAACTTGACTGCCGCCAAAAATTCTACGGTGCCAAAATCCGATATTTTCGCGTTCATTTCCTCGTCCAACAGAACATTGCTGGCTTTCATGTCCCTGTGAATGGTTTTAAGGCGAGAGTCCTCGTGCAGGTATCGGAGTCCCTTTGCTATACCATCAACTATGTTAGCGCGCTCAGGCCAGTCGAGTTCCTTACATTTTATCGGATCTGCTTTGTTGGAAAAAAAGTTACACAAAAAAAAATAAGATTAGGTTACTTTGTATTTTGAGAGAGAGAGATTACAAACCAAAAAGGAATGCGTCAAGACTAGTGTTGGCCATGTGTTCATAGACAAGGAGCTTTTCATCCCCTTCTATGCAGCAACCTAAAAGCCTCACCAAATTTTTGTGTTGAAGTTTCACAATTAATCTTACTTCAGTCTTGAACTCGTCTAGACCTTGCCCAGAGCTTTTAGAAAGCCTTTTAACTGCAATTTCTTTTCCATCATCCACCTTGTCCTAAAAGCATACCGAAAAGATAAAGAAAGAAAGCCTTTGACAGTCATGTCAATGCAGCTCGAAAGTTTCCTTAACCTGTAAACTGGCCCAAAACCACCTTCTCCCGACTTATTTGCAATAGAGAAAACTGTTTGTGGCAGCCTGTATAGTGGTTAGCATGAAGTATTGCATTTCTCCACTGTCGCCCTGATCCAGTTGAAGTGTATCTCCCTCAAGGGAATCCGCGTTACATAAAGCTGCCAATTTGCGTAATGAAAATATTTCAAACCTCTGAATAGAGCAACACATCAGAATCAATGTAGCAACAACCCTGTTGATAGACATGCTGAATTATTTTAACCTCTTCTTTTCCGGTTCCTGCCATGCCAGCGGTAAAATAAGAGCACCAGGATTGCTACCACTGCTGCCGTTAACGTCGATGCAGTAACGGGCACTATCCAAGTAGCATTCTTCCTTCGTACTTCTGCCAACACTAAGCAAATTAGTGTTAAACAAAACTAACTAAAACAACAAACTCAATGGAACAAACACTAGTGTTAAACAAATCTTAAGGAAGCACAAACATCGAAAAAGTGGGGAAAGCCTTCTTCTGAAAAATGATTTCAATGGAACAACACATGACCTATATAATACTATTTTCTTGTTCTCACATGAGTCTCGATCTCTCACTCCCGCCTTCAATCCTCGATTTCTTGCTCTCGCTTTCACTCTGGTGACTCTACGCTCTCAATCTCTTGCTACTAATTAGTTATTCAATTTGTCGGCTTTGACCCTCTTGCGTTCGCTCTCGATCCAACATAACAGTTGTACCTTAACCATGTCCACTAAAGCAAGCAATTCCACCCAGCGCGAGGAAATGAGTTCCAAGTTCACAAGAAATTACTATCGCAAATCTGAAGCAGCAAACTGAAACAAACAGCAAGATCGCCAAAACAAGAAAAACGAAAGAATCAAAATAAACACAGAAGTGTTTCATCTACAACCTTACGCCGGCAGGTCCCGAAATCCGGTGAATGGAAATAAACCATTTACGACGGCAATGCTGGCTACAGTCACGTCGGCCGTCTCCGTTGCTAGTTCGGCTCGAGAGTTAGGGCCACGGTCCGGCAAAACATTACCCTATGTTTGTTCATTTTTATCGTCAAGTTGTCAATTTTCTGTTGGAAAATATTGGTTTACAACACTCTTGCACATGTTAATAAAATATACTTAACTAATGATGTTAAGTGAGAGTTAATATTTTCTATCTTCTTACTGTTCGAATAGCATTGGAATAGCGGTCAAGATGTTATCTTTACTTGGACCCTTGCATCCGCCCCGGTCCACAATCCAACCATTGTGGAACAGAAAATACCAAGCTCTTAATTAACTTGTCTCTGACTTTATGGCGGGTAATTACTTATTCTCCTCTAGATTAAATTAACACTAGTGTTTGTCGTTTGGGGCACAGATATTGTCTATAAGATCGTAGTAGATGATACTGCAAATCAAATGATGCCTCCGGAGTGAGTGAAAAAGAGAAAATATCAGAGATGGTTAGATAAAATTAAGAGAAAAGATATTACATGTAGTAATGTATGGAGTAGAGCTTGTACAAAGAAAGTATTAGGAGGTAGGTTTGAGATTGAAATGACTTTATTGACCATCGTTAATTTTTTCGTAGAGAGATATAATGATTTCAAAAAGTAAAATAAAGAGTACAATTGAAAGTTCAAAAAAATATTTTAGTGTAAGAATACTCTCTGTAATAATAATAATAATAATAGTGTAGATGACCCAAACCTTAAAAGTCGTGCCAAATAATTTTTACTGCAAAAAGATGAAAAGGAAACTTTCGCCATGTATGATAACTGTCTTGTTTTCTCTTTTCGTTTTAAGAAATAAAAAATAATTATTTTTTATCCTATGTTTGCCGCCAGAGACTCTGGCACTCCATTGTCGCCACTGACCACCTCCACCATCCACCACGTGCCACCAACCCATCACAACACTTGGTATACAATGTATCCTTTGATTTTCTAAAGTCATTTTGAGAACGCTTACCACCGCTCCACACCAACCTATGACTCTATCAAGGCAGCATTACACCGATGTCCCAATTGAGAACATGCATTGACAATGTTTTTATTCAAATGATTTTTCCTACACTACTCGAATAAATAATTTTTGGGAGAACAATTATTATAAAGTACTCCGTAATTAATAAAGAGGATCGGAGACTTCAGGGTCCATTGCAGCGTATGTGGTATCATGATTTTCAGTTTTATTCAAAGCTCTCTACCACTCCTAGTTCTGTTATGTCAAACCTTTCTCTTTTACTTGATTTCTTTTATGCAGGTCGACATAACCACATTCAAAGCTTCAATTAGTGACTCTTTCTAGTTCTTAAATTTTACAAGTATATAGTTGCACAGTTAAGCGCTCAAAACGAGATAATTTTTATAAATAACAATTAAAATTATATTTTCTTAAAGTATCACCAAACTCAAACTGATAAGTGAAAATTCCATTAATCTAGAAACTATGCCAACATCTACAAGTATGATACAATCTCGAAGATGGTGATATTTTCTTGCATGCGTTGTCATTATTATTATTATTATTTTCTTCACTTTTCGTAGAGGGTAGTGAAATTCTGTTTCTGGTTTTTGAAGAAAAGTGATAACAATTGCTGGGAAAGTCAAATAAAACAAAAAGTGGCTGTAGTTTAGTGGTGAGATTTCCACGTTGTTGCCGTGGAGACCTGGGCTCGAATCCCAGCTGCCACGAGTTTGTACACTTTTTCATTACTTCTTTTTATTCCCCCCTCCCAAACCTATGATATCCTAAAGAATCTAGGAAAATTAGTTTTATTCTTGTCGTGCAACTAACAAAACGAAAGATCACCAACAAAATAGTTGAACATTTGATCAGAAATCATGCGTATTTGGAACGTTAATGCTTATGTTCATCTTGGTGAGGTCCTAGAGCTTGCGAACCATGACGTGGACGTACCGTGGACGGACCTTGTCTGGCAACACAATCTTGCAGGAGCTTGCGAATTATGGCGTGGACGAACCTTGGCTGGCATCAGAGTCCTAATACTCGTAGCACTTCTTCTAGTACGTTTACTAACGCCTATAATTATTTCAAAGTTGGAACGCTAAGACTTCTAATCTATCATTTCCTTGTTGCCTTGTATAATTATTCCCTATCCCAGTCAACGAATAGGGCCAAGGAGTGATCGAACCCGTTTTGGTTTTTTGAAAAAGTTTATTTGAATTTAGACAAATAAAGCTATAGAGTCAAGGCTGAATTCTGAAAGTTCTAATTTCTCCTCCAGTTTATGTGATTTGCATGATGAATGCATGTAGGCAGGGGAACCCGGCCTAAAACTAAAGTTTAACCAAAGAGCAATGGTTTTCTCAAAAGACAAGTCAACTAGGTGCTAATAAGGTCCCTTGAAGGGTCTTATGAAGACTACTTTCGAACTCAGCACATCATCGAATTGGGACAAAGTGTTACAACTAAACTAGTTGTTTAAGAAAACCAACTTCATCTTCACATCGCATTAGGATCTGACATCATTTGTCACCTATAATGACGGACTTAACTTTACAAGGATAGTTGCCTAACTCTAGGAATCTGGCCTAGGATGTCCCAGAAGGCTAGAATACGAACTCCGGAGGGCATGTGTCACACCATTTTCAGGCGTTAGTTATGACCACCATATATAACATTTAATTATTTTCACAGTTGTCGAATAGTTTAAACATGAAAGAGAAACATCGTGCATACGTGGGGTATTTGTTGATACGGGAGGAGGAGACTGCAGCAATATTGGTGGAGGCGGTGCCGCGAGTGGCGGTGGCGGCCGTGCATCAGCCGTATAGAACGGGTACGGCTCGAATCTGATAACACAGCTATATCTAAATAAAAAACAACTATACAGCCCACTACAACATGAGAAGATATCTTTAGTAGCCAAATCCAAACACTTCCCACCGTCCAGTTTCGATATATCCGGCGTGCACTGTTCCATCGCATAAAAACTCCGATAGTTCTCGTAGCTGGTCATCTCCTGCGCATACTTTCATTCACCGTCCGAGGGGGCTCGGCGACGTAAACCGGACAGTAGTGATCCCAGCACGTCATTGAACTGGGCCGTCTGGTTAGTCTCGTTCCTAGTGGCGTAAACAAAACCATCGTCCATGGAGCCAAGTATGTTACGGTTGGAAAACCTTAACATGCAGTAATCGTAGCCTCGACTGGCTTCTTTCTGAGTAGGACATTCTTGGACAGTCCACGCTCTCGTTCTCTGCGTGTGCTCACATGTTGGGGGTTATAAGGTGCCGGACCATACGAAAAATCAAATATATAAGAACGCATCAATTACTTTTGTTTGAAAAACCTCATCTTGTTTACATGAAAGCACGAAGTTGAGACCAGTTTTCTGGCCCTCAGTAACCACCAGATGGAAATGGGCGTCGGAGAAAAATAACCTACATGTGAGCTGAAATATGGTATGTTTGATTAAGATGCAAGTGGGTAAGGACAAGCGACAAGCCAGGTCGAGTCCCACCGTTGACCGTTGGCCTATAACTATCTTCTCCGTGTTCTTACTTCTTTCTGCATGGTCTTTCGTGACTAAATGGCTTTCAACTGAAGTATTACTGTCTATGTTTATATTTGACTTTACATGCACATTAAACAAATTGGTCGTACTTCTATGTTTCCGGTATGGGTTAGTACATTTTGTGTTTGGTTAATGAGTATCTTTTTTTCTTTTTTCTTGTTCTTCTTCTTTTTCAAAAATATATCAGCTGGGTTCTTTCTTTTTTCTTTTTCTACTTCTTGATCTCCATGAATCAACGTTTCACCGGCACCTATGGAGGTTGTCGGAAATCCATCTTTTGATTATCTTCCTCCTTACATCTACCTTTATCTCTTTTTGATATCAGCTTCCCCATATTAAGAAACCTGCCAACTTGATCAATGAACCTATTGAAATTTAAAGCACGAGAGATCTGAAAAGGAAACTACAATTAGATTATATATATGATGGTCTAATAAGTCAAAAGCAAAAAGATGAACAATTGATCATCTCTTTTTAGGGTTACAGCTAAACGCCTAGTCAACAGCCAGTTTGCGTAGAGCTTGCCTCAACACATAGTCGCTAGCCAGCTACGCCTCCTCAATTGCTCGAATGCTAGCCTAGCTATGCCTCCTCAAGCGCCCAGGTAGTCGCTTAGTAATTGGCCCAAGAGAACCTTGCCAAACCTGTATAGACTTTTAGTTGGTGTGGTTGCTGAGGACGGCAAATTTGGCGAACAGAGGTGGCAGGGTTGTCGATGAAGGTAGTAGTTGATCAGCATCGGAGGTGGCAACAATCGAAAGACGCAGGATAGAAGAATGTGGTGGTGGCGAGCGAAAGCCGCAAGATAAAACTTATCACACAATATATTTTCATGGTAATTTTACTAAACATAGTCATATTTATAATTTTAAAAGAGGTGAACGTGCGTTTGTTTAACATAATAAACTTAAACCTATTGCGAAATATTAGTAAGCAATATCCCTACACTTATACTTAATTCTGATATAGAGTAACCATATAAAAAAAAGATTAGAAGTTTGGTTAGTACTCAAGAAAGAAAAAGAAAAAAGACTCTACTATAAAAGTATGTGAGGAATATACAAAGATCAATTTGTTATTGCATGACACAATTTTATTGTGCTTAGGTAAACATCTTTTTAATGTAATTTGTACATTTCAATAGCATGCCCATAATGTTAACTACATGTTACTTTAATTTTGATAGATAAAGTTTTGATATATATTCTTCTGTACGAAATGGTTTATATAAGTTAACAAACATAACTAATTAAATAGCGATCATGTAATGCTTTTAGAATCTAATCAAATCAGCCAATGAAAACGTACAGAGAATATATTATTGTATGAGGGGGTTAAATATGGTTTAAAAAGTTTAGATAATATGACTAAATATGATAGCTCAAAACCTCATAGTAAACAAATTATTCACCAAAATTTAACAAATTATTTATTAGACGTTCTTAATAAGTTAAATTGGAGACAAACATAATTATAACATAGCTAATATCCTTTCAATTTTATATGCAATTCTATTATCTAGATATATAGTTTTATCTTTTGTTATAAGAGAGTGTCTTTAGGAGTATAAGCTAAAATACAATCAAAATTTGTTGGTACAGTGCTAAGGTAGAATTTAGAATGCTTATGAGCTTAATTAATTTATACATAAGAAGACCATAAAAAAATATTTGTTTAAAATTCTTCCAAAAAAAGGGATATGAATTTAACTCATGCTCTATCCACTATATTATGTAGCTACCATTTATTCGAGTTAGCGTTCTGTGGCTAAAAGAAGCGTGACTAAACATGGTGTAAAAATAATCTTTTTCTACATTTATTTTCAAATATATCCTATTTATATATATCACAGAATTTACATATTACGATGTTTCTATGTATAACCAACACATCTGAATAGCATAGCAGAAAACTATAAAGTAAGCAAATCATTGACAACTAACTTTATTTTTACATATTACGATGCATCTTTACATATTACGATGCATCTTTGGACGTATCAAGATTATCAGTCGAGTTGGTTTATGGCATAACCACAATACAACTAACTTTCTTTTGTTTTACACGTAACTTTAATTTTTAGATATACGTGTGCTTGTGTAGATACTTATGTTTTCTTTTTCATATTATAGAGTGTATTTACATAAAATAATAATTAAAATAAAGTCCTAATATAATGTTGCTCTTGTTGAACATTAGAAGAAAAATAAGGACACCATAAAAAAATAGATGTTCATATTTTCTTCCGAATAATATTATTCAATTTAGCTCAGGCTTTGTCTAATATATTGTATTGAACCTTTGTGGATTGATAATGTTCCATTTATGGGAGGGTCTACCGATCTCTACGCCTGTGCATGCTTGTCTCTGCTTCACGCCTCTTGTCTAGAGGATAAACAAATTTTGGTTATTGCACTTTTTGACGACAAAGCACAATATAGTTGTTTGTACCACAAAATATATTTTTCATTAATAAGCTCATTTTGATTAAATTTCACTAAATGGCATTTACTTTTTATTATTTATGAAGAAATAATAGAAGATTCAAGAAGTGAAAGAAACTAACTTCTGAAATTGTGTCTTATTGATAAGGGATAAGTGTGGTTGGTTACTTATTAGTGGGTGGTTATTTCTTAAGTGGGTAATTTCTTGTAATGGTAGTTATTTTCTACAAAGCCTCTAGTATAATTAAATATTGGGTCAAAGAAGAAAAGGAGGACATAATGCAACTAAACATATCAAGACATTTTCAAGTCTTTTTTCTTTCTTTAGTTTAGAGGCTTTTGTTGCCATCGATAGGAAATTTAGTGTCTAGGCTTGAAAACATTCATGTGTAAATAATTGCAATCAATCAAAAGCTCTCTTGTCTTTTATGGGCGCGCAATCTTTCTACTTTCTACATTTCGTCTTCATTTTTCATTTTTTGAGAGGTCCCCAGGTCTAAGGAGCAAAAAAGATCCCATACTTTTAATCGATTGCGTCTCCGACACAAAAATCGATTGTGCATTTGCCGGCAGCGCAAACATTGGCACGTCCGGTGGGATCCTTGTATCTGAAAGTGAAAAATGCCAACAATATATTTCTAAGTAATTTTCTGGAATTTCAGGCCCGATTTGAAGAATTAAGGGCCGATTTCTGAGTAAATTTGATAAAATGCCGTACTTCGGCATCATTATTGCCTAGAAATTTTAAACCCTTGTATCTTTCATTTTATATGGAGTCAACAGTGGATAACTTAATGGAACTTTAGAATGATCTAATGGATTGCATTGATGCAAACCATGGTCAGTCTATTCTACCATTGATTTTGGTAGATACCTCCAATGAAGTACATCGGTTGGAAAACTATATTGAAACCATGATGAGAGTAGATCATCCATATATTTTTAGAAGATGTACAAGATGAATTAAAAAAATGTTGGGCTTTAATTCATAGAGTAAGGTGGATGAGGAAAGAAGTAGAATTATTCCTTTCCACACTTGCTGAAGCTGAAAAGTTAGAAAGTGATAGTCATTCTTTGACTATTGCAAATGAGATGATGCCAAACATGGTTGAAACAAGAGAATATTTAGAAGATGAATGCAACAAATTCATGGTTAGTGAAAATAACACGACTACCTATCAAAAGGAGTCATTTCACAATAGTCAACTTCAAGCGTTTTGAGACGATTTAAGAAAGTTACTCGATGAATTTTGTGAAAAGTTGGTAAATTATTTGGATGCAATACAGTTGGCTGAAACTTACACCAAAAGTGGCATAAGTAATGTTTGTAAGATCAACATCGTGTCAAAAATGGTTGAAACAGTTGAACAACCATGTCCATTCTCATATGAGATTGATATGCCAAAAGGAGGTTTAATCGATATGGCGGGGGGAGGGGGGGCAAGTTTGCAAGCCTATTTTGGCTGAAAGCAAAAAAGAGTCATTTTCATGTGGCATGTATAGTAGGCCAACCATGGCTATCGATTTAAAATTCCCCACTATTGGTGAATTTGAAGCTTTTGTCACCATGAAAAATGATGAAGAATATGCATTTTAAGAGCCAATTGGTGTTATATGTTTTGGCGAAAGATACCCAGTTTGGGTTTGTGGAACACACCAAAGTAGAGTATTAATTCTGTGGTTATTAAGAACCACAAATATAGTCAAAATATTATTTGTTTTATTTTTGTCAATACATTTTGAATTAAGGAAATGCTCAATCGATTGGCTTATCAGTTGCCATTTTATATACTGATTGGGTTAACGGCTTAACCAAAAATGGTCTTCATTTAGTTAGTAGCTTGACAAAAAATGGTCATGATTTGTGTAGTGGCTTGGCCAACTATGGTCATTGACACGGGTACATAGACATCAAAAGTCAATCGATGGCTAATAGATAGCGAAATGCTGTCAGTTTGAAGAATACAAGTCTATTGATCGTGAAAGGCTATCGATTGTAAAATACTATCGATCATGAAAAGCTACCAATCGTGAGAGGTTATATATCGATCGTGAAACTCTATTGATAGTGAAAAAATACTTTTCCTTTGAAAGATATGACTCTTCACAATCGATAGTGAAAAATTCAAGCCTATCGATAGTAGGAGATTTTCAATCGTGAAAGGCTATCGATCGTGAAATGCTATCGATCGTGTAAGGCTATCGATCGTGAAATGCTATCGATCGTGCATGGCTATCGATTTTGAAAGGTTATGGATGATGAAAGGCTATCAATCGTGAAATGCTATATATCGATTGTTAAAGTCTATCGATATTGTGAAAATACTACCAATTTAAAAGACATGACTCATCGCAATTTTCAAGCATTCAATTGCTTGAGCCAAGAGGGCAATGTTTGCACCACAAAATATATTTTTCACTAATAAGTTCACTTTGATTAAATGCCACTAAATGACATTTACTTTTTATTATTTCAGAAGAAATAATGGAAGATTCAAGAAGTGAAAGAAACCAACTTCTGAAATTGTGTCCTATTGATAAGGGATAAGTGTGGTTGGTTACTTATTAGTGGGTGGTTATTTATTAAGTGGATAGTTTATCTCACTGAGTGGGTAGTTTCTTGTAAATGTAGTTATTTTCTATAAAGCCTTTAGTATAAATATTGGGTCAAAGAAGAAAATGAGGACACAATTAACCAGACATATCAAGACTTTTTCAAGTCTTTTTTCTTTCTTTAGTTTAGAGGCTCTTATTTCCATCGATAGGAAATTTAGTTTCTAAGCTTGAAAACATTCATGTTTAAACATTTGCAATCAATCTTTCTACTTTCTACGTTTCGTCTTCATTTTCCATTTTCGGAAAAGTCCCCAGGCCTTAGAGGCAAAAAAAGATCTCACACTTTTAATCAATTGTGCTACCGACGCACAAATCGATTGTGAATTTGCCGGCAGCGCAAACAACAGTATAAAAAAACTTACCCAACTTTTCTTTCAAATGTTCAGATTTTTTTAATTTTACGTGTTATTTTAGAGAAAGAGTTACAGAATTTGTTCTCCTTTTCCAAATCTCAAATGTGATTTTTTTTTAATCTAAATATGCAAGTTTTTATATAGGTTAGTATAGTGGATAGACTATGTTTTGAAATGAAAGAAATGATAAAACTAAGGACACTATCAAAGATTTAGCAGTGCAGAGACTGATATACAAAGAAGGGCAAGGTATAAGGGAGAAAAGTACAATTAACCAGCCCTTAGTTTCTCCCCATTGCAATTGATGTATCAGCCTTTAGACTATGTTTTGATGCCTCTAGATATATCAGCCCTGTTCAAGCCGTATATTGCAGTTTTTCTTGGAATAAAAAGAAGATTAACTTGAGATCTATTTTTCTTAGGCCGTGTGAAGCTCCGATATTAGCCCAATACATGTTGGTTTGCAAACTCATCTTTTGTACCCTCGAGTTGAATAGTTGCTAAGTAAGCAAATAGGCTATACCAAAAAAAATATGGTGTACGATTGTTTCAAAGAGTTCATTATCTCACAGTACAGAAGGCATCAGTTCCTAAAAATATTCTTCAAAGAGTTTTGTATTACGGGCCGAGGCACATGAGGTGGTTGTTCCTGATATATCACTGCCACCCTAAACTATAAAACATTAAGAAAAACATTACATCCCAAACACTCCACTTGAGAATAAAAGTTTTTTACTGGACTATTTGTGTTGTTTTGCACACACAC
Organism: Escallonia herrerae; assembly: GCA_033070095.1. Classification (NCBI taxonomy): domain Eukaryota; kingdom Viridiplantae; phylum Streptophyta; class Magnoliopsida; order Escalloniales; family Escalloniaceae; genus Escallonia; species Escallonia herrerae. The sequence goes on from JAVXUP010000573.1 coordinate 295,890, forward strand.
ACACACACACACACACACACACACACACATATATATATATATATGTGTGTGTGTGTGTGTGTGTGGGGGGGGGGAAAGAGTACGTTGCTAACCTCAGGCAACTTGAGGCTATAAATCGAGGCTATAAATCAAATCTATGTAGTTTTGATGAAAACTACCTTATTCTTTCTTCTATTGTTTTCTCTCTTCCTGATCCTCTCTCTCTCTCTCTCTCTCTCTCTCTCTCTCACACACACACACACACACACACACATATCTCAGACTCCTCCCACCTTCCATCGTCGGTCTCCCGCCGCCGGCAACCTCACAAACCACTGCCACATCATCGAATACCACCCACCATTGCAAAACCCGTCCATCACATAGCACACTATGACCACATCAGAAAACCAACCACCACTACATCGAACAAACCCATGACCGCCCCCTTCTGAATTCCAAAACTTTATAGATGAATACATTACTTTTGACTTAAATTTGTTGAATTGGAAGTATTTAGATTAATCGTGAATGATGATGGAAGTTGATGGAAGTACGTCGTTTTAGTCGCTAGCCTCACGCAAGTTGTAAGAACTGTGAAGAAATCATCACTTGTACCCTAATTAAACAAAAGTTGTCCAACATTCACAAGACCAAGATAAAATTGAGAGGCGGGGTAGATTAGAACTTGCCAAAATTAGAAAAAAATCTACATGTTTGACAACTCGTACAGCAAAAGGGGAAACACAGGGGGAATTTTAAGAGAAATGGTGATTTCCGCGTAGAGGAACACAATAGAAAGACAACACAGGCAGTGGCTGATTTTTAGTATGTCTGTCAAAATCGAGCGATAGAGGTGAAATACAACCTTTGTGATGGAAAAATTGGTGGCGCCGGCACCAACATTAACGGCCATCCTTTGTGATTTCCACATGAGAGTTTGTCGGTGCAGGAAGTTTGGGTCAATGATGGGTGACGGTAGGCGTAATATGGTGACCGACACGTGAATATTGGGGCGGGATGGGCGACGGTGGGTGTGATGGTGGCTGGCGCAGGAAGTTTGGGCGGTGTGTTGCTAGGGCCTGCGACAGAGAAACGGGGAGGGGTAGAAAACCAGGGGAAAGGGGGGAGAGAGAGGGAGAGAGAAGAATATTAAAATTACGTCGTTTTAGCCGCTAGCCTCACGCAAATTGTGTGAGGCTAGCCTTATATTCGCTTTCCATATATATATATATATATATATATATATATATATATATATATATATATATATATATATATATATATATATAGGGTTGTTGCGCACACACACACTGTGTGTGTGTGTGCAACAACACAATGACGATGCTGATAGACAGATGGACGCGGCCGACGACGCCAGCGCCGTCCTTCGCCAAGCCGTCGTAGATCGCCGTCGCCCCACATTCTGAGAGGCCGATGCCATTGCTGCCACCGTAGTACCACCGTGCCCCCTCACTATCACTCTCTTCCATTTAAGCAACGATTGTCGGCGGTGCCGGTAGACCGACGACCCATATCCACCCGTTACTGTCCTCTCTTCTCTTCCTCCCTCTCCACCATTATATATCGCTTTTTCTGGAGATTCAACAAATCTATAATTGCAAAGTTTGTAGAATGAAAGAAATTGTTTGATAATCTCATTTTTACTAAATTTCTATTATTTTCCGCTTAAAACCTTTAAGAGTTGGATTTTTAAGCATAAAGTTGTGATCAGTTTAAGACAAGGACAAGATCTTGACATTATATTCGCTACATTGAGTTAAAGGTTTCTAAGCTTTCTCTACTTGGAATGAATTTTTGCACATGTCTTGGTGTCTTGAATCTCATTAAGACTGTTGGTTTCGTTAACTTATAAATTCGTTACTTAATAAAACTTTTATATTTTTGCACATGTCGACATTATTGATTTGCAGTTTGGCACGTGAGTTCCTTTTTTGTGTCTATCTGTGAGTGCAAGGTTATATTGTTCAATTTTAGCACCCCAAAAGTGTTGCACGCCATTTTTTTTATGCATTGATTTTAATTGTCAGCATCACTAAAATTCTATAACGTCATTGTCTTAAAGTATATAATTGATTTAATATGATGCTTGTAAAACATAATACAGACCATTTAGCTATCCTTTATCAGCACAACAAAATAAAGAATGCGTTGCAATTGACAAATATGAAATTTAGCTTTAAAATAGTTTTAATATCATGAGTGCTACATTATTGGCTGACCTATCCTTGATAGTAATCCGATCAAGAAGGGGACATACATCCTTATTCCCTACCGAGGATATAACTCAGAAATTGAAGCCTCATTTTTTGAGAAATGAGCAGATCTACGTGTTGATTTACTGGAGTCTCTAGTTCTGGAACTGTATTCAGAAAGTAGTGCAAACATTGGGTCAGCGTTACTGTGCATAAAAAATGCAGGCTCTGATGGCACCGGGAGGGTCAATGAGAAGCTATTGAGCATGAGAACAACTGAAGCCATAGTCGGTCTGGAAGCTACATTTTCTTGAACGCATAACAGCCCAATATGGACGCATCGTATGATCTCACGTATTGAACCTGATTCGGCCCTCAATGCAGGATCGATTAGATTTGAACCCATTCCTTCACGCCAATTTTTCCATGCCTAAAAGCATTCAACATGTGAAACTAAAACAGTAAGTATACGCTATGTTAGATCTCGTGTGGCTAGTAATGCATCTCATGGAATCATTCTTACGTAGCTTAGAAGGTCTTCTACATTCTCCCCATTAGCAAAACATTTGTTCTTCTGACCACTTATAATTTCAAGGACTAACACGCCAAAGCTGAAGACATCTGACTTCACTGAAAACTGGCCATGCATTGCATATTCCGGTGCCATATATCCACTGCAATAGTTAAATGCTCGTTTTACTTCATAGTATCAAGATTACATTTCAAAAGTTCCACTTAAGAATAAAATTTAAGTTTACTGCACTATTTGTGTTGCTTTGTTGCTAGAGACGCAGAAATGAGCTTCAAGATAATATCATGTTAACATACATATATATACTTACTAGGTTCCGACAATCCTGCTTGTATCTCCCTGGGTCTCATCTAACTCGAACAATCTTGCCATGCCAAAATCAGAAATTTTAGGGTTCATGTCTTCATCTAACAAAACATTGCTAGCTTTGAGATCACGATGAATGATTCGAAGTCGAGAATCTTCATGAAGGTATAAAAGTCCTCGGGCTACACCTTCTATAATTTTGTATCGCCTATGCCAGTCCAAACATACTCGTTTTACCGTATCTACAAATATCACCAGACATAAGATTTGTCAAAGCTCCATAAAATAGCTAACTACAAAGAGTCATTATATAGTGCAAACTTTTATTTTACGCTATATGATAGCAAAACCAACTAAAGATCATGTTGGCTAGTTTTTCCATTTCTATTTTTTGCTTTGCCTCATGAAAAACTTAAGGCTTCTCCTCAGATTGTGCAGTCATGCTTCATGCACGGGCTAGCCCAATTAAAATAACGAAGGGCAATATAATTCATAGAATAGAAGCAAGAAAGCTTTATTTCGTACCAAATAGGAATTTGTCAAGGCTTGTATTAGGCACAAATTCGTAGATAAGAAGCCTTTCTATCTTTTCTAAACAGAAACCAAGAAGCTTAACCAAATTTCTGTGCTGAAGCTTTGCCACTAACAAGACCTCATTTTTGAATTCCAATTCACCTTGTCCTAAATCTTTTGACAGTCTCTTTACTGCTATCTCTTGTCCATTTGGAGCCTACCCTGAAGATGAAGAAAAGCCGACATACAACTAAGATATGAACTTTAAACTACCTTGTTGACAAGCATGTGATTCCTACCAACTTTATACTAGAAAATCTGAAACCGACAAAAAGTTGTTGATAAGCATTTAAACTACTACTTGTTACCTTGTAAACAGCACCAAATCCACCCTGTCCAAGCTTATATGCATCAGAAAAGTTATCGGTTGCAACTCTTACTGTGTCAAAGTCAAACAACAAGGATTCTATGCTGCTAATGTCATCAACAGCTTCACCAAGAAAGAAAAACGGTTACCAAGATCAATGCTTAGTCATCTCAAAGGTTTTTTCATCGTAAGTGGTTATAATTCCTACGTCTTGAGACAATGAGAAAAAATTAAAGCTAGGAAGCTTTATATGTCACATGTGAAAAAGTAAGACCGAGAGTTCGTGCTTGGTTTAACTACTTAGAAATGAGTTTCTTGATATTGTTATGCGCGTATAATTACATCGAGCTCTTTAGCAAAAATTAGGGATCCGTTTTGCAAACCGTAATATTCACATGCACGACACTGTGGGTTCCAACATGAGCGCGGGGGGGGGGGGAGTTGATCTAATGAAGTTCCTGAGGTCAAACCCGCCATGTAAACCGTTGTGATTTAGATATGTTTCTCTGTGCTTTAGTCTTAGAGTAGTTAAATGCTCCAGTTACTGTTTCTCTGTGCTTTAGTCTTAGAGTAGTTAAATGCTCCAGTTACTGTTTCTCTGTGCTTTAGTCTTACAAAAATGGTGCATCGTATCATGCAAGAAAGGAAAATTTGCTTATGAATGGTGCTAAGGTACACTACCTACTGAATTTAATCTAGAAGGCGAGATAAGCACGCATGCACTAGAAGATAAACAATTTGTACTACTTAATCATCTTTCTTTCTTTAGATTTGTTAATTGGAATGAAGCCTAACTTTTTGAGTGACAAAATGGAAGTAATCGTGGTGTCAAACTTACTTTCAACATTCTTTTTGCGCTTCAGCAGACTTAGAAAGAGGCAAATAAGGGCCACTATCAACAACGCACAAGTGGTTGGTACGACAATAATGATAATTGTTTTTGATCTATTGCTGCCACCTCCTGCAATGACCAAATAAACTTTGAATTAATTGCTCAATCACCGTTACCTCATTGAAAAGATAATAACTAACCACACCAACTTTTCATTATTCCATGTTGAGTGAAGATATGAAAGTAAACTAGTACCTACGTACCAGGGGTATTGCTTGATAGCGGAGGAGGAAGAGACTGAGCGGTGCCCCGTGTGGTGAGAACTCTCCGACTAAAACAATTGCTAACAGAATACATATTTTCTTTGGGCAACAACCAAATCTCTATAAATCTTTTATTTACGAATTTTAACTTTTCAAGAACTAATGCCTAAGTTTAGAAATCTGATAAAGGAGTCATTAATGGCTGAAGCGCATGTGCGATGTCCCCAACTTCTCCGAGACTAGATTGCCATGAATGCATGGTCGTTACAATAATAAGCCACACCCTTAACAGTTTATGAACTAATTTTTTGACGAATCTCTACATCATGTTACTTTTATCACCATTGTAAATATGAAAATCAAACAGCACGCAGCGTACCAGGGCTATTGGTTGACAGCGGAGGAGGAGACAGCAATGGCGGTAGAACCGGCGTACTGCTTGGCAGCAGCAGCAGTGGTCCATCACCCGGAGATTGATGGAACTTGGTCAACTCGTACAGCAGTTGACAGCTAAACCTAGCAGAAACAACACCTATCCTCCCACTACAATTGTTGATCATGTCAATCCTAGCCATATCCAAACACCTCCAACAATCCGGCTCCGAAACTTTCGGGCTGCACTGTGCCAGCCCATAAATTTTCTGAAAGATGGTGTAGTTGGCCTCATCAACTGCGAACTTCCTTCGATCCTCAGCCGCTAGGTCACGCAAACTGATCAACAGATTGCCCAGTACGTCATTGAACTGGGCCATATTCTCCGCACTATACCCGTTGCAACGGAGGTAAAGAAAATAATCTTCCATCGAGTTAACTATATCACGGTTCGAAAACGTTAACCTGCACTCATGGTATGCGCCAGTGGCTTCTTTCTGATTAGGGCATGCTTGGGTGATGCCTTGAACACAGTCATCGAGGCAATTGCGGCAGCTAGTGACATTCTGACCGCCTCTGCAGAGTCCGATAGCGTAAACTTGATTTGGACTTTGGCCGATGGAAGTGTTGAAGAAGCCATCCGGATTGAGGTCAGAGCTGGTGGGGATGGAGGAAAGGAGTTCTTTTAGGTTTGCTGCGTAGATGCTGTTGGTGGTGTAGTTGCCGTTAGTTGAACAGCGGTTGTATGCCAAACTTTTAACGTCAAAAACCAGAAAATTGAGAATGAACAAAAACCAGAAAGATAGTTTTGGATAGTCCATCCTCTTGGTCTCTCTGTATACTCAGTCCATTCTCTTGTTCTCTCTGCATACTCACGTCTTGGGGTTTTAAGCATGCAGCAATTAGCATTGAGGGTTTCAGATCTGTTGGAAATGTCCTCGTTGAATTGTACCGTGATGGAAACTTCCATATAATTTTCCCTTTTCCCTCTAGTACGTAGGGAGGCCATAGGATTGAAAAGTCTGTATGTCTGCATCACGAAGTCTGTATGTCTGCATCACGCTGTCGATATATAATTAACGACATAAGAGATTTTATCACGCTGTCGATGTATAATTTTCCCTTTTCTCTCTAGTACGTAGGGAGGCGATAAGATTGAAAAGTCTGTATCGCGCTGTAGATGTATAATTAATGACATAAGAGATTTTATCATTTCATATTTAACAAATATTGACATTTTAAGGTGATGGACCACACAAAAAATCAAATATAAGAATGCAACACCTGATTCGGTTTGAATAACATTGAGGCCTAGACTTGTTTGCATTGAAAGCATTCTGGCCCTCAGGAACCACCAGATGGGTGTTGGAGAAAAGTAACCAGCAGATGACCGTCACCTATAACTATGTGTTCCTCCTTCTTTCTTTGCGGTCTTTCGTGGCTATTAATTTGACTTTTCATGCACATAAAAAAGAATTGGTCATATTTTCTATGTTTCCTATATGGTTTATTACATTTTGTGTTTCCTATATGGTCTATATGACCGTCACCTATCCCTTTTCTTGTTCTTTTTCTTTAAAAAATATCATCAGCTGGGTTGTTTTTTTTTCTATTTCTAGATCTCCATGAATCAATGTTTCATTGGTATCATTATCTTCCTTCTTACCTTTACGTACCTTTATCTCTTTTTTCTTTCAGCTTCCCCGTATAAATAAACTGCCAACTCGATATGACCAATGAACCTATTTAAACTTAAAGCAAGAGAAATCTGAGAAGAAAACTACAATTTAGATTATATGATGGTCCAACAAGTCAAAACCAAAGAGATTTTAGGGTTACAGCTAAACGCCTAGCTAGTCGACAACCAGTTCGCCTATAACTCGCCTCAACGCATAGTCGCTCGCCAGCTATGCCTCCTGAAATGCCTGAATGCTCGCCTAGGCAGTCACCTAGTCATTGGCCTGAGAGAATCTTGTCAGATCTGTATAGACTTTTAGTTGATGGTGGTTGCCGAGGAGTGCAAATCTGGCTGACAGAGGTGGCAGGGCTGTCGATGAAGGTAGTTGTTGATCGACATGGGAGGTGGCAACAGCCAAAAGATGCATGATAGAAGAAGGCGGCGGTGGCAAGCGACGCAGGATAAAACATATTACACAATTTATATTTTCATGATAATTTTACCAAACATAGTCATATTTATTATTTTAAAAGCGGTGAACACGTTTTTAATTTTTATTTAACATAATAAACTTAACCTTGTTGTGAAATATCTATAAGCATTACCCCTATGCATATAGTTAATTCTGATACACTAATCATATAAAAAAATAAAGATTAGAAGTTTATGGGCTGTACGCTTACGAAATTTTTTTTTATATTCTTTTTTTGTTTTTCAAAATTTAGTATTCAGTTCTAAAATTGTGTTGTGTAGTTTTACTTTTTTCCGTATCTACTTTTTCAGTTTTTTCTGTATGTTTACTATTTTCATTTTCGTTTTCACCAACTTTTTCTAAACCAATCTTGTATGTTTAAAATTTTCTACACTATTTGTACACAAATCTTTCTATTTTACCCCTACACTATTTGTACACAAAAAGGATGTAAATATGGGAACAAAATAGAAATGAATTTTTAATAAGTTTATCATCGCGTTAGCAAGCATATTACAACGTCCAAATAATTAATTAATTTTCCGCAGTAGCGTGACACACAAGGCCATGAATAAAAAAATGAATACACAAATTGTTAAAGAGCAAGAAAAAAAATCAAGTTTAAACAGTATTATCATAGTACATATGAAATTCATAAACCTACATTACCCATACATTACCCAAATTAAAATTTTAAAACATACGGCGACGGCGACACATTAGCAGTCATCAAGCTCCTGTAACCCAACGCATTGCCGAACATTACGTAGATGTAAACCAACAATCACTCATGACGGCGACTATTATTAGTTACAACATGATTTCTCCATATATGATTCGCCAACCCGTCCCTGAAGTTGACCACGAGGTTACACGCTACCTGAGACAAGTTGGGAGTTTCGAAGACAGTAGCCTCATCTCCATGTACTCGAATTCCTTCTGTCATGTAATCATTGAAAAGAGGGTCGTCTGATGTATTTATCCCTAGCATTAAAAACGACATTTACAATATCAGATTACTCAAAGCTTTTACTGTTAGCATTTAAATTGAAAAACAACAAGACCATTTGCTAGCAAGTCTTGACTAGTTGTGTTTAGCAAATGAATCTACTCGAAAACTTTATATATGTATTTAGTAAGCAAAGACAATTTATAATATATTCACCCACAAATCCTAAAGCAAATTCCTTGTATCAAAAGATCAACAAGAAGGGACAAGAGATAGGCAACTGAAAACTCAAACTCTATTCCAATGATGCTGTATAGCCATGCTACTGCCTGGCTAAGTCCATTCCCCATACAGAACTTGTCAAACAAAATTCTAGTCATAGTTATACCAGGAAAGTCTGTCTCATGCCAGCAAAAGAGGAGGTTAAAGAAACAGGCATGCAAACAATGCAATGGAATCTCCACTTTATAAATGGTCCGTCTATTTCCCTCCATTCACAGTGACCCTAGAAGAAAAAACGATGCCCTCCTCGACATCTCCCGTACCCTACTTGGGACCTTCACCCTGCGTAAGCTTGCCCCCCTCAGCATATATAAAAGTCTCCTTTATATATAACTTGAAACCATTCAACCTTTTTCCTATAAGTTGAAACAATAAGTAGTTTCAAGCTTGAACTTACTGCTTTATGGTCTCCTATTTTTTTTGCCTCTCTCTGCATCTATTCTTAATTACCTTTTTCTTTCTTCTGATCTTCACTCACTCCTTCGACTATTTATCTCTTCCTCTCCTAGGTTGTCCATCCTTTCAAGGCCTATGCTGCATTTAAAAAAGTTCAATGTCAAAAGCTTCAACAAGCCAACCTGAGCTTCCCAGTACTTCTTGAGAAATAAGAAGAATCACTTTGCCCCTCATTCCTCCAGCCAATATCATACTTCTTGAGAAATTGAAAAGGAGTATCATATTACCATAGACACGGTGCCGTGGGAATTGGGAGTTCTATGTGTTCATGGTTTTTCTACAGCTTCATCTCTCTATCTTTTGGAGTGACAGATCATCTTCACCAATTAATTGGTGTTGACACAGGAGGCCACCAACCCACCATTACCGAAAATTAGATACTCCACAACCAAGCACTTAGTTCCATATTTATACACGCATTCTTTGATGTGAAATAGTTTAGTAAAGTCAACTGGCTTATACATTACACAACTCAGATTCTTTGTTGCAAGGGTAGTCTGCAAGTTCTAGTAAGACAAGTCAATAGAACTAAACACCAGATCTCTTAGCGAACAAACCCATAAAATTCCACTCAGTAATACCACATTCCAAGACAACCAAAGTAACCCAGTCTTAGAATACCTAGCTTATGTGGCAGCATGTCAGCCTCATTTGTCGCGTTATTGACGTTCCAACTGGCCTAAACAAAACCATCGTCCATGGAGCTAAGTATGTTATGGTTGGTAAACCTTAACATGCAGTTATTGTAACCGCAACTGTGCTTCTTTCTTATTAGGACATTCTTGGGTGATGGCTTGACTAGAGTCATTGAGGCAGCTCCCGCAATTACTTTACAGAGTCTGATAGCGTAAACTTGGTCCCATTTAGGCTGATGGAAGCGTTAAAGAAGCCGTCGGAATTAAGGTCGGAGCTGGTGGGAAATTGGCAATGATCAGAAAGTAGAAAGATAGTACGGAGTATTAGATAGTCCATACTCGTGTTTTCTATGTGTACTCACATCTTGGGGTATTGAGCTTTAGCAATTAGCTTTGACGGTTTCAGATCTATTGGATATGTCCTCTTAGAATTGTAGCATGATGGAAAGTTGCATACCATTTCTCTGTTTCTCTACTAAGTGGGAGACAATAGAAATAAAAAGTCCGAATCACGTTATAAATGCATAATTAGCGCCACTGAAGGTTTTATAATCTCATATTAAAGAAATATTCATCACCATATTATAAGGTGATGGGCCATACGAACAATCAAAAATATAAAAGAACGTGTCACCCGATTTTGCTTGAACAATATTGTGGCATAGACATAAACTTGTTTGCACCGACGAAATCGGGACCAGTTTTCTTGACTTTTGGAACCACCGGGTGGAGAAAAGTAACCTGCAGTATGAGTGGAAAATGGTATCTCTTGATTATTTCTGTTGGAGTATTTTAACAAAAAAATTCTCTTTGTTTTAAGATTGAAAAAATATTGAAGTTTTGAGTAAAATTATAAAGTACTTTAGTCCCACATTGCTTAAAAATGGAAAGAGAAAATTTTCTTCCATACTTAAACTTTTGGAAAGTTTTTGTCCCACATTGGCCATTGTAAAGAACTTTAAGGAGTATATAAAGTGACACTCATTGGCCTTTAAGTAAGATGCGCTTGAGTTTAAGACTCGCACGAGCAAGGGGGGAATGACAAGTGGGGGATGCTCTGTAGCAGCATTCCGGCCGCTCCCCGAAACTCGTATGGGACTATAGCATGTCTATTTATACTGCAAAATATAGTTGTTGGGCAACAGTAATATTCTTCATTACTTCCCAACAGTCACATTTTCTTTTATTACACAACAGTCATATTTTTTATTGCAGCACTTTATTTCTGAAATAAATTTCGGATTTCTTTTTTGTAACAGATTTCCAACAGCTATTTTTCTTCACCTATAAAAGGAGACATCTTCCTCACTTTTCAATACACAACTCTCAAACTCTCTTTTCTGATTTCTAAACACTTAGACTTGTGGGCATTTTGATAAGGTATCGAGTGAAGCTTCTGCTTCATTCGTTTGTGCAGAATTACGAGTGAAGCAACAGTAAAAGCTGGGCTGTTGTATCCCGGAGGCGACGCGTCAATAACCTTGCTGCACCGGTGGTAATTCTCCGAAGGGGCGCGAATCGTCTTAAGAGAGCGACCTAGTCGGCGCCTCAGCCAGCTATTTTATATTATAATTTTTGGAGTTGTTCTTGTCTGTTTTTTGCAACAATTCTAACAATTTCTGAGAATGCCCACATCATCCTAGTACAACCAGATGAAATTCAAACGAAACGTATAATTTGCGCAATTACCTGTGCCTCATTGAAAAGATTGTCAGTAAAAGTTTTAAAAATAGCGAGAAGGTATTTTTGTGCGGCAATCCTATATGACTAAAGTTGTTACAGAAGAAGAGGTGCGGTAGAACCTATGACCCTCACAACATTCACCTTCATCTGTCCTCTTGCCCGTTCAAATGGTAATAATGGGTCAACACAATTTACGGGTCGCTCCTGACTAAATTTTCTTGTCGTACTTTTTCTAGTATAAGTAATTCTTACTATCACGTGTTGGCTACTGATGTGTGGTAAGTACTTTACGATTAAAACCATTGCAAGCAAGATACCACATTTTCTAGAGACAACAGCCAAATCTCTATGAGTCTTAATTACGACTTTTAACTTCTTTCGAGGACAAATGCCTAACTTTATAAAGCGGAAAGCGATGTCCCCAACTTTTCTAAGACTCCATTATTCCATGAATGAATGGTCCATACTGTTTCTACTAGACCTGGCAAAAAGGTAACCGTATCCGTTACCTGACCTGTACCCGGTCCAAAATGCCAGGTACGGGTAGCCATTTTCACGAACCGACCAGTAATTTTTGGGTAGGTTCGGTTCGGATTTCAGGTAACCCGAAATTACCCGGATTTTTTTAAGGTAAAATGGAAAATTGGAATGTGCCCTAAATTGAGTAAATTCGTTTCGTTTCTCACTCTCACATAGACGATAGACCCACTTCTCACTTCTCTCATGCCGTCGCAAGCCAACACGGCAACAATCCATCTGTCGGCGACGGAGCCCTCCGTCATCGGCTCATTGCTTATCTCAGATCTGCCAGCGACAGATCGTGAACTCGTCGAGACAGCGCGACACCATATCGGTAGATCCTGACCGACCGTCGACTGACCACTGCCGTAGCAGCGTCGACAGCCGCTGTTCAAGCCGTAGCAGCACGCCATCGACCACCGCCGTCAGCCTCCGTCAGTCCACCGCGGCTGTTCACGTCGTACGCCACGGAACTCCACCTGGAAGGTTGGTTAATCGATCTCTCAAACTGTTATTGTTCTATCCTCCTCCGAAGTTGTATGACTGTATATATGTTCCTGCTCTATCCTCCTTCATTTCAATTTCATACATTTGTGATCTCTGTATGACTGATTGACTGTATATACTATATATGATTATGAATACTGAATTCAGTGAATTGGTAGAGGTGAATTGTTGTATGACTGTAGTCTGTATATATGGTCATGCAAACAAATGTTGTATGACTGTATATAATGTGTTCCCCAGCATTGTCCAGCTTGTTGGTAAGGTATGGCTACCATAAAGGAGTTGGTATGTGACCTCTGGCTTCCCTAAGGAAAGACAATGTCAGGTGGTTGTGCTGTAGATACACGTGTGCACCCTAATCAAGTAATTCATCTAAAGATCCAATCTTTTAGCTTCCAGTATCAGCATATCTCTTTGTTAGTTTGTCCAAGTATTTGACAGCTATGCACTTCCATCTTTAATGATAAACAAAGTTGAGCTGTTGGATTTGGATGTTATATATATTATTGGATAGTATTTTTTTGCATTTGGATGTTATATATATCGCTGAATTTGCTGTTGGACTAGTGGACTACTGAAGTGAAAATTTGAAATTATGTGTTGTGTAACTTGTGTCGGTCTTGTTGGATTTGTTGACTTTCTAGTTTTTTTTCTTATTCTTTGTTTCGGACTATTGTAGAATCTATGGAATCTGTAAACAATAATCCGCCCATTGAGAATGTTGAGGTTGTTGATGTTGAAGATGAATGTCCTCAAGTTTTTACCAACCTTGATGAAGTTGCCAATGATATTGACATTAGTGTTGATGAAAAGTGTACTAGAGGTGAAATTTGGACTAAATTTGATATTGTGGGGGAGAATAATAAACATAGGGCTGTGTGTAGGTGGTGTAAAGTCTCTAGTTTTGCCATGGGGACAACTCCTGATGGGAAGCCATGTAAGGGTACACATGGGACTTCAAATATGCATAAACATCTTAAGGTTTGTAGTGTGTACAAGAAAGAATTTATAGACGTAAAACAGATGCATTTAGATCATTCTGTGAAATTGAGGTCTAGAAAGTTTTCTCAAGATGTTTATCGTGAAAAAATGGCTATTGCAATGATGAAGCATAACTTAACTTTCTTGGCTGCTGAATATGAGGGTCTTAGGGATGTTCACACTTATTTGAATCCAGACGTCAAGCATTATACTCGTAATACTGCAAAAGTCGATTGTTTGAAAATCTCGTTGAGTCAGAAAGCCATGCTTAAGCTTGCTTTGGGAAGAATTAGAGGGAAGCTATGTCTTACGGCGGATGTGTGGACTTCTATTAGATATGAGGGATATCTTTGCTTGACTGCACACTTTGTTGATGAAAATTGGAAATTGCATAGTAGGATTCTTAATTTTTTTCATTTTGCTCCGCCACATAATGGTAAATCCTTGTGTGACAAAGCATATGAATTTTTGAAGGATTGGGGAATTGAGAAAAAAGTCTTTTCGATCACTTTAGATAATGCCACTAGTTGTGATAACATGCAAGAACACTTGAAGAATAGATTGCTAGTCAACAAAGTCTTGGTAAGTAATGGAGATTATTTTCATATACGATGTTCGGCTCATATCTTAAACCTCATTGTGCAAGACGGGTTGAAAGTTGGTAATGAGGCTATTTACAAGATTAGGGAGAGCATTAAGTATGGGAAAGGATCCGAGGGTAGGAAGATAAAGTTTGCCCAGTGTTGTGAGCAAATTGGTATGACTACTTCGATGGGTTTGCGCATGGATGTTCCTACTCGTTGGAACTCTACTTTCTTTATGCTAGAGTGTGAGCTTAAATTTCGGTCAGCGTTTGTGAATTATTCCCTCATTGAACCTAGCTACAAGTATTGTTCTACCAATGAAGAATGGGATAGGGGGGCTAAAATTGCAAAGTTTTTGGCCCCATTTGCTGTGATGACCAATCTTGTGTCTGGGACTGAGTACGTAACTTCAAATCTGTATTTTAATTCAGTGTGGAGAATTCAGTTGCGTATAATGGAAGAGATGGAAAGTGAGGATCTAGTTTTGAGAAAAATGGCGATGGAAATGTACCCTAAGTTTTTAAAGTATTGGGAATCTTATAGTACTATCCTAGCTATAGCAACAGAGCTTGATCCTCGCTACAAGTTGGGATATGTTGAATATTGCTATGAAAAGATTGAAGCGGGTAAAGGGGAAGATAAGGCAAAAGAACTCAAAAAGAAGATCGAGAAGCTCTATGAAGAATATGTGGTTCAAAATTCTATTGTTCCAAAAGATAAAGCTTCAGTTGGTATAAGTATCGTTTGCTTGGTGGAAGAAGATGAAGCTGAAGTAATTTATTTCCCTTTTTATGTTTACGTTCCTTGTTTACGTGTTTATATTTTTTGTTTAATACATTTCTCATTCAAAAAATGTAGGAGTACTTTAAAAGGCAACGACTTGAGGCTAAGAAGAAGTCGGATTTGGATCTTTATTTGGAGGAGCCGGCATATGATCGCGTGGAATATGCATATTTGGATATGTTGGATTATTGGAAAGACAATCGGTCTAGGTATACTATTCTTTTTAATATGGCACGTGACATTATGAGCATTCCAATTACCACTGTTGCATCTGAATCAGCTTTTAGTATTGGAGCAAAAGTTATTTCAAAAGTTCGGAGTTCACTTACTCCGGATAATACCCAATCTTTGGTTTGCGGACGTAATTGGTTGTATGGATATGCAATTCAAAGTAAGTAATTATTTTTAAAGAATTTGAATATGAAGTTTATATTTATGTTTTGGGATTTAGTCTAATCATATTTGCTTAAATTTAGGTGATGAGCCGGACGATAGTGACCTTGAGGTATCTTTGCCTATCAATGCAAACATGGATGGTTCGTTTCACTTGGATGCAAGAAGCTTAGCGGAGATTTGAAGACTTGAAGTTTTAGTTGACGACGATGGAATTGAAGACTTTAATTTCAATGAATTTATGCATGTGATATTGTGATATGATGATGTAATTGTTGTTTAAAGTTTTTGGATTATGGGCGGGGATTTGGGAATGGGGTTAGATGCTTGAATTTGTTCATATGGTATTTAACAATTAGTATGCTAGTAACTAGTAAGTAATTAGTAGTAAGTAACTAAGTAGGAATGTAGGATATTATGAGTTTTAATGTTTTATGTGTCATAACATAAAATAACCAAAGTGAAAATTGTTTTTACAATAACAAATTAACAATCAAAGACAGGAAACGTGTTGAAAAAATAAGCAAGGTAACCAGCAAATACTGTTTTTGAATGTGAGTTAAAATCTGTTTTGAATTAAAAAAAAATGCCAAAACCCGCGGGTAATACCCTACCCGCCAGGGTAGGGTACGGATCCCAGATATTCATACCCGGGTATAAATTACCCGACCTGGTTTTACCCGGACCCGCCCGGGTATTACCCGTACCCGCGCGGGTCGGCCCGTTTGCCAGGTCTAGTTTCTACCAACAAAAAAAAAAGAATGGTCCATACTGTAGCTGTAAGCCTAGCCTCCTGCAACAGCTTTATTATTCTTGTTGAAACAGTGTAAACATGAAATCTGCGTGGAAGCCTGCAGCGCCGGTGAAGCCTGCGTGGTGCCCCGTGCAATAACAAGGTGAAATTCGAATGAAATGCCAAATTTGTTCAACTACATGTACCTCAATAACAATATAAAAGGTAACCACAACTACTACCACATTATTACAATTGATGTCCACATGGACTAGGATGTCACTCCACTATGATTGAAAATGCCGCTAAATATCTTAATGACAAGAGATTATCGCTAAAAATCTTTAAAACAACGACAAAACATTTTAAGTATCAACTGTTTATTACCAAAACTGTTACAGTATAGCTGATGATCCCATACCATCCACATTTCTGCCGTCGTGCCCATTCCAAGGCTACAAAATGGGTCGACCCAACTTTTACGGAACGTTCCTGACCACATTGTCTTGTCGTAGTTTTTCTCTTATAAGCAATTCGTACTATCACATGTCGGCCTCTGATGTGTGGTAAGAACTCTATGGCTAAACCCTTGCTAA
This sequence comes from Escallonia herrerae, assembly GCA_033070095.1. Lineage (NCBI taxonomy): Eukaryota > Viridiplantae > Streptophyta > Magnoliopsida > Escalloniales > Escalloniaceae > Escallonia > Escallonia herrerae. The sequence continues at coordinate 312,521 of JAVXUP010000573.1, forward strand.
CAAGATACACATATTCTAGAGGCAACATCCAAGTCTCTATGAATATTAATTACAAATTTAGCTTTTCAAGGACAAATGCCAAACTTTAGAAATCTGGCCAAGGAATGTTGTTGAGGGCTGAAGTTGCATGTGCGATGTCAGTCCCATGACTGCTAATTTTTTGAAGAACTCTCTACATCATATTACTTTTATCACCGTTGTAAACTTGAAAATCAAACGGCACGCCGCGTACCAGAGGAATTGTTTGACAGCGGAGGAGGAGACTACATCTGCGGTTAGAGGTGTCAAATGGGCCGTGGGGCCCCCGGGCTGGCCAGACCCGGCCCCCTTTTTGGCCCAGGCTGGCCCGGCCTTTTAGGGCTTAGGGCCTGGGCCAGGCCTGCATTTCCCAAAAAAAAGCCCTGGCCAGGCTCGGCCCGAAAAAGGCCCGGTTCAGGCCCGGGCTTAGCCCGGCTCGGTTCAGGCTCGGTTCAGCCTGAGAAACCTTTTGTCCATCCACTGGTGAAGGCTCCTGCTCATGCCCTAGTAAAGGCTCCTGCTCATGCCCCAGTGAAGGCTCCTACTCCAGTAAAGGCTCCAGCCCATGCACCGGATAAACCTTTTGTCCATCCACGAGTGAAGGCTCCTGTTAAATGATGTATGCACATTTTGTGTTGAGTTTGTTTTCCCTTATTCATTTTTATTATTCTAAACTTATCCACATAATATCTTTTTGTAGGTTACATCCATTGCAGAGGAAACTGACCCAGAGGTAACTTGAGCATTAACTTTTCATTTAAGAAAGAATTATCCCTTTGATCTAGTATCTGATGTATGCTTCTACCCTAAATATACCTTTGTCCATGATGATATTGCGTTCGACTTTTATATGCATGGAGGTTTACAAAGTTATCATGTGATTGCACGACTGCATTAAACAATGTGTCACCTACACGCGAGTCCCACCAGGAAAATACGAATTAGCACTATACATCTAACACTACCATAGACCTAGTAATGACAGAAGTCTTGTGCACTGGGCCAGTTAGCACTATACATCTAACACTCCCATAGACCTAGTAATGACAGAAGTCTTGTGCACTAGGCCGTCATTTTCTTTTTTGGGCAGGAGTTAGCAACTAAATTGATTGATTTCCCAACTTTGTTTCTTTGTTCTTCTTATAGCACACCAAATCCTCACTCAAGGCTCCTGTACATGCCCCTTCGAAGGCTCCTACTCATCCACCAGAGAGTTCTCATGTCCATGCCCCAGCAAAGGTTCCTTGTCATGCACTAGAAAAGTCTCATGTCTACCCCCCCAAGAAGGCTCATGTCCATGCACTAGAACGTTCTCATGTTTGTCCACCATCGAAGGCACCTGTACATTTTAAAAACCCTTACCTTGAATAACAAGAAAATGCCAAAAAAAATTTTAAAAAAATTGGGCCCGGGCCCGGCCCTAAATGTTGGGCCTGGGCTTGGACCGGGCCCAGATCCCCAGAATCAGGCCCGGCCCTGGCCTGATTTGCTAGAGGCCCGATGGGCTTTGGCTGGGCCGGCCCAAGCCCGGCCCATTTGGCACCTCTATCTGCGGTGGAACGGCCTACCGCTTGGCGGCAGCAGCAGCGGTCCATCACCCGGAGTTTGATAGTACTCGTACTGCATTCATCGTAACCGCCAATGGCTTCCTTCTGATTAGGACACGCTTGGGTGATGGCGAGAATTAAGTCACTGAGGCAGTTGCGGCAGCTGGTGACCGTCTGACCACCTCTGCAGAGTCCGATAGCATAAATTTGGTCCTCTTTTTGGCCGATGGAAGAATGTACGAAGCCGCCCGAGTTGAGGTCAGAGCTGGTTGGGATGGAGGAAAGGAGGTCTTTCAGGTTTGCTGCGTAGGTGCTGTTGGTGGTGTAGACGCCACTAGTTGAACAGCGGTAGTATGCCAAAGTTGGCTGAGAAATTGAGAATGAACAGAAACCACAGAGAGAGCCTTGGATAGTCCATTCTCTCGTTCTCTCTGTGTACTCACAAGTAGAGATTTTAAGCATGTCGCAATTAGTTGAGGGTTTCAGATCTATTGGAATTGTCCTCTTTGAATGGAAAGTTCCATTCTATTCAAATAATATTGTGAAATTGGGACCAGTTTTCTTGACCTTAAGGTTCATGGGTGTCCGAGAAAAGTAAGAGTGGAAAATGGTATCTCTTTGATTATTTCTGGGAATTGCCCGCATCATACTGGTACAATGTCATATTATATTATATTTTTGTTTCGTTAAGAATGAGTATCTCTTGTTTTTTTTTTTTTTTTAAAACATCATCAGTTGGGTTCTTTCATTTTTCTTTTCATATTTTTAAATCTCCATGAACTTCAATGTTTCACCAGCATCTATGAAAGTTGTCCGAAGAAATCCAACTTTTAATTACCTTCCCCCTTACCTCTACCTCTATGACACTCTTGAAATTTACAGCGAAAAAATCTAAAATTAAAGCTAAAATTCAATTATGTGATGCTCCAATAAGTCAGGAATGAAAAGATGAACAGTTGATCATCACCTTTAGGAATCACAGCTCAACGCCTATTCGACAACCTGTTTGCATATTGCTTGCCCAGTCGAAGGCCTTGCTATCCTCAACCCTAGTCGTTGTTGGCCCAAGAGAGCATTGCAATATCTATTGACTTTTAGAAGAAGGCAGCCACAACGTATTTTCTTTTTGAACATCACCACCGCCACTTCCTGACGACTACATCAAAAACAATTTGATGTCACGGCGGCAAGGCGTTCCACCACCCCCCACGCCGCCGCTGCCGTCTCTCTTGCATCCACCAACACCACCTCCTTCATCAACCACAAGTACCGTTGCCTTCAACGTCAATCACAAGAAACATTTGATTTCCAAGAAAAAAATTGCAAAACTGCTTCTGAAGAAGGACAGTGGTTATGTTATTGATCACGACGGTAGGATCAGGTGGATTGTGAGCCTAAGGCGAGACTAGGCGTACGCCCAGGCGAGCCTAGGCATTCAACTAGGCGATGCAGCGTTTCAAAGGGTTAGCCTAGGTGTTCGGGCGTTCGACGAAGAAAGCCCAGGCGTTCGAAGAGGCGGGTCTAGGCGTTGAGCCTGATTTAATTAGAGCTTTTGTTTAGTCTTATTGTATCTTCTTCTTGTTTCTTGTTCTTCATCTTCAATCCACACAAAACATCAACTTGAGTCTAATGTATTTCCATTTTCGGCTTGAGAAGAATGAAATTTACTTTGGTAAGACACAGTTAGGCTACGGATAAAAATATAGACAATCTAGCAGACTTAAAACAAAAACACATAAACATCGGGTGTAAGAGTTTAAGGGAAACTTTAGATTTTTGACCGACTCCTTTAAATATTCTACAAGTAAAACATGATCAAATAATGTGGAGAGAGAGAGTAATATAGATTTCTTCACAAATAAAATAATTAAAGTAAAGTCCTAATATATCGGTGCGTCATAAATATATAATATCAAACTACTTTGTCAATATGCATGTTATTCTTACTAACTTTAAATTACAAAATCTAAATTCCAATAAGGAGTCGTCGATACGCATTTACAAATACTGCTTATTAGTACCTTACAAAACAACATCAAATCCACCTCGCCCGAACTTATTTGCATCTAAAAAGTCATCGGTCGCAGTTCTTACCTAGTCAAACAATAAGAACTCTATACTGTCATTTCATCGATAACTTCACCCAAAAAGAAAAAATAAATAAATAAAAAGCTACCATGATCGATGTTTAGCCATCTCAGTCTCGAGGAACGGTAAAAAAGAAAATACAGCTAGGAAGCTTCGTACTTGATTTAACTAAAAAACCAGCTTCTTGACAGTTATATGCGCATGTAGTTACAACGAGCTTTTAGGCAAAAATTGGGTTCCCACATTGGGGGTTTAGCGAAGTTTCTGTGGTGAAACCCAACCGCGTACTATTTTATGGAGAAATCTTTCGGTGTCCTTTAATTTGTTCTTACACTCTTATAGTTAAGTGCTCCGGTTATTAGGAAATACCGTTTATAATGGTGCTTTGTCTGTAGCATGCAAGAAAGAAAAAGTTTATCGGTTTGACGCACACTACCTACTGAGTTGTATTACTTGAACATCTTTTGTTTGCTTTAGCTTGGTTAATTTTTGGGATGAAGCTAAGCTTTATGAGTGACAAAGAAATGATCAATCACAGTGCCATACTTTCAACATTCGCTTCATTAATATTAGCAAGAGGAGTATCGGGACCACTGTCAACAAAGTAGAAGCTGTAGGATTGATAATAATGACAATTATTTGAGATTTGTTACTGCGGCCTACTGCAATGACCAGATAAAATTTGAGTTACATGCCGAATTTATTAATTTCTCAACCACCTATGCCTCGTTAAAAATATAATAGGTAACCACAACTCCTTTTCATTGTTACCTGTGATGTCTGCACCCATACGCCCAAATGGCAAATGCCCACCAATGGTAAGAACTCGTCAGGTAATTGACAATTGTCACTACTACAGGTGAAAAAGTGTTAGTCCTGAGTTGCAAAGGTAACTTAAAGCCAAGTCCTTAATTTTAAGAAAACCAACCTCACCTTCACAAATCTTCCGAACGCTCATGATGTTGACCATATCAGCTAGTGACGGAGCCAGAAACTTAGTTCAAGGTGAGCACCTAATAGTAAAAAAAAATTACTTAAAATATCGTCGTCAATGAGTTAAACCTAACAAATTGCTGAACGTGGACCAAAGGGGCAAGAAATAAGAATTCCAATTCAGCAATTCGAACTTCCTAGTTTGTTAGATGGGCAGTATATTCAACTTGTTCATGAAAGCTCCATATTCTCAAACCTAATTGCCATATTCAAAATTCTCCCAACTGCCAAATTCCCGCTTCCTATTGTGTGGAGGCAGTGGAGCAATTCTGGTAATCAGTGAAAGGATGGTGGCTTTATATTTGGAGAAAAAAGTTAGGGTTCTTCATGATTTTTAATTTAGGCTAAAAAGATTGTTGTGAAAAAATTAGGTAAGACATTGATAATTTGGGAAAGAAAAAGGAGACCGTCATTGCAAAATACCATGATGCATAGACAAATCTAAAGGAACACTACACCACGACTTCAACCATTCAACCATTCTCGCGTAACTGAATCTACCGTCTATGCGACTATGTTGGTCGGTGGGGGTGGACCTGCCGGCGGAGGCATTGGGCCGTGGCGTTGAGGGCGTAAGGACGGTGAGGGGACTACGGAGACGGTACTGTGCTTCGTGCCTCTCACTATTATGTGGCTTTCAAGCTTTAGAAATAGGGGGACTTTGAAAAAAATAGAGAATAAAGAGAATTTTTTGTGTTGCATTTAAGCACAGACTTTTTTTTTTATTTGTGTAAATTTAGCATTTTTAATGGCTAAAAAGACATTTTTTTAAAACTATTTTTAGAATTTTCAGATAGCTTAACATATAAAATGACTTAAACGATATCTTTTTAAAGCATTTTTAAAAATTTTAGGTGGGCACTTATTTCATTTAGGATAAAACATACCATATAGAATAGAAAATTCATTGAGAAACAGGTGGGCGCCGGCCCACCTGTGCCCCCCGTTCCCTCTGCCCCTGACATCAACCCCATACTTCCGTGACCAAGCCCACGCTCCCGCATGGGCTTGGTCACGTAAATTGAAAATTAGATTTGCCAGCACATTATTGAACCGATTTCCTAGCACATCATTGAACCGATTTCCTAGCACATCAGCCTTATTTGTCGCATTATTCACGTTCCAATCGGCGGAAACAAAGCCATCATCCATGGAGCTAAGTATGTTATGCTGGATTCGATCCGTTCAATCCTATTAGGCGGCCTAACGAGTCATACTAATGCTGACTATTTATTTGACTTGGGCATTAATTAATTAAATTAGCTAAATAACTTTATGGGCCTATTTAATTTTATCATCTAATATACTAATTATTTATGGCGTATAAGAGGCTTATAGACTATAATTTCTTCACTTTGATGAAAAGCTGAGCTTTGACAAGTTTAGGGTTAATCACACTACTTTTTTTTTTATATAAATATCTCTTTTTCTTGTTAGTCTTTTGCTTCCTAAACTAATATAAAAACTCACAACTCTATTCTATTATCAAGTATAGAGAAGAATAGTGAAGAATATTATCAAAAGGGATGCGTTTGTTTTTACTTCTTGGCGTTCTATTATCGGAATAAAGCTCTTGGTAATGTATGCTATTTTAAATTCTTGTAAGTTCGAAACTCTATTGTAAGATTATAAGGGTCTTGGTTATGGGGTCAAAACGAATGAAATAATTTAACATGTGGTATCAGAGACATGTTAATTAATTACAATAACATAAGACTTTTTTTTTTGTTCTTATTATTATATTTTTTAATGTCTGAATGTTAACATAAAAAAAAAAAAAAAAAGGGCCTGCTGCACCGAAGGTCTGCGACGAAGGAGTGTCGGTTGCTCGGCTAGATATAATTTGCTTTGGGCTGGCATGTAGTTAGTAACTGCCCAATTGAATTGGGGCCTGCAGCAGTAGGCCCGTCTGGGCTGATAGCGGATGTGTTAAATGGCTCAGTAAATTGGGCCGTAAAAGGCCTGTTAAAAGGCCTGCAGTCTACAGCAAAATTGGGCCATAAAAGGCCTGTTAAATGGCCTGCTGTCTAGGCCTTTAGTCCAACGTTTTGGGCCTTCTCTGCCTCAGAACTTGGGCCTGTTTTTTGGTCCTCTTTAAAGGGGCCCTCTAGCTGCGAATTGGGCCTGAATTGTTAATAATGTTATTAGTGATTAGATGTATATTTCTAATATTAGTTTATATAATTGGGATACTAATGAATATAAAGTGTCAATATTATAATAATTTTAAGAATTAGTCTTAAATTACCTGATCATGCTAAAACTTATGCTTCGTTTGGCATGTTTAGACTTATAATGAACTTGAAATAATTATTGACCTTACTTATTTTGGAAGTAAGCGGCCCAACGGAAGTTTATTGTCTTTCACAAGTTGAGCTAGTGATAAAACCACATTACTTTACGTTTATTAATTAAAAATATTAATCGGCCAAACAGAAATTTATATTTTGAATTTTTAAGCTGAAAGAAAAAGAAATAATAAGTTGTTTGGGTCAAATTATTACTTTCCAAAAGTGATATAATTCGTACTCATGTTACTTGTAATTATTTTCAAATTGCTAAGTGTGAAAAATCACTTGTAAATTAATAATCGTCTCAACGGAAAGTTATAAGTGATATGTTAAATTTTTCTTGATAAAAGATTTTGTGTATTTCCATAAATATAAATAAATTCTTTATCCCTCAATTTATTTTATTATTTTAAATGATGAACTAACTAATTTCATCATGAAGATTTTCAGCACTAACGAGCATGATTTTTATTATTATTTAGCATATAGTCCTTGCTGCAATTTTTAAAAATGAAAAGAGCAGATTTGCATACTTTTTTGAGTTATAGATTTGGATTATATTTTACTGGTTAACGCGCCTCTGATGAAAGCTCTACTGTGCAGAAGATGGCTTATGAAAAGTGGGAGTGGTCCAACTGCATATCACTAATAATTCTGAAAGGCTCCATTAGGATTGCAATTTACGGAGCTATTACTGACTCAGAAAATGTTAAGTTGTACTTTGCTCATATTGAAGAGCAGTTTCAGGGCTCTTCCAAGGCACATGCTACCACTCTTATCACTAAAATGGTTATGCTTAAGTTCTGTGGATCCGGTGGTGTTTGTGAACATATTTTACGGATTAATGACATGGATTCTCAACTAAAAGGCTTGGGCATGGAAATATCTGAGGGTTTTCTCGTTCACTTTATTATGACTTCTCTTCCTACGCAATTTGGTTGTTTTAAGATCAATTACAACACGCAGAAAGAGAAGTAGAAGCTGAGAAAATTAATTTCCATGTGTATCCAAAAAGAAAAGAGGCTAAAATCCAAACAACCTGATGGTGCTCACGTTGCCATAATTGGTCCATCCAAAGAAAAAGGAAAGAATTTTGATAAAGGTCACATGCAAGGGGATAAGAGTGCTCCTATAATTATATGATTGATAAGACAAGTTCTTCTGGTATTACAGGTCCTTCTGGTCCCAAGTGTCATTTTTATAAAGCTAAAGGACATATGAGGAAATTCAGAGATTAGTTGGAAAGGAAAGGTAATTTATCTATATGTGCTTGTTATGAGTCTTATACAATTGATACTCCTTTAAATATATGGTAGGTAGACGCATTTGCAACTGTACATATAATTAATTCATTGCAGGAATTCTTTTTCGTGAAGAAGCTAAACGTAGGGGACCGTAATGTTTTAGTTGGAAATGGAGAGAAAACTCAAGTTGAAGTTGTAGGAACTCTCCGTTTAGTTTTGGAAAGTGGCTTCAATTTGGATTTAGTTGATACTGTTTATATTTCCAGTATGACTAGAAACCTTATTTCTGTTTTTAAACATGACATTTACGGTTGTTCCTTTAAGTTTGAGAATAAATGATTCTCTCTTTTCCTTTACTCTAGAGCTATTAGTTCTGGTTTGTTGGAGAAAAACCTCTACAAATTACGTTTGGATACTTCTTTTACTGAGTCCTTGAAATCAATGAACATAAATGATGAAATTGCTAAAACTTGTAGTAAGAGAAAATGATTTAATGAAAATTTTGCTAAATTATGGCATGAGCGTCTAGGTAACATATTACGAGGCATAATGGAATGCTTAATTGAGAATGCCTAATTGAGGATGAAATTCTCATGTGTCAAAAAAGGATTCCTTTCGAATAGTCATGGCTTTAGTACTTCACTACGATTTATAACTGCATCAAATGGATGCAAAGATTGCATTTCTTAATGATGAATTGCATGAAAAGTCTATATGACACAACCAAAAGGGTTTATGGTTGAAGACAAGGAATATATGAAAATGCCAGTTGAAAAAAATCCATATATGGATTCAAGCAAGCCTCTAGACAATGATATCTTATATTCCATGATGTGATTAGTAAATGTAGCTTTAGAGAAAATGCAATGGATTCATCTATATACCTAAAGATCAGCGGGAGTAAGTTTATCATTCTAGTTTTGAATGTATATATATTTTACTTGCTAGTAGTGATGTGCATATGTTGCATGAGAACGAAAATTTTCTATCTAAGAATTTTGATATGAAAGATCTTGGGGAGGCCTCTTAAATTATAGGCATTGAGATTCACCGAGATACGTCCCGTGGAATATTGAGATTGCAAAGAGTCTATTGATAAGGTTCTCAAAAGGTTTAACATGCATAATCGTGCTCCCACCATTGCCCCTGTTGTTAAGGGTGACAAATTCAGTTTACTACAATGTCCTTGAAACCAACTGGAGCAAGACAAAATGGAGCTTATTCCCTATGCCTCAACAATAAGGAGTCTCATGTATGCTCAGATCTGTACTCGCCCAGATATAGTGTATGTTATTGGCAAGATTAGACGTTACCAAATAAACCCATGAATAAGTCATTGCAAAGTAGTCAAGAAAGTCATGCGCTACTTACATGGTACCAAGGATTTCATCCTTACCTATAGTAAGTCAGATAACCATGATGTTATTGGTATTCAGATTCTAATTATGCAAGGTCTATAAACACCCTTGAGATTATTGATTAAGTAACTCGTTTTGAGTGATGGAATTTAGAATCAAAAAATGTCTATTCAGCATATCTCTATGGTCGCCGCGGATCACATGACGAAATGCTTACTACCGAATCTCTTTTGAGAACATGTTGCTAGCATGTGTTTGGTTATGGGTTTTTTATGACGGGGGTTTTTTATTTGAGACATTTATTTACGTAGTCACCTTATGTTTTGGATTCTAGATATTATGTCTATGGTTTGTTATTTCTCGTTAAGGTGCAAATTTGAAGTATTTTGAAACAAACAGTCATGTAAAGATCACTTGAACTCGTTCATACTGTTATTTATTATGGGACGTTACAATTCATGCCTATTAAGCTATTAGACTGTCATTTTTGACAAAAGTTCTAAGATTGTAACCAGAGAACGTTCTGTGGCATAGATACTATCTTCGTTTCGGTTTAGGTATTTTTTGTTAAATTTGACCTAACTTACGGGATGTTTTGTTCAATTTTGTTATGTCAAAACTTATGAGGTTAACCTAAGTATAACTCTTGGCCAAGTGAAAGAATGTTGGATTCAATTAGTCCAATCCAAATGGTTATATTAATGTTGACTATATCTTTGACTTGAACATTAATTAATTAAATTGACTAAAAAACTTTATGGGCCTATTCAATTTTATCATCTAATACATTAATTGTTTATGTTGATCCCACTACTCTCTCTATATAAATATCTCTTTTTCTTGGAAGCTGGGCATCATAATTTTTTACTATTCCTTTGCCTCCTAAAATAATAGAAAAATACACAACTCTATTCCATCATTAAGAATAGAGAAGAGTCGTGAAGATCAATACCAAAAGGGATATGTTCGCTTCCGCATCTCGGCGTGCTTTCATTATTGGAACAAAGCTCTTGGTAATCTATGACTTCCTTCGATTCCGGTGAGCTTGAAACCCTATTGTTCTAATGCTTATACTATTGTAAGATTCTAAAGGTCTTGGTTACGAGGTCAAGACAAATGAAATTCTAATATGTTACAGTTGGAAAACCTTAACATGCAGTTATCGCACCTGCGGCTGACTTCTTTCGGATTAGGACATGTTTGGGTGATGGATTGCTAGAGTCATTAAGGCAGCTTCCGCAGCTCCTTTGCAGAGTCTGATAGTGTAAACTTGGTCTGGGTTTTGGTTGATGGAAGCGTTAAAGAAGTTGTTGGATTTATGGTCGGAATTAAGGTCGGAGCTGGTGGGAAATTGACAATGATCCAAAAGTAGAAAGATAGTACTCAGTCCATACTCATTTTCTCTCTTTGTACTCACAACTTGGGGTATTGAGCTTGATGAACTGAAAGGGTGAGAAACATTTTTCTTGTACTATTCTTCGCATCATGAGGTAAATATAGACAAGTATTCTATTCTAGGTAATATACATATATAAGGTAACAAATTATTCTTGCTAACTAATGATTCCTAAAATCACGATCTACTGTAATCAAGGGATTATTGTCTCCTATACTGATTCCTATAATCATGCTCTACTGCAATCATGGGATTATTGTTTTCTATGATCATGATTTTTGCAATCTTGGGATTTGATGGAATCCTTCATGCTAACACTCGACCTCAAGTTGGTGCATAGATATCTATCATGCCCAACTTGTGAATCACTACATGAATATCCTCCCTGAGACAGCCTTTGTGAGGATATCGACAAGTTGACTCTCTGACTTGACGAATGGAAATTGAATGATCTTCTGGTCTAGTTTTTCTCTGATAAAATGACAATCAACTTCTACATGTTTAGTGCGATCATGTTGTACTGGATTTTGTGCAACTTCAATTGCAGATTTGTTATCACAAAACAAACTTATTGGCCTTGAACACTAAATTCCAAGGTCCTTTAGAACTCTTTTAATCCATAATAGCTCACATAAACCATATGCCATACTTTGAAATTCCACTTCTGCACTTGACCAAGTGACAACCTTCTGTTTCTTACTCCTCCAGGTAACAAGATTGCCTTCTACAAATGTGAGATAACCCAAGGTAGATTTCCTGTTTAATTGATCTCCTGCCCAATCAGCATCGGTGTATCCTTCAATGGTGGATGCTTCATACTTTGAGTACAATAGCCCCTTTCTTAGAGAACCTTTCAAATACCTCAAGATTCTATAGATTGCATTCATGTGTTTTTCACTTGGAGCACGCATAAACTGACTTACCATACTCACGGCATAGGCAATATCCATCCTAGTATGAGTCAGATAGATCAACTTCCCCACTAGTCGTTCATAACGACCTACATCTACCAGACTTTGGCTGGAGGAAGTTCCAAGTTCATGATTTATCTCCATTGGCGTTTCAACTCGCTTGCACGTTAGCATCCCGATTTCAGTGAGTAAATCCAACACATACTTTCGTTGGGAAAGATAGATTCCCTGTCTTGACCATGACACTTCAATACCTAGGAAATATCGCAGTTGTCCTAGGTCTTTCTTTTCAAACTTGGAGGCCAAATAATTATGTAGCCTCTCCATTTCTTCAGGATCATTACCGGTTAACACCATATCATCTACATATACAACTAATGTTGTTGCCTTTCCTCCTTTATGTTTAATAAATAAAATGTGGTCAGAGTTACTTTGCCTATAACCAACGGACTTCATTATTGATGTAAACCTCCCAAACCACACTCTGGGTGGCTGTTTTAACCCATACAACAATCTCTTCAATTTTCTTATGTTGCCTTTATGTGTAGATCCATGCTCAACATCTGGTGGAAGCTCCATGTATACTACTTCCTCTAGGTCACCATTTAGGAAGGCATATTTTACGTCGAACTGTCGTAAAGACCAATCTCGATTCATTGCAACTGATATGAGAATGCGAATAATATTAAGCTTAGCGACTAATGTAAAAGTCTCTTGATAATCATCTCCATACTTCTGTGTGTAACCTTTTGCTACTAGCCTTGTTTTATACCTGTCAATGCTTCCATCAGCTTTAACCTTCACAGTATACATCCATTTGCACCCAACTATCTTCTTCCCTTCTAGTAATGGAACTAGTTCCCAAGTTGAGTTTTTTTTCAGAGCCTCCATATCTTCATTCATTTCCTTCGTCCACCTTAGATCTGCTAATACTTCCTGCACACTACTAGGAATAGATACTTTGGACAATTGATCGACAGCTAAAGCATATGAATCTAATAGACTATGAGTATAGGTATAATTGTTATTGGGATATTTGACATTGGCTTTGAGATCGAGTTCACATTGTTTCTTTTGGAATACCCCTATTTGATCTTGGTGGAAATCGAGAAGGAGGGGAATAACTCTTAGGATACTCTAACTCATTTGAAGGTAAATCGAGGGTTACTTGGGGTGCAGCATCATCTTGAACATTCTGGGAAAACTCTTCAGTTGATGGTGTTAATACGGGTTCTTCTAAGGCATCTTCATCACCTTCCTGTATAAACCATGCTCAGGTTAAGAAATTTCATCGTATTGTTTGTTCAGCTCAGGCTCTTCACTTAAGCCTCCCCCTGAAAAGATAAGCTCAGAACTCCCCCTATGTAGTATGGTTCGGTCTCGCGGAATGAGACATCTAAGGTGACATGCAATTTCTTATTTTGTGGGTCATAACATCGGTAGCCCTTGTGAAAATCTGAATATCCAACAAAAACACACCGCTTTGCACAATGGTCCAACTTACTTCGTAAGACTTTGGGGATGTGAACATATATTGTACACCCAAAAACTCTGGGTTCGAGGTTTGGTAGATGGGAAATAGAACAAAAAGATTGTAACTTTTGTTAGGGAGTTTGGAAGCCAATAACTCAGGAAGGAACCCGATTGATAAGGTAAACAATAGATTTGACTGCTTCCCCCTAATAAAACTATGGCATGTTCATCCCAAATAGAGTTGCACGTACCACTTCCAAGATCTGCCTATTTTTTCTTTCTTTCAGACCATTCTGTTGCGGTGTATATGTGCAGGAAGTATGGTGTCATATCCCCAGCTGGCTAAGGTACTCTCCAAACGAAGCATCAATAAACTCCATCGCATTGTCGGACTGCCAAATCCAAATTTGCTGTTGATATTGGGTGTGCACCATGTTGTAGAATTCCTTAAATGCTGTACATGCATCACTTTTTATGGACCAAAGACACCCACGTCACCCTGGTGCATTCATCTATGAAATTGACAAAATAACGGGCCTTTGAAATGGATGGAACCCTTGCAGGCCCCCAGATATTAGAATGTATTAGAACAAAAGGTTCTGGGCATTTATTCAAACTTGGCAAATAAGGAATTCGATGGCTTTTTTCCAGTTCACATGTATCACATCAAAAATCTGAAACATCTAAATTAGAAAACAAACTTGGTCAAAGTTTCTTAAGGTAGCCAAAAGAAATGTGACCTAGTCTCCTGTGCATAACCATATACTTGTTCGAGCCTTCTCAACCCTACTTGTTTGAAATGCATGGCCCACTTTTTGTTTCCCATATTCGGGAAAGTTCCAAATAGTAGAGCTTGTCCCGTTTAACACCATAACCAAGAGTCTTTCTGGTCAGAATGCCCTGAAAAATACAGAATGAAGGCCAAAAAGTTACACTATAATTAAGAGATGAGGTGATTTGGCTGACAGACAAGAGATTGTACTCAAGCACGGGAACAACCAAGACAGTATCGAGTTTCGAGGTATTGGATAGTACAACGGATCCCTCCCCCGTGATAGGAGAGGTACTTCAATTTGCAGTGGAGATAACAGGCTAAGAGGATGGTTGGATGGTTTACAATTTTTTAGGGTCTCTAGTCATATGATCGGATGCTCCTGTGTCAATAATCCAAGTACTATTTTTAGAGGTGACAGAAAATACATCCACCTTACCAGAAATACCTGGTTGAGCCACGTTGGCAGTAGGTTGTGATTTTTTCTCCTGGGTTGATCGGATATCCCCTTGCGTGACCACTGCCGCTGCTTTGCCGATAATGTTTTTTCTTGGCTTCCTTGAGAAATCCCACCACTCTGGATATCTGATAATCTCATAGCATCGTTGTTTCGAATGCCCTGTTTCACCACAATGACTACAAATAAAATTGTTGGTTTTCTTGATGGTATGTTATTTCGCCCCTTCAGAGAGCTGTTACCGAATCCTTGTGGCTTTCGGTGGACCACCATGGCTGAGGTTTCAGGGACTGGTTGAGAACTTCCTATGATCTGTCTCTGTTGTACTTCTCTTCTTACACATGCATATGTACTTTCCAAATCTAACTTTGGATCGTTTAGTAGAATCTTGCCACGAACTTGATTGAATTCAGGATCAAACCCAGTTAGGAATATATATATGGACTCCTAACCTCGCCATCATGGAATGCACATGTACAATTCTTTCAACTGATCCCTCCTGCACGACCGTCTGATGATCGATTTCCTGAAAAATTTCAGACAGTTCATTATAGTAGGTTGACAAAGGTCGACCATTCTGTGTGGTGGTGAAAGACTTTTGATTTAGTTTAAACAAACAGGTCTCGTCAGATCCATCATAGAAGGTTTACACAACAGCCTCCCATATTTCCTTGGCTATGGCCAGCCGGGTAAATCTCTGCGTCAGATGAGGACTCATTGACTCAATGAGCCAACTCTTAACTTTGTGGTTGTCGGTAATCCATGTAGCGTAGCCAGGATCGTTGGTTGCTGGTTTTACCATTTCGCCGGTAAGATACTTAACTTTGTTCCGCGCCCCAACGCGCATCTCCATCAATCGCGACCATAACGGAAAATTCGTTTCATCAAGAACAATACCAGTGAAAAAGCTGAATTGTCCAGTTGGACTATGATTTTGTGGTGGCTAGGTATACGATGTCACTGGAATGATAGGATTTGTGGGGTTGGTGGTGTTCATGCTTGCCATTTAGAAAAGATAAGCTTCACTACGGGTTTTCATGCACTTCTGGATCAGACATGCTCTGATACCACGATGAACTAAAAGGTGAGAAACATTTTTCTTGACTATTCTTCTCATCATGAGGTAAATATATACAAGTATTCTATTCTAGGTGATATACATATATAAGGTAACAAATTATTCTTATTAACTAATGATTCCTATAATCGCGATCTACTGTATTCAAGGGATTATTGTTTCCTATACTGATTCCTATAATCATGTTCTTCTGCAATCATGGGATTATTGTTTTCTATGATCATGATTTATGCAATCTTGGGATTTGATGGAATCCTTCATGCTAACAGAGCTTTAGCAATTAGCTTTCAGGTTTTAGATCTTTCGGAAATGTACTCTTGGAATTGTACCGATGTGGAAAGTTGCGTATCATTTCCCTTTTTTTCTAGTAAGTAGGAGATAATAGAATTGAAAAATCTGTATCACGTTATCAATGCATAATTAACGCCATAAAAGATTTTATCATCTCATATTTAGTGAAATATATCACGATATTATAAGGTGACATGCCATGCGAACAATCAAATATATAAGAATGCGCCACCCAATTCTGTTTGAATAATATTGAGGCTTAGACACATACTTGTTTGCACAAGCACGATATTGAGATCAGTTTTCCTAAAGCACGATATTGAGATCAGTTTTCCTACCTTTGGAACCACCAGATGCAGACAAGTAACCAGCAATATGACAAGTAACCTGCAGTATGAGTGGAAAATGGTATTTGTTGCTTTTTTGTGGGGATGCACACATCATCCGCGGCTGGTACAATCAGATGAAATTCGAATGAAATGCAAAATTTGCTCAATTACTTGTGCCTCATTGAAAAGATTGTCACTAAACATTTTAAAAACAACTAGAAAACATTTTAAATGACAATCTTATCTTCTCTTATATAACTAAAGTTGTTACAAAACAGGGGAGCTAGAGCATATGACCCTCAAACTGCTCACGTTCATCTGTCCTTGTGCCTAAGGGTGGCAAGGTGGGTGGGTGGGTTAGGTTTTGGTGCAAGTTAAATGGGTTGAGTATAAATGGGCAAGTGACCCATTTGACCCATTTATTAATGGGTTAATTGGATCATCTCATTAAATGAGTCGGTTTCACCCATTAATTTTAAAGTGACCCATTAATCTTAAATTGCTCCAGCACCAAAGTCCGGCAATGGGGCTCCCCTAGCGAGTTCTGCAGCGCCGTCAGTTCCTCCGTCCGCTACTCCGGTGAGCCCTCACGCATGCCCTTCGACGTCTCTGGCTACTACGCCGGCTGGGACGGCCACTTCTTCAGTTTCACAGGCAATGCTTGTTTCTCCGTCGACCCCCGCTTCGCCGGCCCAGTCTCTAGTGGCTACCTCCCTACCGTTGTTACTCCTGCGGCCACTCCACCGATTCTTATCCAGTTCCATCTCCAGCAATTCCTTCTCTGTCTGCTAAAACGCCGGCGAGCACCACGACGTTGTCTCCAGCGGAGGTTCCTGCTACTACTGCGACTCCAGCGGTAAAGAGACCTATTTTTACCAAGGACACAATTCAACCTCACGCCTATCAAGCCAAACCCCTCTTCCTTCCTCACCGTCTCTGACCCTAACAAACACACGCGCGCACTTAGACTCTCCATTCTACGATGGCAAGCACCACCGATCCCGAGCGCAGAGAGGAGGAGGAGGCTGCCGCAGGCGAGGAGGAGGACACCGGAGCTCAGGTCGCCCTATCGTCCGCCTCGAACAGGTCACATCAGCACCGGCGAGGAGGATGAGAACGTCATCCTCGATCTAGTGCTTTCTCGTTAATTTCTCTCAAATTACACTAATATGCTTTGTTAAGCTCTGCCAGTAACTTTTTAATCTCTCTCTCTACCATATATTATGTATATGGTTAAATGGATCCAATTATTAAATTGGTGGGTTTGAATGAGTTTTAAGTGGCTGGATTTGGACAGGTAAATGAATTTGGGTCTTAATTGCCACCCCTACTCGTGCCCGTTTCAATGGTAAAAATGAGCCAACACAATTTACGGGATCCTCCTGACTGAATTTTCTTGTTGCACTTTTTTCTTGTAAGCAATTCTCACTATCACCCGTTGGCCTCTTTAAGGTTAAAAACCATACGCTTTCTAGAGACAACGGCCAAATGTCTACGAGTCTTTTAATTACGAATTTTGACTTTTTCAAGGACAAATACCTAACTTCAGAAATCTGGCCAAGGAGAAGCCGTTGACGGCTGAAGCGTATGTGCGATGTCCTCAACTACTTCATATTATTCAATGAACAGCTGCATTATTCTTGTTCAAACAGTGTAAACATGAAGTCTGCATGGAAGCCTGCAGCGCCGGTGAAGCCTGCGTGTTGCCCTCTGCCATAACCAGGTGAGATTCGAATGACATATTTGCTCAACAACATATACCTCATGCACCTCATTGAGAAGATAAAAGGTAACAACAAATACTCTCACATTATTACAAGTGATGTCCACAGGAACCAGGATGTCGCTCTACTGTAATTGAAAATGTATTGGTTGACAGCGGAGAAGGAGACTACATCGACGGTGGAGCCGGCGTACCTCCTGGCGGCAGCAGCAGCGGTCCATCACCCGGATCTTGATAGTACTCGTACAACTCGTACTGCAGTTGACAACTATACCTAGCAGAAATAACACCAATCCTCCCACTACAATTGTTGGTCATGTCAATCCTAGCCATTTCCAAACACTTGCGACAATCCGGCTCCGAGACGTCCGGGATGCACTGTGCCAGCCCATAAATGTTCTGAAAGATGGTGTAGTTAGCCTCATCAACTGAGTACTTCCGTGGAGCCGCCGCCGCTCGGTTGCGCAAACTGACCAACAGATTGCCTAGTATGTCATTGAACTGGGCCATATTCCCCGCACCATTCCCGTTGCAGCGGAGGTAAAGCAAATGATCTTCCATCGAGTTAAGTATGTTATGGTTGGAAAACATTAACCTGCACTGATCGTACCCGCCACTGGCTTCTTTCCGATTAGGACATGATTGGGTGATGGTCAGCATTGAGTCACTGAGGCAGCTGCGGCAGCTGCTGACCGTCTGACCGCCTCTGCAGAGCCCGATAGCGTAAACTTGATTTGGACTTTGGCCGATGGAAGTGTTGAAGAAGCCGTCCGGGTTGAGGTCAGAGCTGGTGGGTATGGAGGAAAGGAGTTCTTTCAAGTTTGCTGCGTAGGTGCCGTTGGTGGTGTAGACGCCACTAGTTGAACAGCGGTAGTATGCCAAAGTTGGCTGGGAAGTGGAGAGGCTCACCAGGAAATTGAGAATGAACAGAAACCAGAGAGAGAGCCTTGGATAGTCCATTCTCTTGTTCTCGCTGTGTACTCCCAGGTTGAGGTTTTAAGCATGTTGCAATTATTTGAGGGTTTCAGATCTATTGGAAATGTCCTCTTTGAATGGAAAGTTCCATTCTAGTCAAATAATATTGAGACTTTGACATGAACTTGTTTAAACCGAAAGTGTGAAATTGGAACCAGTTTTCTTGACCTTAAGAACCACTGGTTCACGGGTGTTCGAGAAAAGTAAGTGTGGAAAATGGTACTCTTGATTATTTCTTGACCTTAAGAACCAATGGAGATTGATTATTAAGACGTGAGTGGTTGAGGACAAGCCACGAGCAAGCCCAACGTTGACCGTGACCTTCTTTATGTCTTCCTTCTTTCTCTATGATCATTCGTGGTTAAATGGCTTTTAATTATACTCACTCCGTTTCATAAAATTTTTTTATTAACTTTTTATCTTTAAAAGAATGAATTGAGTACTTTTTATGTTTCCTATATTATCCTTTAATGCATATCTTTATACATTTTTTGTTTTGTTATGAGAGAGTATCTTTTCTCTTGTTCTTTTATTTTATATATATCTTCTATTATTTTTCTTTTTCTATTTATAGATCTCCATGAACTTCAATGTTTCATTGACATCTATGGATGTTGTCGGAAATCCATCTTCTGATTATCTTCCTCCTTTCTTCTACCTCCGTCGCTTCTTCATTTTAGGTTTCCTGTATTAATCAAAAAGTCAACTTAATCGATGAACCTATTGAAATTTACAGCAAGAAATTAAAAAAAAACTAAAATTCAATTATGTGATGCTTCAATAAGTGAGGAATGAAAAGATGAGGAGTTAATCATCAGATTCAAGGATTACAGCTCAACTTCTACTCGTCGACCGGTTCGCATTGCTCCCTAGTCGATGGCCTCCTTGCTTCTCTCATTGCTAGAATACATGTCATATATTTGAAAGAGGTTGGCTTCCTTGCTTCTCTTATGCGACAATCCCCTTCCTGCCCAGCATTCTTTCTCCTTTGTGCACAGAGACAAAATGTAAGACTGGCGACAACAGTTTATCACGGAATAAAGGACTCACTAAGCTAGGATCACTAACTAATACTAATATAGGATATAATAGAAAATACTTTATACACAAAATTGCAAGGTACCAACACAACTTCACACAAATAAAAACACAAACCCACTGCTTGTCGTGGAAGCCGGTGGTGGTTGTGGTGGCGGCGACGCAACCACTAGAAGAAATTTGACCTTCCACAACGAACATGGTTCGTCGAGGAAGACGGCATAGTCGTCAAGAAAGCCATACAGCAACGAAAAAAATTCGTCACTAAGTTCGTCAAAGAAGCATAGTCAAGAAAGGTTTTTCTCAATGAACATCTATGTTCGTCATTAAAAATCATATTTATTGACGACTTTAGACACTGCCAATGAATGTCTGAGATTTAACGACAAATAATTTCGTTGAAATAGTCCACCAAAATTTGTCGCTACATGTTCAAGTTAGTCAAGAATGGTTTAATTTATTGACGAACCTGGGTTTGTCACCAAATCATTGATAGATAGTCAAAAAAAAATTTCCGACATCTTGACTTCGTCAATTATGGTCGCATTTGTTGATGAACTCAAGTTCATCAGAAAAATCTTGATTGTCACAATTCTTCCTTCATATATTGGCTTCATTGGTAATGTGACATTTATTGACGAACTTATGTTCGCCAGTAAAACCTTACTCGTCACAATTTTTTCCCTGGCATCTTGGCCTCGTAGTTGAAAACTACATTCAACGATAAAAAAGTTTATCATTACTTGTTGCCCCTTTATCGACGAATCCTTTGGTCTTTGATGAGCATCAAATTCTAACGACAAATTAATAATAAAAAGATTTCATTTAGTAACAAATACTAGAAGATTTAGCGACAAATTCTAAAAAAAAAAGTCTTCATCTAATACACAAAACTAATGCTATCCGTTATTACAAAGATTTAGTTGGTTACAAAGTGAGGAGATAACTACATAGCAAAAAAAGCTTGACATATCCTAAGTACAAATTAGCACTATACAAATACATTGCACATGTTGATGCAAATGCAACCATCCTAGTGGTCGGTCATCTATCACTTGCTTCATATCATGTCCGGAGATGATCCGCATATCGCATCCGAGAACAACCATTTAGTCTGCACATAGTTCTTTTTCTTTTTTTCCTTTGAGGGGTGGGGGGGTTCCGCAACTATGAGCTAGTTCAGTTGGTTACTTTTTTGTGTTAGTACCCTGCGGTGGAATCAGAAGTTATTTCGACCGGATGCCAAAGCTAATATATAATTCTCTAAATAGTTTCTGATGATATGTACCCTGCGGTGGAATCAGAAGTTATTTCGACCGGATGCCAAAGCTAATATATAATTCTCTAAATAGTTTCTGATGATATGCAGGTTCTTTGAGACACAACAAGCAGGTCCTTTGAGACACAACAAACAGGTTCTTTGAGACAAGCCAAAAGGTGTATGCCTGACGATATGCAGAACCAATATGATTTTCCCTTTGGCGCATTATGGTCCTTGTAGAAAACGCAGCTTAAGCTCACCCCCTGTAGATGTGCTTATACTTGCATGTATTCACTTGACAAACATATTATCAAGTACAGAGTTTGAAGGTTTAAGTAATGCTGAGAGAAAGGATCTCAGGGGGGACAATGAACTATTCTCCGTCACATTCAGGGATATAATTCAGTGATTGAAGCCTCCTTTAACTGAAATCTGAAGGTATATACTTTTAAATTGATTAGTCTGGCTTGCTGTGTTTCTGGAAAATGCTGCTGTGCAGAAAAAAAATGCATCTGTAGGTACTGGAAGAAAATGCCACTAGAAAGCATCTTTTACTTGCATCAAAGTAAACCCACGGTCTAGTTTGAGGGAGTAGGGCCTCAAGTCATACAGTATGTGTAGCTAATGGATGCTAAGGAGTGTGATCGTTGATAGCCATGTGATTTGATGAAGAACATCTGTTTTTGAAGCACTGGTCTTATCAAGGTGCTCCTAGAATTACACAAGAAGGGGGTTGCTGGAGGTTGACAAAACTTTTGGCCAGAACTACGGAAAGAACTTCTGTTGTGTTTACCTGCGAATGCACAAGATTGTTCAATTTAAAACAAAGGCACCTCAATAATGTCGGACGTCATTTCTTGATGGCTGATGCATCCTATTAATGCGTCCTACTCATCATTGAGTTTTCGGGGATATAATCGATTTAAAGGATGCTCGCCAAACATATTCAAGACCATTAACTATCATATCATCTGCACAACTAAAAAAGTATGTATTGGGGTGCACAAACATGAAATTAAACTCTTAAAGTTTTGAAAATATCAGGAGTTCTGCATCATTGACTAACTTATCCTAGCTAGTAATCCAATCGTAGAAGGGGGACCTACATCCTTAAGCACTATTGGGGATATAAATCAGAAATTGAAGCCTCATTTTCCCAGAAATGGTCATACCTGTTGATTGGCGCGAGTCTTTAGCCCCCGAATTATATTCACAAAGCGGTGAAAGTTGTGGATCAACGTTACTGTTCACAAAATGTAGGTTCTGAAGGCCCGGGAGTTGCACCACAAGAAAGCAGGGTTTGGCGACGGAATTTTCCATCGGTAAACAATAGCCAATCCATTGCTAGAGAGTTTATCAATGGAATTTCGCCGCTAAAAGTTCGTCAGCAATAATCCCATCCGTAAAATATTACCGACGAATTAGGGTTTTCCGTTGGTAATTACCTGGACTTTTATCCATGGAAATATGTCAGTGAAAACAAAGTCACATATTTCTTTACATATATATTTTGAATTTTGCCAAAAAAAGAAAAAGAGCAATTTAGAAATGAGATTCTGTCTCTAAAAATCTTTCAAAAAACAACAGGTAATTTATTTACTTCATTTTTACCGACGTTTATTTAGTTTCCATAGGTAATAATCCATTGCAAAAAATGCTTGCCACTGAATAAAGTCTTATCTTGTTATCAATGTGTTTAAAATAACAACATGAAAAGTTTTATCATCTTATAGTTAACGAAATGTTTGTCAAGACATAGTTGGTGACAATCATGTGAACAATCAATAAGAACATTATCTTTTTCACTTTAATTAACGTTTCCTTGTAGATAAATATCTCAGCAATCAAGTATATCAATAAGGAAAAAATTTGGCTGCTACCTCGGTTGGAAAAATATTCCTCATACTCCCTGTATAGAGACAATCAATTGTCTTCAAATGTTTCTAGTGACTTTTATTTAGTGACGATAAAAAAATGTTACTAATAATTGCCGCTGACAGTGTTAGAAGAAAAGTCACTAAAAATATTTAGTGACTATTAATTATCACTATACACGGGATTGGAAGAAGATTCTTACAATCGGGTAGGAGTCAAAGTTTGCTCCATCAACAAAAGCGACTGAAGTACCTTTCAGCATGCTTAGACATGTTATGAAAAGACCTTACGCAAGATAAAAGGAAAATTTGGCAGGAATTAGTCAAATTCGTTAACAACTAAGACACAATAAGCACAATTTAAACCTTTAGAGGTGGGTGAAGTGACAAAGGTTCTTGAAGAATAACATCAAGGTCTCGAGTTCGAATTTCCGTACTAACGGGCTATATAGGCTGCAATTCTGATAATTTCAAAAAGAAAAAGAGAAAAACAAGAGCAATTTATTCTATGCTCTCATTACTAGTACAATAAAGAAGCCTTCAATGGAGTTAGAAAACGTAAATTAAAAACTTTTCATACATAGTCCTTCACTCCTGAGTCAAACTTGCACTTGATGTTTAAAAAGCCAATGCTGCTTGCTTATAATTCTGTCGTCGGGGATAATAGTTCTCGTATTTTATTTGTTGCCTAAGAAATGAAAAAAAAACTCAAATAAGCAACAAACTAAATTAGTAATTTCACGGGATGGGATGAAAGGTAAATTCTAAGTCACCAAGTAAGTGTATGGACGTTTGAATGTCAAAAACAGCACTATTTTGTCACTCTTATACGCGTAAGAAGACTCAATTTTGTGCAGAATAACTCAATTCTCTTGAATTCAGGGATCCCAAAGTCGTGATTTATTGATTTCTCTTTTATTTTCGTTCTTCAGTAGAGGTTAGTAATTGGCATGGTTCTCATTTTGGAACTAATTGTTTGATTCTATTTGGAGGATTGAGTGCAAGCGGGGTGTTCTTTCACTAGGGTCTCTCCACTGATCTTCATTTTTCAGAACATTACCCAGGTGTTTGGGATTGATATGGGATGGTCAAACCTGATTTAATTTATATTATATCGAGTATGTGGATGTTTGGCAAAAAAGATTAAGAGATTTAATCTATCTCAAAAAGTTAAAAATTGATTATTCTGAAAAGTGAAGATTATGAAATGAAGACATTTATCATAATTAGGTGTGACCTTCTAATTTATCATACTATCTTCATATTTCTCACAAAAATACATCTTATACCCTTTAACTAATTTGTGAAATTATTGTACTAGAACACTAATGTGAGATTGTGATTGTTTTTGATTTAAATAAGAAATAAACAACATTTAAAGGTGAGTGAAATACCTTTCCGATAATCTATTTGTATTTTACAGTTATTTACAAACGAAAGTTATGTTAACATTATCTTTCTAAATGAATATTAGAAATTTAGCTATTAAGTCTCCTCTATAGTCATTTTGTCATAGTAGAACTGACTTAATCACTTTTTGTCTAAACATATTTTGCAACTTTAAGTTAGTTTATCACTACTTTTACCAAATAACAAACTGATTTTTCTAATAGTAGATTAAGTCTGATTTTAAAAATTAATTAAAATTAAAATCAAATTTTTTTTTTAGAATCAATTCCAAACGGACTTACGATGATTGTTTGTAGACTATCGGGTGCTCTTGTTTCAACTGGGTATTTTAACCAAGATAACGTTACTTGTTCTCTCTATTGCTACGGTATTGCGTGGCGTTCATGGCCTTTATAGCTTTCTCTACTCTGTGCCATCGCGTTATGGTGGCTGGACACAAGTTGTTTTGCTTGGGGATTCATTCATGCTTGCTCATCCTCGTACTAGTTGCCTCATTTTTTATAGTAATTCCGACAGCGACGATGGAGAAGGGATTTAGTGACGGTTTCGTTGGTGTGGAAGTTGGTCTCGTGGTAGGCTTTGCTCTACAGAATGTTTGTAGCCACAATGAGTAATTGCTTGTTTACTAGTTCGGAATAGAGAAGATTTCATTGATGCCCAAGCTCACATCGTGGCAGCGGTGGCTTCAGAGTGTTTTTGTGGTCATTTAATTAATTTGGGTTGCCAATTATTTCTCCTTGAGATTGGCGGATGGGTTTAAGGATTGATAAGGGATGTTACTGACTAGCTCGTGAATATGTGGGAAGGGTCTGTTGAGTCTATAACAAAAGGTAAGGAGGGAGGGGGGGGGGGGGGGAGAGAGAGAGAGAGAGAGAGAGAGAGAGATCCACCTAATAATGCATTTGTATTATTCTAAAATGTGCGATGGATCCATAAGAGTGAGCCCCCTGATGTTAATTTATTACTTTTTAGCTTTATTTGTCTAGAGTAGACTTAATAGTAACGATGAAAGCCCAATTTTTTGTATTAGATAGGGTATTGGAAAGAGGACTTGCTCTGTCCAGAAGATTTTTCTCGCTCTTGTAGCTGTTACTTTCCATTTTAATGCAATTTTACCTTCGGCGGGAGGGGGGGGGGGGGGGGAACAAAAGGAAAAAAGGGCCCAACTTAGCAGCAATAATGGGCAATAATGGTTGCTTTTCCGCACGGTAGCCAGCCACTGGCTAGATCGGTTGCCTTAGAACACATTTTGGTAGAGATGTCAAAAGGGCCGGGCCGGGCCGGCTCAGCCCTAAGCATGAATAGTGCTGGCCTTAACCTGTAGGGCCTTGGGCCTGGGCTAGGGCCAGGCCTAATATTTTCCAAAAATGGCCCCGCCTGGCCCGGCCCTTGGCCCGTTTCTGGCCCTCTTTTGGCCCTAGCCCTTTGGCCCTAAACCATTTTGAGTCATTTTTTTTTCCTTTCTCCCTTCTTTCTCACACATCATTCTCTCTACACCTCATATTTTACTTTTTTATTTTAACTTTTTGGACATGCACATTTCTTTATATTTACTCATGTGAAAAGATTGTCCTTTTGCGAACAAAATTACTCTTTGTTGCTAATCAATATTCTCAAATAGAGTAAACGTAAAGCTCTAAGGCACTTCATTAGTTACAAGAACGATATTGTATGGTTTAGGGCCTATCAATTGTATTTATTTTGTGAATGAGTATTTTTCAACACAAAAAAGAAAAAAAAAAAAAAGGGAGGCCTGGGCCAGCCCTAGGCCCGGCCCTAAAGTTAGGGCCTAGGGCTTGGGCCTGGATAGGGCCTCCATTTCCAAGATTTGGGCCCGGCTCAGGCCCGGCCCGTCCCGGTTTACAAGGCCCAAAGCCCATAATGGCCCGGCCCTTTTCCTGGGCCGACCCAAGCCCGGCCCTTTGACACCTCTAACATTTGGTAGCAAACTGCACCTGTTTCATTTTTCCTGTTATAAAAAGGCAAACTTCACCCCTCATAAAACAAGGTTCATGCCTTTAAGCCGACAAGAAGACAAAAATTATGGAGCATGTCTTCTTTGTCTAGATATTTAGAGGCATTTTTCTGGACACAGCACGCAAATAACGAAGCAGGAACAGAAAATGAATTGCCAATGACTTGAAGGATTACTAAGCTAGGATCTCTCCACTGCCAAATCTCAGATTTTACAATCTACCTCAAATCTTACTACTAGATGATTGCTGCATTGTTAACACGGGGTAGTTATCCAAAACTGTATTGAGCTCAAAGTTGACAGAATAATGAATGAGATCCTTTTTATTTACTACTCCGTATTGATTATGGATGACCCAGTTCATATGCTTTTTTAGGATCAAAATGGTGAACTACGACTAGTCCATGACCCCTGATGGCTTCGAGGAATCCCTCCATCAAGTAATACTCCCACGTTCGCTTGACCAACTCGGGTGATAGAAAATGAGGGAGGCATGAGCTGATGTTTGCCGAAGTTGTACCAATACATATCTAGTTGCCTAATGCAAGGGCTACTCATAGGGCTGTGGGCATCGGACCACCCAACTGGTCAAACATGTAATGTCACAGTCCATTCCCTAGAGTAATGAACACGTTTATTAGAAAGAAAAAAATAGACCTTCTGGCTTTATTTAGGTACAGCGGGTCGCATCAGAGAAAATATGTGCCTGGGTTGATTTTACAGATAGCTGCCAATACAAGCATGACGAGGGTGTAGACAATATTTAGTTTGGGATCGTGTTTGGTGGATTAATGCACTGTGCCTTTTCAATGCATCACTTTGAGTTTTTCACGCAATAAATGTGCCACAATGTCGGATCCATGAAGCTAGGAGATCGGGTTACATGTACAAGCACAATGTGCCACATTATTAGCTTAACTGCAGCACTCACCGTGCTGATATGCCAGAAAGTGTAAGTTGATTTACAGAAGGGTCTTCTGGTACGGACTGATCAATATGATGGGCAGCTCTCCCGACAGAAAATGCGGGTTTGCTCGGCTCAGGAAGTGCTATTGATTCACTTCCCAACAGAACCACCACATTTGACATAGTGGGTCTTTCTGCTGGATCTTCCTGAACACATAAAAGGGCTATATGGATGCATCTCAGGACTTCTGAAGTAGGGCATTGTTCTGTCAGCAATGGATCCACAAGTTCCAATTCATGTCCTTCATTTCTTAGCTGCCATGCCTGCAAACTTTCATTGAGTTTAGGAAAAGAAAGAGTACTCTGCTATTGCAATGAGAACTTCAGTATAGGATTAAATGGTACTATGCCTGGCCATCAGAACTTATTTCTAACTTGAAAATAAGATGAAACAGAAAGGAGGAAGGAGATTAGAAAGTTACATGTGCAAGGAGTGTTTTAGCATGTTCTGTGAGGTAAAAGCCACTATTTCTTTTCCCACTTATGATCTCAAGCAAGATGACCCCAAAACTGAAGACATCAGACTTTACGGAGAAAAGCCCTTCCATTGCGTACTCTGGAGCCATGTATCCGCTGTTCAAATAATTTTGACAATCTTTTTATTCCTGTTTAACTAAGAGTGTAGTCGAAAAGACAAGAAGCAGACTTACTATGTTCCAACAACTCTTCTGGTGTTGGCTGCATTTTGGTCCTCACCAAATATCCTTGCCATTCCAAAGTCCGATATTTTTGCAACCATGTCTTCGTCTAGCAAAACATTGCTAGGCTTCAGATCTCTGTGTATAATTCTCAACCTTGATTCCTCGTGAAGATATAGAAGTCCCCTTGCAATTCCATTAATTATGTTAAGGCGTATATCCCAGCTGAGCAGCGAGCGTTTCTTCACATCTGAAGTATCATACAAGTTTCTGAAGTCAGGTTGATCCTTGAAAATCTCGCGAGCTACAAACAACATTAGATACGGTTGTGCTTTCTAGTATTCTCTATCTAATAGCATATTCATACCCCATGGGGCATGGCATAGTATAAACTAACTGACCAAGAAAGCCGAGCCACTTATATACAGATTTGTATAGTAATAGTCCGTTGCCGGAGCTGTTCTGTCTCCATCCAATTCCTATTTATTTTGGTGATCAATAGACAGGTAGGGGTCCATTACAAACCCCCCCACCGTAACAGGTGGTTTACCTTATAACTAAAAGAGGATATGCAGGAGGATCAAAAGAACAAAGACAAACCAAAAATGAAGACATCAAGGCTTTTGTTGGGCATGTACTCGTATATTAGCAGCTTTTCGTCACCCTCTATGACACAACCCAAGATTCTCACAAGGTTCCTGTGTTGAAGTTTTGCAATTAATATGATCTCATTCTTGAGCTCCACTAATCCTTGCCACGATTTCCTTGACAGCCTTTTAACTGCTATCTCCTTCCCATGTGATAGTACGCCCTGAAGATATTCCAGTTGGATATTCTTTGATTAGGAGAGAAATGGGGCTTTCGAATTTAATCACAAAAGTAGTCGTTACAATGTAAACAGTCCCAAACCCTCCTTGTCCAAGCTTGTTAGAGACTGAGAAGTTGTTTGTAGCTGTCTTTATCATAGCCAACTCCAAGAAGGGCAGTTCCTGTGAGCTGACTATATTCATTTCATCCCCAACTATAGTAGTGTTAGCGGGGGTCAACGAGTAATTCAACATTGAACTTTGGCTTTTCTCGTCATCTGCAAAGGACACGAGAGCTTGAGTCCATTGTAGTTGTAAATGATGATCTAGGACCTTTATGCATTTATGCATCAAAATATACCTATTTGTTTCGCTTTCCTCTGCCAGCGATGGAGCACGTAGCTGACGGTGAGAACTGCTACCAGAATTGATGAAGCGCAGGCAACTGCCACAACCACCCACATTTTCCATGTACCCCCTGCATTTTAGCACTGCTAGTTTGCTATCAATGGAATTTGGATTTGATCTCAAAAGGCAGCCAAAATCAAGAAAACTAAAAGAGGAGTGATAAACAGGGTTACATGACAATCAAGTTGAGACAGACTGAAGAAGCGGAATGATCACGTAATCGTTATAAATGTCTCGATATATTACCTTTTGAGTCCTTGTAAAACGGGTACATCTCAAACCTCACATTACAGTTCCTGCTAAAAACAGTCCCGCCTTCACGATGATTACAGCATCCTTGAAGGTCTCCCAAGGCTTGTGTTAAACAGGTTCGACAGTCATCTTGTGAAATGTCTCTTGTACACTGTGCAAGCCCAAAAATTGTCTCACTTTGGGAATATTTGACTTTTCCGGTGGCAAACATGAGATTAGAGGCATCATATGCGGCCTTCTCAGAGAGTTCGTTCATCAGACTATGTAACGCTTGAACATGGTCTTGGTTAGACACATTTTTCTCCATATTATTCGAATCTGGATACTTTCCAGTATAAACCATCGATGAGAAGAACATCTGATAGGAATATCGAATCTGACATAACTCATACCATATGATTGCATCTTCACTTTGGCACTCTTCCCTGATCTCTTGGCTTGCGTTTACAACACATTTCTGACATGCTTTTGGAGTGACATCTCCTCTACATAAAGCTTGTCCAAAGACTCTATCAGAACCATTTCCTACTGAGGTATTATAAAATCCTTCTTTCAGAGAGGTATTTGTAGATAGAGACTCAAGCAGGCTTTTGAGGTTCTTTTCAAATGGGCTATCAGATGTGTAATTAGCCGTCGTGTCAGAGCAAAATGTGGAGTGAGGTTCCGCGCCAGCTAGGGTAAGCATTAAGAAGAGCATAGCTAGAACTCTAGTGTTTTTGCTCTTCGTTCTTTGAGAGCACATTGGTTCCTGAGCTAGAAAAAAGGTCAGTGAATCTGGTTGAACTCGTCTCGACAATCTAAGGTTTGCGTACCATTTTATATATGCTGAAAGTTGTGACTATTACTTGGAATCTTCATCACCGGTGCTTGGAAATGAGCTAAAGGGGCGGCTATGTACGTCCTGCAGAAAATAACTATGACTTTATAGAAAAAACAAAAGGAAATGTAACATCATTGCCTTATTATGATTCTAGTTTTATTGGGTCTACATTAATGAACAACCACTATTTTATTGGTAAGTGCCTGAACCGTATACTTTTCTTTGAAGATAAGATTGGGTTCTCTTGCTTGACCATTTCTACTTGAAGCATGAAGCAAAGAGATTCGTGGTAACGGTGTTAACCATTTTTCTTATTTCCCTGGGTATCCGCTGTTGATGTTTCAACGGCAGAACACTGTACCTTGGATGTAATATCAAGACTGAGTCGGCCCTTTTTCTTATTGATGATTCTTCTGTTTACTTCTTTTCTCTTTTTCAATCTTTGATTATTATGCCAACCACTCTTCAGTCTATAATATGCATGCCGTTGCCTTCAAAGTTCAAAATCTTATCCTGAGTGTACCGGTTCTCGCGCACATGACAATTTTTATGTGCATTTAATCTAGTCATTCCGCTAATAATCTTAGTAAAAAAAATACAATTAAGCTTAATTAGTATGATTATTTTAACTAAACCGTAATAACTAAATCAATTAAATTGCTAATCAAATACTCGAAGTATAAAAAGTTCATTACAAAAAACATGTTTTACTTTCAAATGCGAATTCCCAACAAAAAAAAAATTGTCACTACTTATCATATTCTCTTTTTTTCTTTTATCACATCTAGTTGCCACTAAGTAGAATATTATTCCATATGACATCATGTTGTAATAAGTTTCAAATATTATTCACAAATATTTAATTTTGCCAAACACTATAAGTTTGACATTGTAGTAATAAACGTAAAGAAAGTGTTGTAGAGAAAATTTGGCGCGCATTAAAGGTAATATTAAGTGTTTATATTCGGATTCTCCAATCTCTTGTAATATAATTGTATGGAATGTATATAAGTCTAGAAAGTAAAAGTTTGGAACCGAGAAAAAGCTTGAATTATAATTAAGTAATATAAGCAAAAGTTCAAAATTTGTAACTCAAAAATAATCTCAAAAAGTAGAGTGTTTATGGTAAATGGTTACCACTAATATATGTGTAACAAATTTTGTAGAACAAAAGGATTTAGGAGCTTAAATGTTGCGCTTTTAAAATCAAGAATCAAATGAACTCAAGAGACTTAGGAGGGCGCATAGAAAAACTCAATTGCTTAGGCAGCAAATATAGTAGCTGCAACGTTAAATATCTTCCTAAATTTTTTTACTTTTTACTTTTACAGTTTTAATCCTTTTTTCAGCAAGCATTTCTACTAAAATTTAAAATATCATCATTTAGGATTTCATTATTATTCATTATTCATCTTGTTTCTTTTTATAAAGTGATAGTCATTTCTAGTAGTAATGGTCGTTGGGGTAAAAATAGCCCCTCAATTCTATTTTTTTTTATTATGATCTAGTCCTATTAAAAATTTTTGTGTATCTCTAATTTGAAAGTTGAAGTATGGAGCAAGTTCTCTTTCAAATTTTTCCATCTTAAGTTTCAAATCAACTTGTCTAAGTTACGCTTAATCTTAGTTTTATCTTTTGTTTTTTTTTTTTCATGTTAAACAATTTATAGTGCACTCTAAAGCTCTCTTGACAGTGTATTCAGTATCTGTTTGTTTTAACGTAGCATGACCTTGTTAATCTTAATAATAATATAAATTAGGCAACTACTTTTATTATTCATGTAATTCAGCATATATTTGCCATAAAATTTTTAGTTTTACCACATATCATTTGTATGATAATATTATACTTATCTAAAAAGTCAATATGGTAATATGTTGAGAAATTTAAGTTTGCAATTACATGAAAAAATTTGTAGATGCAATAGACTGTCCTCTTTAAAAAAAGATTAAAAATAAACATGATAATACTTGAACTTAGAATCGGTTCTCTAAGGAATAGTAGAAATTAAGTATTTTCTTGGTCAATTTTGATGTAGGCAAGTTTTAATGTTTAGTATTGACAATTTTTGTTTTTTTAAGGTGAGCAAAGCTTATATGCTGAGGCTCGATCCACACCCGTTTTAATTAAATTCATTCTATTTTATTAGGAAAATATTTAGATTTAGCAAATAATGTTGCGATTGATTACCAAATTGATCAGACTTTCTGATAGATCTTAATTAGATAAACAGTTGTAAAAAAAATTAATAACATAGTCTAGATGATTACAAACACACAGCTCTTATGGAATCTAAGCTTGTGAATGACATACTTTCAACGTTCGCTTATTTCGAAGATTTTTTTTTTTGGTACATTCTTATTTCGAAGATGGATGTGTGCTATTGCGTCTTTCAGTTTTTGTCATTGAGTAAGTTATTGTACTTGAAATTTTTTTATTATTTCATCAAGCCTAAATTACTAAGTATTGAACTATTAAAGAAAAAGTTCTCAGAGATCGTCTACAATCCCAAGCTCACAGTAACTCGATTTAATGTAAGTTGTTAATTTGTCTCTAAAGATTGTGTAACTCGATTGTCTGCAATTTTATTTTTTTTCAAATCTCTATACTAAAAAAATGTTGAAACTTCTTAATATGGATATTAATTAAATAGTTTCTTATGGAGATTTCTAACTAATTGTCAAAATTAACTTTAACAAACAGAAAATTTTAAATTGGGTATTTTTATGAAAGTCAAAGAACACCTTAGTTTTATGAAGTTCTAAAACTCAAAAAGAGTATTTTAGAAAAAGAGGCTTAACTTAAAACAAGATTTAACGTATATAAAAGGGCAACTTAGTTTACCCGTATCCGAGGTATCGATTCGGTTTGGCGGGGCTAGATCCATACCTCCTGAGCGACAAAAAATTCAAAGATTAGCCACAAAAGGTTTTTATTTTTCTTTGTTGAGTAATAACTTAATCCTTGAATAGAATGTTTCGTGTAACGATGCAATATTAGTAGATAGTTCAATCTAGCATTTTTAATTACGAAAGATAATGAGAGATTGCAAGTTCATGGAACATGACAAGAACTCTATCAGAGATAAACATTTGTACGAAGAAAGAATAAAAAAGAAAAAGAAAAAAAAAGAGATTTTTTTAGTGCAGGTATAATTTTTTCTATTTTCGTTTGTAACTCTGCTTCATATCTTGGAACTTACCACATGTGAAACAGAGTATGTCATACAGAGCCCTTCTAGCGTAGGTAGGTCTCTGACCTTCTTGTCTCCCATATATAGTCCCCTCACCCCCACCCCCCAATCACCTTCCAACAGAAGATTTTATTCAAAATTCAGAACTTAAAACCTTATTCGGAAGAGATTCCAACCTTCAATCTTTGTAGTAATTGCTTCAACTGTTGGTGGAAGACATATGGTAACAAGCAACCCAAAGGTTTTTAATTTTTATGGGAATCCTGGAATACCCATTTGTTGGGCTTAGGGCTTCGATTGTAGCTGGCGTGATGGTGTGTGGGTTGGCTTGGTGGTCTTGTTGGGGTGTTGTTGAGGGCTGTGGATTGGCATGGTGGTGCTCACGGGTGGGAGATGGCTTCGAGTGGCTGGTGGTCCTGCGGTCGACGGCAGAAATGAAGGTTACTGGATCTGCCGTCGGTGGCCGCGGTGCGCTCGGTGGTGCGTTGCTGTGGTGGCCAATGGCCGTGAGTTCAGTGGAGCAACTGACAGATATATTCAGGGTAGTGCGTGGGGTGGTCTCAAGTCCGTAATCACTGTGATGTCCCTGTGATATGTTGATTAAGTGGTTGATACTGTGTCTATCCAGCCCTCTTTCCCCTTTTCATAGCGAAGACATCATCAGAAACTACCACGACAAGAGGCTTGTAAAGGGACGCACGCAAAAGGTTCGACGAAATGCCTGCTAGAGACGTGGTCGTCTGCTCTTTGAAATTCCATGGGACATGTTAAGCTGTGTCAAATCTAAGGTAGTTTCGTAGCTGCGAGAACATGGTCTTGGTAGTTTCTGGTTTCTTGATTCAGATCTTCCCCAACCAACATGAGAAGACAGAACAGAGAAGGCAGAACGCAAGAAACGCAAAGAGGACGAGCTGCTGTGCAGAGGACACAAATTCTCAATCCTCTTCCAGATCGCCTATATGACATGTATAACAATAAAGATAGTTTTTATTCAGAATCATGCATCCGGGTGCAAAGGTTGATGGTCCAAAAACTTAAAAGAGCGAAAGAATCCCGATATGTATTAGGCATGAAAACTTTAATCAACTATATAGAGCTTTATACATGGCATATTTTATTAGTTCAGCAAAAGATTAATCTGATTGACTTAATAGATCTTTTATATATAGCTGCGTTCATTGATTTTGATTCTTAACCAGAAAACTATCGAATCAATCTGCGATGCGTTTGACATGGTAAAAAAAATCTTGTTAAATTCATGTATATGCAATGAAAAATTACATTCGATATAGTTGGATTGCAAAGTTATCCACATCCAAAAATTACCAACGCAGAGAGTCCCTATAATCATTACAGAAACTAAAAATAAAAGGCAAGAGTTGTTCATAAGAAATTACCTTTCTCCTTCTAGATTTCTCCTCTCCTTAGAATTTGATGAATAGTAGAGGCAACATGTAGAGGCTTTGGTGGCTTAGGGTAATAACGTGAATGGAAGTTGGATGGAAGTAGGTTTTGGAGTCCAATAAGGATAATAACGCGAGTAAAAGTCACAATATCCCTTAAATCTAATAAAACTCTGCACTCCAATAAGGGTACTTCAGGAAGGATGCTTCATATTGCATAAGAAGTTAAAAACACTGTCACTTTTTAATGAGCATCTAATCTAAAAAGGATATTTTATAGAAAAAAACTGTTACAAGTCAAAAATACCCTTACTCACCCTTAACTTTTGTTTGGACATGTTGATTTGAATTAATTTATGAATATTAGAATTTTTATGATATGATTAATATTACTTATTCAACAAATTCGATTGATTGATACGAGTTGATTTTTTATTTTGATAAATTGATGAAACAATGGCCAGTCCAATAGCTTGCCATTGGACTGGCCATTGTTTCATCAATGGTCTACAGTATCATTGTAGAAACTTGGCAATGGTCTACAGTATCTTGTTTTCCCATACAGTTATTTCCTCCATTGATAGATACAAAATTTCTGGGACCTTCAGTTACTTGGCAACATTTATACTGGAAACCAATCCTTTGGCAACTTGAATTTACACATGGAAAGCACATCTCTGTTCGGTGCATCAAACATGAAGCAGTATATCTGAAGATAAATCTTACTTAGCAAGCACACCATCCTTATTTAATCAGTTGTGTTGATTAACTTTTATAACATGCTATAAACAAATATATGGACCAAAATTTTCTCTATCAAAATTAAATTAAATATAACTAATGGACAACCCATTCAAAGGTACAAATTATTTTTAAAAGATACATAGAAAATAATAAAAAAATGTCTTATGCAATAGCAAATTGATCTCAATATGTTCTGCGCATATTTTTATCAGTAGAATTTTTTTTGTGTACTAAATAAACTTTTAATTTTTGTTTATCTATATAATTATCAAATCAGAATTAGCGAATATACATAAGGACGTTGCTTATTGATATTTGATCAGAAGGGTTAATTTATTTTATTATAAGAAAGTTCAAGCCAAAAATTAAAGTAGCTATCTTTGATGAAATAACCATAAAATGATAAAATTGTGCAAGATATTTTATTATGCATTTCAAGTCTACTAAAATAAAATTGTCCCGTGCATGGCAAGAGATTCTAGGCTAGTAGTAGGTTAAATATACAAGTCATATATCTAACTTTGTTACCAGTTCTGAACTTGCGCATGTTAGAAGGCTAGGGGCAAGTTTGGAGAGATGGAATCCAGCATTTTTTCTTCCCGTTACAAGCTAAAAACATCAGGCTGGTCCGCCCCTGCAGAGTAGTTTCCTTTAGGCAGATGATGTTATTGGATTCATCCATGTCTTCAACTTTAGTATCTTTGCCTAGATATACTGTTGTCCCCTGGAATGGAGGGCATTGGGGGATATATGCTAGAGTGTTAGGATGAGAAGCAATATTAATCCAGAATAATGCCTTCACTAGAAAGTAGACTTGTACCTTTTGCAGTTTGACTCAGCCAAACATAATACATACAAAAACCAGCAGTGCCACCACTAGCATTGCTGATCCAATTGCATATAAAATGAAATCATCCATTCTTTGTCACCTGGTTTGGAATCTGTAAAAAAATTAATGAGAATCTATTTAGGAACATTTATTATATGACTTGCCGAAAGTTGTCCGATTAGCACAATTTCTTAACGTACATAATCCTGGATTGCAAAGTACTAAAGAGGTGCAGGTGTTGAGGCAGGTGCTCCACTTGCGTCTGCAAGAAAGTCATAGAGCTCGTATACCTTAACCTACGACTAAGAAGCCTTAATCATAGAGCTCCAGGTGCTCCAGTTGCATCTCCAAGAAATAGCAAGTGGAAATGTTTGTTGTTGCAGTTTCAAAGGCATCGATCGCAGTCATGTGGAGGTAAGTCTGTAGCGCACGGTGCAAGAGCATATAATTTTTCTTTGGCGGTAAATTGTACCTCTCCAGAAGCATGCGATCAAAGGCTCCTACTTTGCTGAGATTGTGTAACGTGCCATTCACGAGAAGTATAACTTGTTCTGGCTCCGAAACACTTTTGTGTATTATCTTTTACTATATTTCCTGTAACGTCCAAAAGGTCAAAAAAGTTCTGATCTCAATAGCGCAATTGGCATTGTCTTCCCATACAATTGCTTCATTTGAGTTTGGACAAAGTTTTCGGACGTCTTGTGCTGCTGTGGCTATGCCTTTTCCCCAGTCATCCTTCGAAACATATCTGTTGCAGAGATAAAGATCATACAACGGCATCTGGATTATGACCTGTGGAAGCTTTGTGGAAGTGGAAGACCGAAGCATTTGAGGTTAAAGAAGCAAAGAGACTAATGACATGATCCTGGAATGAATTTTCTGTGAAGTTGGCTGTGCTTGAACAGATTTTGTAAGGAGGATCAGCACCAGCAAGATCATGAAGGACGACAAGACTGAAACAATATTAAGTGATAAACTTGAATTTCTTTGCAGGAAAGATATCTAGATCTAGGCTTTCTTAGTGAACTGGAACCTGTGAGAACTTTTAGGCTATGTTTAGCCACTTGGAGTACCAAAAGAAAACCAACTTGATAGAAATTTGTTTTGATACGATTTTCTCGGAAATGCATTTAGGAAAGGTGACATTAACACGTTCTCTACCAGGTGATTTAACAACTGAACTCATTAACTACCAGGTGATTTAACAACTCATTAAATTTTCTTTTTGAAAGTGAACAACGGTGCAAGGTCTGAAGACTGGAATACATGAGTCTGGTCAATGTCTTTGTTTTTTCCCTTGGCTGTCTTTGTTTAGCGCAGTGTCATGAAGACTTACAAATGACTAGCTAAATTTCTGGGAAGGAGCTTATGCATGTTTATGGTCCAATGAATCATCAACCTAGACCAGCTTGTCCAACCAATGGCCGTGCCATTGACTAAGAGATTTGCTGAGGGAATCCACGGAATTGACCCTGGATTAAACTAAAACGGGGCTGCTCTCTGTTTGATTAGCACGTCAGTTCCAGTTCCATTTATGTAACTCCAAAAGAATTTTAAATTTGAACATTGCAGAGGCTTTCCAGTCTGGTTGCATATGATGACTGGTCTTATTATGTTCTTGCAATAGTGAGATACATAAATATGCATAAGAAAAATTAGGAAACGAGGGATTTTGGGAAAAAAATATATTTGTGAAAGGTATATTTTTGTTATGAACTTAAGAAAAAGTGGGCTTAGTTTTGAAATTTCTGAACCGGGGTTTGTTGTGTGTGTGTGTGTGTGTTGGGGGGGGGGGGGGGGGGGGTCGGGTGCTTAAAAAAATGGGTTTTTCAAAACTTCAATTTTTGTCCCCCTCTCTCCTTCCCACATACCCCGCCTCTACCCACCAACCCACCCAAGTCTCGCATCAGATTTCCCTTACATATAGACATTGAGGATTGTTCAGTTACATGAAATTGAGGATTAGGTAAGGAGATTTTCGGAGGTTGAAGAGAGGCGACAACTATTTGATGAAATGTTGCTGAGAAGATTTGATGGCTGAGTTGTGTGTGGGTTTAAGATTAAAAGCATGTGATTGTCGTGATACAAGTCTTACTCTGCCAAAAAAAAAAGTAATAAGATGCAATTGTATTCATACGTCTGTATCAATATTCAGTTTATATACAAAAAAGCAAGTCCATCGAAGGTCTGTACATAAAGCAAAACTTAACTGTACCATATATTGGGTCGGCAAAAGACGGCCATCGAAGGTTGTAAAGTTTTTGTTCTTAGCCACATGAGGCTTCAAAATTGTTCATTTTTTATGTATCTTGTGCAATTTTGAGATTCACATTGTACAGAAACGATAATTTTGTTGTAACTAGGGAAGTTGTTTATAGGATAAGAGTGGTTCACCATTTTAATCTTGGACTCTCTATCAATTCCTTATTCCCACTGCTCTTGTTGTGTAATGTTCATTTCCATCACTTACATGGGAAAAGTTTACCTAATTTTCTAATTTACCGGTAATCTTTTTTGTGGTCATTCATTGAATCATGATATCTAAGGTATAATGCTTGAGATGTTACAAAGGTATATGTCAAAGCTCATTTACTTTAATATAAAAATATCACATAGTATCATTTACTTGCTTTTTTGTAGAGTAGTTGAATATTGATAACAATGAACGAATACAATTGCATCTAATTACTTTTTTTTTTTTGGGTGCTTTGTATCACGACCACCACACCCTCTTAACCTTAAACCTACACACAACTCACCCATCAAATCTTCTCAGCGACATTTCATCAAACAGTTGGCGCCCCTTTTCAACCTCCGCAAATCCTCTCAGCTAATCCTCAATTTTATCCAACAAATTGATCCTCAATGCCTAGGTGTAGGGAAAATCTGATGTTGGACTTGGGTGGATTGGTGGGCCGGTGGGTAGGGGTGGGATGTGGGGGGGGGGGGGGGGGGCATTTACTAGTCAGGGGTCAACAATTTGGGGGGACGAAAATTTGGGATGACTAAATTAATTGATTTCAAAAAATCCTTCTTTTTATAAGTCAACCCCCTGTTGAGAAGTTTAGAAAATTCGCCCCACTTTTTCTTAAATTTTCAATTATAACCTGCCTTCCACAAATATCTATTCCCAAAACTCTTCATTTCCTAATTTTCTCATAAGCATATAAGAAATATTGTTGTCAGAGTGAAACCTGAAGGAGCTGAAGGTAGTCTTGTACCTGTCAAGATCTAAGGAGCTGAAGTTTGTAGTGTTTTGCTCTCGAGAAAGATTTCTGGTCCAGAACTGCTCCAGTTAAACAAGAGACAGTTTGGCCCTTTGTCATGAAAGGAACTAAGTTTTGTGGTTAAAGTACTTCTCTTGTCACAAAAAAAAAAAAAAAAACGCGTGAACAAACATGACAACTTGAAGATAAGAAGAAAAGAGCTCTCTCTCTTCTCATGCTCTTTCGAACCAGGCTTCTACCTGAATCCAAACATAATATTTGCCAAAACAATGTACAGTTAACCTGCTACAGCATATAGTACAACCGTATGAAATTGCATAAATGCATTTGTCTTGGCTGAAGCCTTGCTTTTTGGCAGTAGAGTTTTTGTGCCTTAAGACTATGTTCATGAGCCTGACTAAAAAACCAAAGGAACTTTGATGAAGAAAAGAAATGAAAAATATATAGAAGTTGTTGCTAGCCCGTCCTGGCGGCTACGCACCCTTGACCTCTCTTGCGTTCCGCTTTCTCGACGTTAACAAATATTCAACGGTTAAAGTTCAATGCTACCAATTTAATCAACTCAGAACGCACGCCCCAACTCACGTGCCATATATACCTTCTTTGCCAAAATATTCTAAGTTTGGCATAGATGCCCCCTGGCCTTCCCCTTTGGGTCGGCCCAAGCCCTTTCCTTGGGGGGTCGACCTGAGGCCTTCCCCTTAGAGGGTCAGCATGAGGCCTTCCCTTGGATGGGGTCGGGCAGAGCACACTTTTTGGGGGCTTCATGACTCTCCCCTTGGGGGTTTCCTCTCCTTGTCACTTGGTCTCTCCTTTCCTTGGGGGTTCCTTGCTCCCCCATTTTTCTTTCCTCTCCTTGGGGGGCTCCTTTTCCTTATCCCTTGATATCTCGTCTCTTTGGGGCCTCCCTCTCCTTGTCCATTAGTCTCTCCTCTCCTTTAGGGCTCCCATTACAAGAAAAAGCTTTTAGCGACGGGAAAATCCGTCGCTAAAAGTCAAAAATCCGTTGCAAAAACAATTAGCGACGGATTCATCGTCGCTAAAAATCCCTCGTATAAAAGCCCGTCACTAATAGTTTAGCGACGGAATTTTTGAAATCCGTCGCTAAATATATAATTATTTGCGACGGATTTATTTTTAATTAGCGACGGAATATCCGTCGCTAATTATATTTTTAGTATTTTAATTATTTTTTTTTGTCAAATTAGCGACGAAATAATGTTTTAGCAACGGAATATTTCGTCGCTAAAAAACTTATTTAGCGACGGAATATTCCGTCGCGAATTAACTGATTGTATGAATACTTTTAGCGACGGAATTAATCCGTCGCCAAAAGTCAAAAAAACTTTTGAATTTTTTTTTTAAATTTTCAATTACCCAAACCTGTAATACAATTTTCATTTCTCAACAACAACGCTAAAAATCAATACACAAAGAAATATATATAATCAATCATAAAAAGACGCATTATGTACAAGCCGGGAACCGGATACAGCCGGTTAGGGGAGGGGAGAAGAGTACAAGCCGGCCGCGGGGAAAGCTAGGAACGGGCACGAGAAGGGGCTCATCAGGGGTTGCCGAGTCCCGGATCTGGATCCTGCTGATCTGGGGCCGGCTCGGCATGTCCAACAGCGCCCTGCTCCCTGATCATCCTCACCACCACTGTAGCAATGCGCTGGATCTCCTCGTCGTCCAACTGACGCTGAGGAGCCGGTGTCTGTGGAGGGGCAGCAAGGGGTGAGGATGCTCCTATCACGGCACGAGCAGTCGTGCTAGGCAGGCCGCGTATGCGGCCTTTCGGCCGATTCACGACCTCCGGCGTATCCAGCCATCGCTTCAACCCCCCAATACTCGCAGCCGTACTAGTGGACGCTGATGGCTGTCCGGACTGCTGCTCGGACCCCCTTAGCTGTTTATACGAGGCCTACAAAAACAGTGGTTTAACAATATGTTAGGGCATTAATTAACGAAACGGACATTGAGGATAGAAAGACAAAACATTAACAACTAAAACAAATTGACTCACATCGATCCGCCGGGCAATATCTGAAATATAGTCGCCCGCCCGGTGCGCCTCGTCCTTGTCCTTCTTTCGCACGTGCGTCTGAGTATAGGTCAGAGCTACGACCTCATCCTCCTCCAGATCCGGGTGCTCGACCGCGTTCATGTGTCAGACGATTTCGTGTGGCACCGACCCCCCATGTGCGTCGGATCTCTGTTCTGTCTGTTCTCGGCCCCGCTCTTACTCTTGGCGTCCCAGCCTGAATCCATAGCCCACCGATCTATCATCTCCCCCCATACACGGTGAGATATCCAATGTGGGGGATATCTCGTCATCGGGGCACCCTCGGGCAGCATCTTCTTCGCCCGGTCCCGTGCGTCGTGGAGCCATCGGCGGTAATTCTTGCCGATGTAGGCAAAGAAGGCCTGCTGCCCCAGTACCTGCTGCTGAGGCGTGTCAAACGTGAACCCCTCCTGTAAGGCATTCAATAACACAAATTAACAACAGAAAACAAACTCTAATTAAACATTTACTAACGCTGAAAAAAATACTTCACCGTACCAGCCACTCCTCCCATAAGGCCTCCCTCGCAGCGGCATCCCAGTCCTTCCAGTACAGGCGTGGCTCGAAGAATCGGCCCTTCACAAGAACGCCGATCTTCGTCCTCGCCTGATTCTCCAGGATCCTGCCAAAGAATTAAATAAATAAATTAATACAGTTCAAATATAAATTAACACCCCAAAATTTTAAATATAAGGCATGAGGTGATATTTTTAGTACTTACAGGCCATCTTGTGTGAGCGTAACTCTCTGTTTACGCTGGGGGTCGATGCGTACCCCGCGTGTCGGACCACGGCCTCGTCGAGATCCTACAAAACAGAGACATTAATACAGTTCAAATATACTTTAAATATACGGCTAGCGAAAATGTACTAAACACCGTTATCAACTATACCCGAGGTAGAACCCACGGAAGATGGAGAATGCACGCGCGTGTGGGATGAATCTGCATCGGGCTGGGGTGATGGCTGGGGCTGGGGCGACGGCTAGAGCTGGGACGACGACTGGGGCTAGGGCGATGGCTGAGGCTGGGGCCCCATCTGCTGTCCGAGATCACTCTGTGCCTCGTCATCAGTAGGCAATGACGAGGTGGGACCCACCGGGGAGGAAGCAGCTCGGCCTCCAGCCCGGCCACGAATAGCCCGTATCCTATCCATATCTGACTTCATATAGATAAATTACAAACACATTAACACGTTAAAAACAATAATTAGGCAAAAATCATCATCGGCACTATATATATATATATATATATATATATATATATATATATATATATATATATATGAACGGAAGTGCAAAAACACATCATTAAACACCAAGTTCTAAAATGTTACTACATTTTTCCCGTGATGTTACAACATTACAAGTCAATCATTTTCAGTTTGCGAATCATCTTCATCACTTTCCTCGTCGTCCTCTTCTTCGTGGGACTCGTCATCCTCTTCATCTTCGAATTCATCCTCTTCATCAGTGAATAACTCATGCTTAGTCCCATGTCTGTGGAAAATTCGACATCACCTCCCTGTATTTCTCCAAGTACACGACATCGATTAGGTGTTCTAACATTCATCTAACCTTGCTCAGGAAGGTTTGACGGATGTTAGAACACCAAATCTGTATGCACCCGGAGAAATACACGAGAACATGTACCAAATATCCACGACATAGAACACGAAGCATGAGTCAAAACACTGTTTTATAAACAATTAGCTTTTCCAAATTGTCCAAACTGGACATCTAAAGGCTCATTACAAAGCATTACTTTGTAATGAGTACTTTTGAACGGGAACTAAGGGTTTCGATGCATGCATGCGTTCAGAAATTGATAACATATGCAAGAATCTTTCCGAAATATCAAAACTGCAGAAAGATCGTTAGATACGTTACCAATTCCACATTAAATAGAATTTGTTGGCAACGAGTTGAACCATCTCGTTGCCAATGGACTTCTCAAAACAACAACTAATATAAAGAAGGCAGCGTTTGTAAACAACGAGTAATTGAACCATCTCTGGGCAACATGGAGTAATGATGGCTAACTAGGTTATTAGGGTTAATTACGAGTATTAATTATAGCTAATTAGGGTTGATTAGGACTAATTAGGGTTATTTAGTCCTAATTAGGGTTTAATTGTGCCGAGTAGTGCTGATTAGTCCTAATTAGGGCTAATTAGGCTTAATTGGGTTATGTTAGGAATAATTAATGTTAATGAGAGCTAGTTTCAGATAATAATAGCTAATTAGGGTTGAGTAGGACTAATTAGGGTTATTTAGTCCTAATTAGGGTTTTAATGGTGCCAAGTAGTGTTGATTAGTCCTAACTAGTGCTAATTAGGCTTAATTGGGTTATGTTAGTGCAAATTACGACTAATTAGGCTAACTATAATCAATATGCGCATAATTGGGTTCATTTTGGCTAATTTGGGGTAATTACAGCTAATTTGATTTTCATTAGGTTCTTAGGGTTAATTAAAACTAATTAGGCTTGTTAGAGCTAATTAGGGTTAATAAATTTACTAAAATATTGTTAATCAGGACTAATTAGGGCTAATTATAGCCAGTGCTGGAGCTA
This sequence comes from Escallonia herrerae, assembly GCA_033070095.1. Classification (NCBI taxonomy): domain Eukaryota; kingdom Viridiplantae; phylum Streptophyta; class Magnoliopsida; order Escalloniales; family Escalloniaceae; genus Escallonia; species Escallonia herrerae. The sequence goes on from JAVXUP010000573.1 coordinate 356,946, forward strand.
CGATGAGATTCCAGGGGGTGCATGCTAAAAATGTCGCATTAACCTAACTAACCTAAATTTAATGCACATTCAACAATCTCAATTCTGACACCTCATATAGGGTGTCGATATGGTGTCCGATACGTGTCTGACACTTCCGGACACGTGTCCGACACATACCGACACGTGTCCGACGCCCACCGGAACGCACCTCCAGACACATCGGCATACGTTACTTTGTGTTTTAAATGTCGGACACCGTCGATCAGACGTGGTGTCCGTGTCTGCGCTAGCTAACAGGTATCTCAATCCAATTGGGTCCCATCCTCCGTCAACAACCTCAATTCTGACACCTCATAGAGGGTGTCGATATGGTGTCCGATACGTGTCCGACGCCACCGAAATGCACCTCCAGACACATCGGCATACGTTAATTTGTTTTTTAGATGTCGGACACCGTCAATCAAACGTGGTGTCCGTGTCTGCGCTAGCTAACAGGTATCTCAATCAAATTGGGTCCCATCCTCCGTCAACAACCTCAATTCCGACACCGTCATAGAGGGTGTCGATATGGTGTCCGATACGTGTTTGACACCTCCGGACACGTGTCCGACACATACCGACACGTGTCTGACGCCTCTGGACACGTGTCCGATGCCTCTGGACACGTGTTCGACACCTCCGGACACGTGTTCGACGCCCACCAACACGCACCTCCAGACACATCGGCATACGTTAATTTGTGTTTTAAATGTCAGACACCGTCGATCAGACGTGGTGTCCATGTCTGCGCTAGCTAACATGTATCTCAATCCAATTGGATCTCATCCTCCGTCGACAACCTCAATTTTGACACCTCATAGAGGGTGTCGATATGGTGTCCGATACGTGTCTGACACCTCCGGACACGTGTCCGACGCCCACCCACACGTACCTCCAGACACATCGGCATACGTTAATTTGTTTTTTAAATGTCGGACACCGTCGATCAGACGTGGTGTCCGTATCTGCACTAACTAACAAGTATCTCAATCCAATTAGGTCCCATCCTCCGTCAACAATCTCAATTCTCAATTCTCAATTCTAAAAGGCTCAATGCAATAAAAATTAACAAAAATCACACATTCAATCCAATTGGGTCCCATCCTCCGTCAATAATCTCAATATCTCAAAAGCTCAATGCACAATTAACAATCTAAAATCATCAATTAACAACCTAAAATCATCAATTAATAATCGTAATTACTTCAAATGCACAGCTAATAACCTAAAATCACCAATTAACAATCTAAAATCACAGATCAATAATCATAATTCTCAAATGCACAATTAACAACCTAAAATTATCAAACAAATTATCAATGTTGCTCAGCCCCATATGTCCATTTCGGATGTGCTGGGCCTTAAAGTACATGGACCATAAAATCTTACCGTAATAATGTGAGCGCAAGTGGCAACTACATGTTTCTAAGTTTTACGAAATTCCCCATAAATTTCAAAATGAGGAATTAAACTTTATAATGTCGTTCAGTTGACTTGTCAAATAATACTTATATACTTAGTAATCTCAATTACTCTTTGCGTCGCAAGATTGTTATTTATCAAGGAGACAATATGGGGCGCCACAAACCACCACCCCCCTCCTCATATTGCGTCATCTTAATTTTAATGTCCCTTGCCCAGTTCCGTCCCGTCCCATCCCATCCCATCTAGATCCAACGCCACTTTACCCGATCAATTACAATACGAGTCAACTTTTTTAGCTTCTAATTTATTTTGTTTTAAACTAGTCATATTTTTGGATGAGATTATTTTCATTATTCTAGTTGGTAGAGGCAGCGGACAAAGGTGGCTGCTGGAGTTGGACGACAGCGATGGTCGGTGGGGGATGGCTATCGGAGTTTGCCATAGTGACTGTCGGCGATTGCTACCGAAAATGGTCGACAAGCTAATGGTCAATACTGATATATGGGCTTATGTCAGTAACAAGGTTTATGATGAAGGATGAAAATAAATAAAAAAAAACGCTTAAGATGAAGCATAAAGGGCATTTAATTGTAACATAGTAAAAGAAAAAAATGGGTAGTGATATTAAACACTATAAAAAAAATTACCTGATGGGAGTCGCCGGTGTCGAGGGAGGTCACCTTCGGCGTCGAGGGAAGTCACCGCTGTTGTCGAGGGAGGTCACCGCCGGGGTCGAGGGAAGTCACCGCCGGTGTCGAGGGAGGTCGCTGCCGGTGTCGAGGCTTTCGGTGGCACCAAAGGTGGGGCAGGATGTGAGAACGGCGGTGGCACAATTGCCGGAAATGGTTTTGGGATTTTCGAAGAGAGAAGCAGTGAGAGAGAAAACCAGATCTGAGAGTTAAATAAACTTTTAGCGACGGAATCACTCCGTCGCTAAAAGTCCGTCGGTGAAAGTCTATTTTTACCGACGGAGTTTTTAGCGACGGAGTTATTCCGTCGCTTGAATAATATTTTACGACGGAGTTTTACTGACGGATGTTGCCATCGGTAAAACTCATTTTAGCGACGGAATCTATTCCGTCGCTAAAAATCCGTCGCAAAAGACGTCTTTTCTTGTAGTGTCCTTGTTCCCCCCTTTGGTCTTTCCTCTCTTTGGGAGCTCCTTGCCTCCCCGCCCCGGTCTCTCCTCTCCTTGGGTGCTACTTATTGTTCCATGACCGTTGTCCACCGCGTCGAGTGCCGCAATGCCTGACTGTACTGTAGTGTCATCTCTACATTATGTGCCCCCAGCATTGCACTTGTCGCTGTGACGCCCGAACGCTGCCTCCTACTATACATGTCCCTGACCCCTGACACTACTTCACTTTGGGAATATTTGACTTTTCCAGTAGCAAACATGAGATTAGAGGCATCATATGCAGCCTTCTCAGAGAGTTTGTTCATTAGACTATATACCACTTAAAAATGGGAAAATTATGAAAATATGGGTTTTCTAATTAAGTATTTGGGGTTGATGGGTTTTTTTGGGAAAATTGTGAAAAGAGGGGGCCAAACTTGAAAATTCATGAAAGGTGGGAAAGGTTGGGAAAAAAATGGGTTTTTTGAAAACCCCCTCTTTCCCCTTCCCCATTCCCCAAAATACCCCTCCCCACAGTAAACCCACTTTGTGCACTACGCCCAGCCATTCTCCCCTTCTTTTCAGGCCCATGACTTCATCCCCCTTCCCTCCAAAATTCTGCCTACCCCACTCCACCTCCCCCCCCACCTGCAAGTTACCCCACCCCCTACCCTGCTGCGGTCACCCCCACCCCACCCCGACCCTTCTCCCCCAATCGGCCAATCCCTTTGTCCCCCTTCCCTCCAAAATTCTGCCTACCCCACTCCACCTCCCCCCCCACCCGCAAGTTAGCCCACCCCTACCCTGCTACGGTCACCCCCACCCCACCTCGACCCCCATATTTCCCTCCAACCGGGACTGTCCCCGTAAGTTCTGCATAAATTGACTTGCGCGTCCGCACAATCCGACGAGCACATTTGCAGAAACTAACTGGTGTTTTCGCAGAAAACGACTGGTGTCACCACGCCCCATTTGCAGGGGTAATTTGGGAATAGAAGATTAAAGGAGTTAAGAAAACCCACTTTTTCCTAACTTCTCCCCTTTTTCAGAAATTTTAAAAAGCTGCCCCACTTTTTCACAATTTTTCAAAACAAACCCACCTTTTATAAAATTTTTACCCCAAAACCCCTCATTTCCTAATTTTCCCCTTAAAAATGGTCTTGGTTAGACACATTTTTCTCCATGATATTCGAGTCTGGATACTTTCCAGTATAAACCGTCAGTGAGAGGAACATCTGATAGGAATATTGAATCTGACATAACTCATACCATATGATTGCATCTTCACTTTGGCACTCTTCCATGATCTCTTGGCTTGCGTTTGCAACACATTTCTGACAGACTTTTGGAGTGACATCTCCTCTACAGAATGCTTGTCCAAAGACTCTATCAGAACCATTGCCTACTGAGGTATCATAAAATCCATCTTTCAGAGAGGTATGTGAAGATAGAGACTCAAACAAGCTTTTGCGGTAATTTTCAAACGGGCTATCAGGCGTCCAATTAGCCGTCGTGTTAGAGCAAACTGTCGAGTGAGGTTCCTCGCTAACAAGGGTAAACATTAAGAAGAGCATAGCTAGAAGTGTAGTTTTTTTGCTCTTCCTTCAGAGAGTGCACATTGGTTCCTGAGCAACCGAAAAGATCAGTGAATCTGATTGAACTCGTCTCGACAATCTAAGGTTTGTGTACCATTTTATATATGCTGAAACTTGTGAACATCACCTGGAACCTTCAACACCACTACTTGGACATGAGCTAAAGGGGGTATGTGCGTCGGGCAGAAATGTAACATCATTGCCTAAATCTTATTAAAATGTTATGGGGTCTACATTAGATCTGTTAAGTGCTTATGAAGTCATTTCATAAACTCATACACATTAAAAAGAAGCTGCCTCGATATGATGTATCCTTTTTAAAGATTCTACAATTTTATTCAATAACTACCAGAACTGAGTACTTTTTCTCAAAGATAGAAAACCCACTATTTTATTCATCAAGTGCCGGAACTGATTACTTTTCTCTCGAAGATAGAAATTGAGTTTCCTTGCTTGACCATTTCTACTCGAAGCATGAAGCAAAGAGATTCATGGTAACGATTGACCAATTTTGTTATTTCCCTGGTAATCTGATGCTGAAGTTTCAACAATTGAACATTGTACCGTTGATGTTATATCAAGACACTGTGGACGGACGACGACAGCATTTCCAAGTGTCTAAATTGAACAAGCCCAGGAAAGCTTTCAGCTTTTTCTTATTTGATTATTGTGTTTGCTTCTTCCTCTTTTCTTTTTTCCTTTTTTTTTCCGCATCTTTGACTATTTCTCCGACCACTCTTCGGTCTATAATATGCTTGACTTCAAATGGTTTAAGATTACCCAAATACTACCGGTTCTCGTTCAGTTGATAAATTTTGTGTGCATTTGGCCTTGTCATTGTGCTAATAATTTACCATTCTTGCAAAGACTAGACTTCTTTTGTAGATAAAAATTGGCACTCCGTAAATACCAACGTATAATTTTATTGATTTAAAAATACTTTTCTATATAAAGATAACACTCAAATACTTGACACACTACCAAACCAGGAGAATATTTGCACTCACACACGAAGAAACCTCACTTGACCATAACTCACTTATGAAAGACCCACTTTAATTGGCTGTCAAAATGAAGACCATACCCTCCTTTTACACTATGCTCAAGTTGGTGTGATTGAAGGTTTAAGAAGGTTGGAAATGAATGGTCAAGTAAGTGGGTTCGCAGTCGAGGTGGAGGTGCCACAAGGAATGTAGTTCGAGTCAGATGTAAAGTATGCTGATGTGGGACACAGTAAGGATGGAGCAAGGGTAGAGACCAAGGGCTTTAGAGACAGAACCTAAGGATGACAATGCTGCGAGGGCAATGGCACAGGGTAAATAATCGACGACAATCACACTCTGATGCTTAGGTCCAGGGTTTAAGGTCTTGTATGTTTCTCTATATAGAATTCTAGAGTGAGAATAGAAGTTTAAAATTTTGAAGTCTTGAAATGAATTCTCAAGCCCTCTATTTACTGAGGCTGAGATGATGATGTCATCAACCGACGCGTGTCGCTCCCTATGAGTGACACGTCACCGAGGGTCCACAGGTGATGATGCTCTATGGACTGTCAGATCGCATATTCATCCGGCTTGTCCTGACAACGTCCTCTGTTTGTCTGGAGAGACTGACTCTCACACCGCTGGTGTGGCAAGAGAACTTCCTTGATCTAGCCACCAGTCCAAAGCCCTTGTAGAGTCCCATAGGGAGTCGAAAGACGCCGATGACCTGGTAGGGAAGACTCGACGCCCAACTGCTAGGCGGACTAGGCACGATGCCTTCTAGAGACTTGTTCCCCTCTCGGAGTGACCCGGGGGTCATAGTCCCTAAGGGTGCCGATGAAAGCCCTCAGTGCCAGAGCATGTAGACTAGTCATGTAGACACCCTGATGGAGATAGTGCCCCAGAGGAGTTGTCTATCCCGCCGTTGAGTCCTTGTGCCAGAGCATTTAGAACGTGCCAAGGTAGTGCCCCGGAGGAGTTGCCTACCAATGGGCTGAGGAAGTATCCTGAAGGAGCCGTCTACCTGGTGGAAGGGGAGTCTTCATGCCGGAGCACTTGGAGCTCTGTGGCGGAGATAATGTCTTAGAGAGCGAACATATCCCAACGGGTGAGTCCTTGTGCCGGAGTACTTGGACCGCGCCAAGGTAGTGTTCCGGAGGAGTCGCCTACCCGACAGGCTAAGGTAACATTCCGGAGGAGCCGTCTAGCTGGCGGTAAGGGAGTCTTCGTGTCGGAGCACTTGGAGCTCTTACCGGAGACAGTGCCTTAGAGAGCGAGCCTATTTCCGCGGGTGAGTTCTTGTGCCAGAGCACTCGGAGTGTGCCAAGGTTGTGTCCCAGAGGAGTCGCCTACCCGACGGGCCAAAGTAGTATCCCGGAGGAGCCGTCTACTTGGCAGAAGGGGAGTTTTTGTGCCAAAGCACTTGAAGCTCCCTGGCGGAGATAGTGTCTTAGGGAGCAAGCCTATCCCCACGGGATGAGTCCTTGTGTCGGAGCACTTGAAGCTCACCAAGGTAGTGTCCTGGAGGAGTCGCCTACCCAATGGGTTGAGGTAGCATCCCGGAGGAGTCGTCTACCTGACGGAAGGGGAGTCTTCATGCCAGAGTGCTTGGAGCTCACTAGCAGAGATAGTGTCCCAGAAGAAAGTCGCCTATCCTCGCGGGATACTGCACATTCCACGGAGTGGGTCGAAGCATGTTCCACGACTAAGGCAAGATGAACATAGTGTGGTGAAATGATGGACCAATGTGAGGGCGTGGTAATGTGACAGGATGCCAGGGGGTGTGACTGTATAAGCAACACGTGGTGCATGGGCGCAATGGAGTGTGTCTGGTGCCCGTGACATGATAATGTGACAGAGAGCTGGGGGACGCGACTGTATCAGCTGCGCGGCGCATGGGCACGACGGAGTGTGCTGTGTGTCGGGGGCACGTGACATGAAAACGACGCACGGATGTGGCAACATCTGTTGCGAAAATGGGCGTCATGTCGGGGGCATGTGATGCATAAATGGTGCACAGGAAATGGTGAGGCAAGTGAGGCCCCAAGGAGAATGAGCCCCCAAAAGGTAAGGGAAAGAGTCCCCAAGGGTGAAAAGTGGAGTCTCCGAGGGGTGAAGTAAGGAGCCCTCAAGGGGTGAGGAGAAGAGTCGCCAAACGGCGACGGAAGAAGGTAGGCCAGGCTCCTTGAGGTTAGGGAGGCCGACCCCCTTGAGGTCCAGAGGCCGACTTGACACTCAGAGATTTTATGAAAAAGAGAGAAGACGCAAACGTGACTTGAGCGTGCATGTTGGTTTGACTGGCTTAGGAGCGTTGAACATTGACCGTTAAAAAGTTGATGTGTCGTGTGAAAAGGACCCAAGAACGGTCTAAAAGTACGTAATCGGGATTGGATAGCAACATAAGGTTTAAGATACTTTTAATTCCTTTGGTGCAATGAATTTCTAGAGAAATGAAGAGGAGGTGAGAAGATTGTTATTTGGAAAGTGAAGAGGCAATGAGAAGATGATAGAATGGTAGAGAGGAACCTAGAGAAAAAATTCTTCGGAAGGATAGGCAATGTTGCTGACTTTAACATCTTTAGCAGGCATAGACCTTATTTGCTGAGTCAGCAGATAAGACTATATATAGCTAGTGGTACATAGAGATGCATAGAAAGTTGTCAAACTATGACCATATACAGCGCATTGGCCCATATCGTCCAAGATGATGTGCACCTTCAGTCCAGTCGTATTCCTTCTTAGTTTTCGCATGCTCATTGATGATGTGTGGGACAATGTTGCAAGTGGCTGCAGAATTCCTTTATCGTTTTGAAATTTAAAGAAAGAGACTTTGGTAACTTTGGCAACATTTATACTGGAGACCAATCCTTTGACAACTTGACTACACATTTACAAAGCGCATATCCGTTCGGCACATCAAACATGAAGCAATATATGTACAAAATCCAACAATATATTAACTTTAGGGGATTACTACCGTGGTAGTATGTCAGACATTGTCAATTTGTTCAGTGACAGATTGTTATGGCATGTTTGATGGTGATCAGCAATTCTTCCAACGGAGAAGGCAGGTCGTTCGGGCTGGCATAGGGTTACAGTGTCACTCATTAGCATTTTAACTACAGATGGCATTGCTGGCCTGTCATATGCGTCTTCCTGAACACACAATAGTCCAACATGCATGTATCTAGAGAATTCTTCGTCATGTGAATCATTCAATAGTGGATCGACTAACTCCAAACATTTTCCTTGATTCCATAATTGCCATGCCTGCATGACAGTTTGGTTGAGGTAATATTAGGATGCCCTTTCTCATATGTCTAGCATTCTAAACTGTTCTGAACTTACGTATGCTAGAAGGCTAGGGGCGTGCTTGGAGAGATGGAATCCAGCATTTGTTCTTCCCGTTATGATCTCAAGCAAGACGACCCCAAAGCTAAAAACATCAGACTTGATGGAATATAGTCCTTCCATTGCAAATTCTGGAGCTATATATCCACTGCCAGAGAAACACAAGACATGTTTTAACGATCACATGGTGAAAGCAGAAATGTAGGGACCTAAGAAATACATATTCAGGCCAAGTAAAAGTATGTAGTATGAATTTGACAGCCGATGAAGGAAGAAGATGTAAGCTAAAAGGATGATTTACTAAGTTCCGACTATTTTGGCAGTGTTAGCTTCACTGTCACTTCCTCCAAAGATCCTTGCCATTCCAAAATCAGAGATCTTAGGATTCATGTCCTTGTCCAGTAATACATTGCTTGGTTTCATATCCCTATGAATGATCCTAAGTCGAGAATCTTGGTGAAGATATAGCATTCCCCTGGCAATTCCCTTTATGATGTCTAGACGTCTGCTCCAATTCAGTTGTGCGCGCTTCTTGGGATCTAAGCAAATGAAAGAGTTACAATGATGAGATAAAACACAGTAATGCGAATTTGCAGAATATCAAAAGATAGAAAAAAGAAAGTCTTGTGAAAGAAAATCCAAGGGCACAAACCAATGAGGAAGACATCTAGGCTGCTATTAGGCATATATTCGTATATCAGTAGTCTTTCCTCTCTTTGAATGCAAAATCCCAAAAGTCTGACAAGATTTTTGTGTTGAAGTTTAAGTATTAGTTGGACTTCATTCAGAAACTCGTCTGAACCTTGCTCAGAGATGTTTGAGAGCCTTTTTACTGCCACTTCCTCCCCATCTGGTAGGATACCCTTTAAAGGGAGAAACATCGTAAGCCCAAGTGATGCTACCAAGCGACATAAAATTTAAAGTTAAGAAAACCAGTTGGGAACAAATTGCTAGAAATAGCTATATACCTTGTAAACAGGGCCAAATCCACCTTGTCCCAGCTTGTTTAAGTCAGAAAAGTTATCAGTAGCTGTATTTAGAGTGTCCATATCAACAAACGGAAGCTCCTGAAGATTCAGGCTGGTCCTTCCTTGCAATTTTTCCTTCAGGTAGTTGATGTTATCTGTTTCATTTATGTCTTCAACTTGAATATCTTGCCTAGATATACTGTTTTCCCCTGGAATGGAGGGCATGGAGGGGAGATAGGCTAGAATGTTAGGAAGAAAAGCAATATTAATCCAGAAGAATGCCTTCACTAGAAAGTAGAACTATATATACCTTTGGCAGTTTGACTCGGCCAAAAATGATATGTACAAAAACCCAGCAGCACCACCACTAGCATTGTTGATCCAATTGCGAAAAGTAAAATCATCCATATTTTCTTTTTTTCATCTCGTTTAATATCTGGAAAAAGATAATGTGAATAACATTCAGATACCTTCATTATATGACTTGCCCAAGGTTATCCAAATGAGCACAACATTTTAACATAATCCTGGATTGCAAAATACTGTAGAGGTACTTACTAGGTGTTGAGGAAGGTGATCCAGTTGCATCTCCAAGAAAATCATAGAACTCGTACCTTAAGTAGCAGCTACGACTAAGAAGCCTTGCACCACGAGAGAAATAGCAAGTGGAAATGTTTGTTATTGCAGTCTCAAGGCATAGATAACAGTCATCTGGAGATAAGTCTGTAGTGCACTGCGCAAGAGCATGAAGTGTTTCGTTGGTGGTAAATTGTACCTTTCCAGAAGCTTGCATAGTAGCTGAAGGATCAAAAGCTGCTACTTTGCTGAGATTGTGTAACGTGTCATTCACGAGAAGTATAAATTGTTCTGGCTCCGAAACATTTTGTGTATTATCTTTAACTATGTTTCCTGTAACGTTCAAAAGGCCAAAAAAAATCTGATTTGAATAGCGCAATTGGCATTGTTCTTCCCATACGACTGCTTCACTTGAGTTTTGACATAGTTTTTGGATGTCTTGTGCTGCAGTTGTTATGCATTTTCTGCAGGCATCCTTCGAAAAATTTTGGTAGCAGAGATAAAGACCATAAACGGCATCTGGATTATCTCCTGTGGAAGCTTTGTCGAAGTTGGAGACCGAAGCATTCGAGGTTAAAGAAGCAAAGAGACTACTGACATGATCCTGGAATGAATTTTCTGTAAAATTGGCTGTGTTTGAACAGAGTTCGTACGGAGGATCAGCACCAGCAAGATCATGAAGGACGACAAGGAAAGAGTGAAACAATATCAAGCGATAAACTTTTGAAGTGCTCTGAAGGAAAGACATCTAGGCTTTCTTAGTGAACTGGAACTGCGAGCACTTTTAGGCTTAGGCTCAGCGACTTGGGGTATAGAAGAAGTCCAACTTCATACAAATTTGGGTTGATAGGATTTTCTTGGAAATGCATCTAGGAAAGGTAACATCAACTCATTAACTACCAGGTTATCTAACCACTGAAGTTTTGTACCTTCCTTCTTGCTTAAATTTTCTTATTCGAACGTCAACAATGATGCAAGGTCTAAAGACTGGAATACTTGAGTCTGGTCAATTCATTTGCTTTTTCCCCTTCTTGTCCTTGTTTAGCATGGCGTCATGAAGGTTTACAGATAACTATATGAATTTCTGGGAAGGAGGTTATATCTGTGGTCCAAAGAATCATCAACCTGGACCAGCTTGTCCAACCAATGGGGCTCCCATTGACTAAGAGAGTTTGCTGAGGGAGCCGACTATATTGACCCCGGATTAAACTAAAACGAGGTTGCTCTCTTGATTAGCATTCCAGTTCCAGTCCCATTATTTAACACCAAAAGGAAATATAAGTTGGAGATTGCATCGGCTTTCCAGTATACTCGATGAATATGATGGCTGGTCTTATTTATCTTCTTGTAATACTGAGATATATGAATATGCATATAAGAAATATTGCGGTCAGAGTGAACCTAAGGAGCTGGATGTAACCCGTCTGGATCAAAGGAGCTGAGTTTGTAGTGCTTTGCACTCAAGAAAGCCTGCTGGTCCAGAACTCCCAGTTGTCACGAAAGGAACTAAGTTTTGTCGCTAGTGTACTTCTTCTGTGACAAAATTAAAATGTGCAAACAAACGTGCAGATAAGAAGAAAAGGGCTCTTTCCTCTTTCGTGTACTCTTTCGAACCAGGCTTCTATGAGAAGCCAAACTCAGTATTTGCCAGTCCAATGTATAACCCGCTACATTGGACTAGCCACTACAAGAAAATTAATGAAAGAATATAAAAGGTATTATATTTCTGCCTAGCCACTAAGAAATAAAGTAGCATGAAACAACAGCTTTCATGGATTTACAGTTGGAGTATCTACGTACATATATCTAAGCACGGATGAAATTAAATAATTAATTTTTTTTATCTCTTAAACGATACTTTTTATTACTTTTATAAAAGACTAATAATGATTAGGTGTTTTTTAACTTTTAACTTTTTTTCAATCAAATGCCCTTTTTGGATTAGAAAGTTATTGAAAAATAAGGGTGTTTTTTATTCTTATAGGATATCAAGCCTCTCTTCTTAAAACATCCTTATTGAATATACGCTTTTGTTAGAATTTACTTTTTAAAAAAATCCTATAAAATTACCCTTGAATTCCTGCATTCTCTCTGATTATTGAAAGCCATTTAATAAAACTACCACCATTCACGTTAAAGAAAGTACCTTAGCCTTACTACATAATTTCTATCAAATTCGATTAAAGAAACAACTTGCTAATAACAACATTTTCTGTAGCTTTTTAGGAGAAATGTTATATTATACCTAAACTAAACTGTATATGTTGTCAGAAACTCAAAACTTTTAAATTTTGTAGTTCATTTTTGTATGTTGATACGTACACTAGAGATTTGAATTATTGTGCATGTATAAATTTCTATACAAACAAGGTTGCATATTGAAGCTATTGTAAAACAGAAATTTAATTAGAATTTAGATACAGATATATTGGTGTAAGAAAATCATCGTAAAACTAGATTTTTTAGGTTTTTTAAATGCATATGTAATCTTGAAATTTCACAATCACTAGATTGTCTAATTCTGCTCCTAATTATAATTTGAGCTTCATTGTAACTAAATAATCCTAAATTAGTGCTAGAGTTATTAGAATATCCTTATTTACATGATAACATATTCTATGTATGGTTATTGTCTTCGTAGGTTCCGTTGTCACTCAGATCGCATGATAACATGTTCTTCTATAGTTATTATCTTTTTATATTTCACTCTTATGTGTGATAGGATTAGGTGAATCCATTTGATAAAGACTCTATTTCATTTAAGCTCAAATGACTAACGATTTTTATCTTTCTTTTTCAGCTGAAAACTCTCAAGTTTTGACGCGCAATGGTGAAATGGCTAATTTTTCCTTAAAATGATTTTTTTAATTTAATTTTTTCTAAAACTTATAAGGGTGTTAATGACTTTAAAAAGGTGAGACTAAATTAAAATTTTTATTGGCTAAATTTAAATATATTTTTTTGATTAAAGAGGTTAAAAGTGTAATAATGCATCTTTTAGTGACGAAAGCGTAAGAATATAACCAAAATGGGTGAGGACCTAGTCCCATAGTATAAAACGATCCCTAGGGGTTATATGACTACTTTTTTTCCTTTGAAATACCTTTTTTTTTAATTTTAAATAAAAGGTTTAGAGAAATCAAAGGTATTTTTGACTTTTAAAAAAATGAGGCTAAACTACAACATTGTTGACTAAATACGAACAATTTGTCGCTTAGAAGGTTAAAATTAAAGTTCGCTAATGTATCTTTAATGACAAAAAAGTAAGTATTTAACAAAAAATAGGTGCGGATCTAGCCTCACTACATAAAAACAATCCCAAGGGGTTAAATGATTAAACTTTTCTTCTTCTTTTTTCCCTTAAAAATGCTCTTTTTGAATATTTTATAACAAAGAAATTCAAGTGAGTTTTTTTATTTTTTTAAATTGAGGCTAAATTGAAAAACTTTTGAGGAAATTTTATCATTTTATTGCGAAGAGGTTAAAAGTTCACTTATATATTTTTTGAGACTAATCTCAAAACTATACTCTCAACTTTATCGCAATATTCAAGTATAATTTTGAAAGTGCGCCAAATAAGTACTTAAATTTTAAAAAATGATCTAAATCAGTACCTTAACTGATAGACATGAACGACTGTTAAATTTTAGCAAGTACAAATGTGTTAATAACAGAAAAATATATTTACGTGACACGTGGCTCTAATCACCACCGTAAAATTTGCTCTGTATATTAATTTCATGACTAAAAGACAAAAGGACAATCTTCTCTCTCTCTCTCACACACACACATGCGCGCGAATAATCTCTGCTCTCTTTGTATCTCAGTCCCACACAAAAGCACCAGTGGCGGCGACCTCCGTGTTGACGGCAGGGGCCAGACAGGGTGGTTGCGACGCGTGGTTACGTAGAAAGAGGCGCATCGCATCCGCTAAGCATTACCATAGCTCTATGCCTACAACATCGAGTGTGAGAAGAAAGCCATAAGTATTTTGCTGTTGTCGAGGGTCTTGGTTCCATATTTTGAGGTGGGCAAAGATGGTCTTGGGTCGAGGATCTGGGCACCGATGATACTAATCTGCGTGTCGGCGGCACTACGGGGCGGCACTGCAATGATGCCGGCGGTGATTGCAGTGATGCCGATTGGTTGTGGCGGTACGGTGGTTAGGCCGATCAGGTGGTGGTTTTAGGTGGACGATTTGGCGGCCGACCGTGATGTGATGAGGCCTGTGGTGCTGGGTGATTTGGGGGTTGTTGCTGTTAAAAATATGCTCCGCGTATGTTGCGGAACCCGAGCCTGGACCGATGACCTGCAAGACAGAAAACGAGTGACCGCCGGTGGGGTTCTCGACGGAGAACTCTCCGATGCTTAAGTCAGAGCGCAACTACAGGATAGTAACTCTGAAAAAGCATAAATTGTGTAGTTCCCATACCTGGAGGGGTAGACCCCTTTATAAAGCTGTAGGAGAAGACTCCTAGTAGGACTGGGCCGTGGGCCAGATGTGTTAGGATCGCGTTAGGATCCTCGAGGATCACGTCACAATCCCTAATAAGATAATAATTGATCTTCCAGTTTGACTAGGATTGCCGGGTATTCCCCATTTATTGGGAGTTATATTTGAGTTATATCATAAGCCCCCCACTTCCTTAGCTAAAATGTTTGGCTGAGGAAGTTTATACCTGGTGTCTCGAGACATGCGTCATATTTGTAAGTGATTCTCATCCACTTGTAGGGGTAACAATATTTCTCTCTCCCATGTGCTCCGACCTAAGCGGGAGCTTAAGCCTTAGAACTTTGCCCAAGTAGGGCGCTAGAACCCTAACTCTCGGGAGCTAAGTCTTAGAATGTCGCCTGAGTAGGCTATTTGGAATCATCTTTAGATAGACGAATCATGGGATCTCGAGATCCTTTAGGGGCTGTGCCCTATGGTAGCCTCTCTCGAGAGAGGACATAAAGCTGTGCATGCAAGTTGTTGCATGTGCTAAGTGTTTGAATGTCCCCTCGAGGGGTCACCTCTCCTTTGGAGGGTGTTCATTTTGTGCAAGTGTGTGTTCTTGAGCTCGAGCCGACCACATCATGCTTGCGTTTTACTTTGTTGCGAACTCTTATCATCAGCTAAGAGCTGGCAAAGAAGCCTCGGACTCACGCTTGGCTGGGTTTTGAATTGACAAAGAATGGTGGGGGGATGAAGTCCCATAGTCCTTTGCCGTTTCACGGGTTAGAACTATAGCTAAACCGTTCGGATAGAGCTTGAGCTCTATCGTATCACCCTCGGGGGTGTTCGTCCCTCGAGGGACTGATGGAGTGCGGAGCTCACGCAAATACCCTCGGGGGTTTGACGGAACTTAAGAGTTCTCGTCTTACAGGCCCTTGAGGGCGGATGGAGCTGGAGCTCATGCAATTACCCTCGAGGGTTCGGCGGAATTTTAAAAGTTCTCGTCTTACACGCCCTCAGGGGTTTAACGGAACTTAGAGTTCTTGTCGTACGCTCCCTCGGGGGTTTAACAGAACTTTAGAGTCCTCGTTGTACGCGCCTTTGGGGGTTTGACAGAACTTTAGAGTTTCTCGTTGTATGCTCCCTTAGGGGTTTGACGGAACTTAGAACTCTCATCGTTTATGCCCTCAGGGGTTTCTCGTCCTTGTTGCCGCGGTGCCAAATAAGAAGGCGCGGTTCATGGAGCCCATAATATGGTCGCTGTAGAGAACCTTCCTGTCTAATAAGACACAAGGCATTAAGCCTGTATAAGAATGATCTCATGAAATATAAAGCCCCCCAGCCTTTGAGAAGGCGTGGATATATAAAGACGACTTTTCAGCCTACATGTAGGGCCCGGTCACAAGAAGACCTATGGGAGCAATATAGAAGACCATAATCCGTCTGATAGATTGGACGAGCATATAAAGCCAAATGATACGAAGTCCGTCAGGCATAGCTGGCGATTCATTAGATACGGTGGCAGCATGTGTGCTTCCATCATTGTTGAACTAGCTTCTCAACGATCAGTGATGTGAATACGCCATAGATAGAGGTCACTGTATGACCATGAGACGATATATAATGCCGAGACGGTAGGATACTGCAGCAAAAAACCCTAAACGCGACTTCAAGTCGCAGGGTGCTATGAACTTGTTCCTTGCTTATGAAGTGATTTATACGCCACCGTTGATGTTCGTAGGCATGGTTTAAACCCTTGCAAGAAATAAAAGTATGTGACTGAAAAAACAGCCTCTGCAGTAATAAAGCATATAAAAATGCAACTATGTTTTTAACACATAATTAAGAGCAGTGTTCAAACACTGTGGCCCTATTAGGGCTTTGTCAGTTAGCCGATAGGGTGTGCTGCACTACGTGCCGCAGGTGAGCTTAATATGTCATAGCAGTCGGATGCCCTGACTTCTAACGTGTAATGCGCTCGCGCTAGTTAATGCAATTAGAGAATGGTAGACCAAAAAATAGGTCTAGCTAATAGAAGTGCACTGGAAGTAGCCTTCGGAAGGCTTGCTAGTGCTAAAATTTTGTAGTCGTTTTATTTTTAACGACACATAGACGACAAAGTTTGCTTAGCCTTTAAAGAATGTGCATCATTCGCAAATTTAAATAAGACCCTGTGGGTCTTTAGTCTACATATGTATTCTAAAAAGCTTAATGCTTTAAAGATTATTTGGCATATGCTACATATATAAGACCCTGCGGGTCCAATATGGGCTTAAATTTTCACGCTTTAAAGAGCGCATGACTCGTGTCGAATAAATGAGACGGCTTGAGTATATGAGTACGCATATGCACGTAAGTTTTCAAGCTTAAGAATATGCGGCACAAGTCTAGTAAATAAGACTCTGTGGGTCTTGAGTCTAAATGCACACTTTTCTCAGGTTAAAAGCTTAGTACTTTCAACAAATGTGGTTTAACCCAAATTAATGAGACTTGGGTCTTAAACTTAAATAGACTTGTTTTTGTAGGCGAAAAGTCTAATAGTCTTAAAATCTGGCATATATCTAATAAAAAAGACCCGTGGGTCAAAGATATAGATATGCATTTTTTGTAGGGGGTTGTAAATATAAAAAGAAAGAATGGACCTCTCTTTTATTTTTGGGTTGGCCTTCTTTTCGTTGACCGGAGACCAACCATTGGCCTGGTGATGCGGCACAACTGTGAAGGACGTCGCAGTCGGCGGCGGCGATGTCGGGGCACTGCTCGTCGATGTCTCGGTCGGCGTCATCAGAGGGGAAGGAGGAGCTAGTGGCTGTTGGATCAAGACGAGAGGCAGCGTCAATCGTGGGCACGCCGATGACAATGCGGCTGTCGTCAGTTGCGATAGTTGTGCCACTTGGCGGTGGCTGCGCTATAGATCTGGCGGCAACCTTGTCGTCTCTTCCTCCTTTTCTCTTGTTTGACCGAAAGTGTGGTGGTGCGACAGGGAGGCGATGACACGTAAGTGGCTCTGTTTGTTTTTGCTTCGGCTGGCAGTTGGATCTGGACGAGGTGCGGCGGCGAGCTGTTAGGGTTTGGACCCTATGTGGCGGCGCCGTTACTGCTGCTTCTCTCAGTTGTTTTTGTTTTTTTTGAACGTTGTTCCCGCAGTTGTACGTCAATTGCAGGTTGTTGTCGTTGTCGGCGGTGCTTTCCGATCAGGATGTTAGCGGCCAGAGGTATTGGCGTCGTGATGACTGATCTCAGAAGAAACTGACGCCGACGCGGCAGTCTGTGTGAGATGGGCTTGGTGACGGTGTCCAGTGTAATGTTGAGGGCGTTGATGGAAAGAGGCGGCGGTGGTCCGTTTGGGCTTGGACCCTGTGTGGCGGCGCCGTTACTGCTTCTTCTCTTTTTATTATTAATGTGATTGTTGTATCGGCTCCAGCAACTTCACGCTGACGGTTCGTGATGCCGGAGATCGAAGTGGTTGCGCCGGTAGTTGCGCCTTGTGGTGGCTCTGCTACTGGTGCTCCTTTTCCTTTTACTGGACTTTTTTTCCTCGAAGGTGCCGTCGGTGGCTCGCGGCGGCTCGCGGCACCTTGCTAGTTCTAAATTTTCTTCGAATATTTTGCAATTAAGGTGCCAGTTCTAAATTTTCTTCGAATATTTTGCAATTAACGATAATTCAATCTGGAAATTTGTGGCGGCGGCGGTTCCGTCGATAGTTCCGACACGTTGTCGCCGGCAATATGGGATAAACTGTTGAATTTTCTTGAGGTCAAACGGTTAGGCTGGCGGGTCCCACGGATGGCGCCAATCTGTTGCTGCTAAAAATATGCTCCGCGTATGTTGCGAAACCCGAGCCTGGACCGATGACCTGCAAGACAGAAAATGAGTGACCGCCGGTGGGGTTCTCGACGGAGAACTCTCCGATGCTTAAGTCAGAGCGCAACTACAGGATAGTAACTCTGAAAAAGCATAAATTGTGTAGTTCCCATACCTGGAGGGGTAGACCCCTTTATAAAGCTGTAGGAGAAGACTCCTAGTAGGACTGGGCCGTGGGCCAGATGTGTTAGGATCGCGTTAGGATCCTCGAGGATCACGTCACAATCCCTAATAAAATAATAATTGATCTTCCAGTTTGACTAGGATTGCCGGGTATTCCCCATTTATTGGGAGTTATATTTGAGTTATATCAGGGGTTATGCTGGGTCACAGCCAACGACGACTAGTGCTTGGTTTTGAGATAGTTGGGGTGATGCCTGCACAGGTTGTGTGGTGATGATGTTGGTGATACGATGAGGCCGTCGGTAACTGGGTGGTGATGAAATGGCTGTGGTGGCGATAAGGTCGAACAAATAGTGGGTTTGGGGTGGTTGTTTAGCGGCTGTGGTGGTTGTACGGCGTAGATCTGTGGTGGTTGTTATAGGTGTTGGTGGTAGGGTAACGGAGGTTGTTAGTAAAAGGTAGTGAATAGGTTGTTGGTACTAGGGTAAAAATATATTCACATTAATAGGGGGAATGAAGGCTCGATTTTGGTGTGCCGGTAGCATAAAAAAGAAAAGACCGACAAAAGGATGGTCACGTAAACAGGCTTTATATTCTTTTTTCATAGTGACAATTTTACACATCGGATTTGTTAACGACATTCATGGACCATTGGCCAAGGTACTAATTTAGGTCATTTTTTATAACTTATGTACTTCTTTAGTGCACACTCAAAATTGGGTATTAAAGCGGTACTGGGGATAAAGTTGAGAGTAAAGAGTATGAACTTAACCAACCAAAATAATTGAGGATCTAGGCTCAGTTGTATAAATATGATACTAAATCTATACTCACCTCGAAGGAAACCCTATAAAAACCTTACCTTAAAATTTGCCTACTCCAAAATCGATAAAGATAACAACTTAACAAAATTTTCTACTCCTTAGAGAACTATTCCCAAGTCCAGGAATTATCATATTCTTTTTTATATCTATTATATATATATATATATATATATATATATATATATATATATATATATATATATATAAGGTGGACCAACTTTTGTGGCTAATAACTTTTATATATAGCTGCAAACTTTAATTGGTCGACATAAGACTGAGTCAGAATATCTACAAGTTCAACTAGGCCTTTTATTTTTAACTTTTTGAATGAATACGTGTCTTGTTTTGTGTTGTTATTTTGTGTTTGCTAAAATAGTGGGTTGTTATATTCTTCTTAACTCTTAGAAACTTATGCCATCGCTAATATACATTTTTTATATTGATGATACGAGTATTATCACTCCATGAATGATTTGGATGAACCTTTGAATAGCTTGTATTTATATTATAATTTCAACATGTATGTAGGCAAAGAAGTTAGGTTTGTGATATTATTGAAATTACTTTGTTTATTATTATTATTATTATTATTATTATTATTATATATCTACTTCACACCATTCATTTTGTTGTATACATTTTACATGGATACACACAAACACATATATTGACCTTTTAGACAAGTAGTTGTAGAATTGTCTTGTAATCTGTGTTTAGAATAAAGTCTCTTGGCATTGATATGCTAAATTACATGCACAACGAAATTAATAGCTTGTTTATTATTATAATTATCAATACCATGCTAAATAAAACCAAAGAGAACTTTTGAATACATCGTAAGAGCTTTAGAGTACAATATGGACTCTTTAACACGAAAACAAAAAATAAAAGATAACTAAGATTAAGCGTGACTTTAGATAAATTATACTTGAAATTTGGAATTTAAGTTAGAAAAATTAAAAAATGACTTGCTATGTACTTCAATCTTCAAAAAAAAGATATACAATTTATAATAAGACTAGATCGTCATCAAATGAAAAACAAATGTAGGGGCTTTTTAACCCCCAACGATCATTGCTACAAGAACTGGTCATCATTCTACAGAAAGACACAAGATGGATAATTAATGATTTTGAAAGTTCTAAATGATAATATTTTGAACTTTAGTGGTGATATTTGTAGGAAAAATGAATAAAACTTTAAAAATGAACGATAAAAACTTTAGGAGGATCCTTAAAAGTTAGATTTGTTACCTAACTAATTGAGTTTTTGTATGTGTCATGTTAGGTCTCTTGGATTCATTTGATTCTCGGTTTTAAAGATCCATCATTTAAGCCCATAACTTCTTCCGTTTTAAAAACTTTGCTAAATGTATATTAATCATAACTCCCTCTCATTAGACACTTTATTTTTTACGATGCTTTTAGACTATAAGGGATCTTAAGTGTCAACTTCATGTGACAAAAGAAATAAGTATGAATGGTGGTAATTGACATTACTGATTCGCGGTTGACAGTAAGACCCTATTTTGTGTAGTAAACTTTCCGTGCTTCGAATCTTTGATTAGCAGTTCACATTAATTTATGTATTGTAATTTAGTTATAATAGTCGTACTAAATAAATTTAATTGTGTTTTCAACTAAGGTTTGTACACCTTCTATTTCAAATTAATATTTGACGTGCAAAGGAGAACCTTAAAAAAATTAATTAAATGTTTTTCTTACAAGTGCTTATTTTAGGAGTTATAATATTTATGTTAATTCTTTTTCCAAATGACTATTGTGGGAGTTACAATATCTATGCCGGGTCAATTCATAACCATGTGCTGCATTACTAAAGAAGACGAGTGGATATATACATGAATGCACCTTTTATATTGGTGGCCTTGTCAGACATATCACCTTTTATATTGGTCAAGAATAGATCCCTAATAAGATGCTCCTGGTTTCCTTTTCATGGACCTTAGTGGGGCGCAAGGTGGGGTGCCTTGGGGTGGGTGGGGCGCAAGTGGGCTGTGAAAAGGAGAGAGAGGGTGTGAGAAGGTGGGAAAAGAATAGCCTGATCAGAAAATGATCCAGAAAGTCTAATAAGGAAGGGAGGGTGAGGGGGATTATTAAAAAATTTGATGATCATTTATTGAATCCGTTAAATATAAAATATACTGTTTAATTTAACTACTAACAATATATTTTCACTAGGCACAGTGATTTATTTAATTTGTTAAGGTTAGTCAACAATAAAATTTAAATTTTGCAGGAAAAGAGCTTAATTCTTATTGTATAAATATATTACTGATGTGATTATTAACTATATGATTACATTAGTTACGTATAAGTTAACCAACAATAAGAATTGAATCTTAAGACAAAAAGAACGAACCTTAATCTATTCTTGTTTGTTTGTAATATGGAGATTTAGAATTTGAGATTTAGAAGAACGAAGATAGAGCAAGAAGACGACAATCATAAAGACTATGATAGGGCACGAAGAGTAAAATGACAAAACAAAATGAAATCCTAATAAATTAACATTACAATATAATGAATTTCTGTAAAATATTGTAAATGTGTTTATTCATTATCTAAGAAACTAAAAAAAATTCAAAAATATTGAGGGGTGCCACCCACCCACCCCCGATTCATGAGGGTGGTCCGCCCATGAGCATGATTTAATGAGAAAGGCAAAGAGATTATGAAATGGTAGGTGGACTTTTAATTAGAGAAAGAGGGGATAAGAGTAAGTGTGAAAGAAGATGAATTAAAGGAGGGTAGTGAAAGTGAGTTGAAGACCCACGTGAGGGAGAGAGAAAAAAAAAAAAAAGAGCTGGGGGCAAGGGGCCTGCGCACTAGGGTAGGGGGTTGGGGCGAGAGGGAGTAAGGGGAGGTGTTGACCGATTTATTTTTTTGTTTTTCTTTCACCCCTAAAAATAAAATAGTGCTTTAGGGTTTTGGTCTTCCGTTATCAAGTTTCAAGACTTAAAGAAAAAAAGGAGAAGAAGAAGAAGAGAGAGAGAACGCGCCACGGGCTGAAGCAACGGCGGCATGGCACGGCGCGGCTCGGGAGGGCATGGAGCGCACTAGGTGGAGTGTTTTGAGGAAGTAAGGCTTGCGGGGTGCACGTCGCTCGCAGGGTGCACAATGCGGACGAGGCGTGCAGCAGGCGTGTGTTGCGTGGAGTGTACGGGGTGTACAGCGGTCGCGGTGCGCACAGCGGGTGTAGGGCAGGCGTGGAGCACGTGGGTGCATGTCGCGCCGAAGGTGGTGGCATGTGGAGGGTGGGGTGAAGACATTGGATATGAGATCAGGAACGAGGAAGAAGTAGTGGATGAGAGTGTCGAGGAAGGACACAGGGAGTGGTGACAGGACCGCAAACGGGCAGGGTAAGAAGGTGGGGGAGGCTTGGTGCGTGCGTGCCCGACATGGGCGTCGCGAGGTTGCTGTCGATGTTGGCGAACAGAGTTGAGACTTAGTAGTGTGGCTCAAGCCATCCTGAGCACTTCCAGCTAAGTCGCTATGCAATGTGTGGCAGAGGGTGAGGTACCTGGCCTGCTTGGGGATGGGGAAGAGGTGAAGCCCTCAATAGAGTAAGCTATCGGATCACAAGAGGTCCTAATAGACTTGGACATCAACAACGATAGCTTCAAAATTTGTCTAAGGTTGAGAATTACGAATTTTAATTGATAACGAAGGTAGGCAACATGCCTCCGTACATGAGGAGTAAGTACATTTAAACTTTTAAAATGGAAGGAAAAACGACAAGAGTGGAAAAATGCACAAAAGTAGGCTAAGGCTTGGGCACGTGGGGCACAGGCCCCCACACTTAGAGTTTGAGCTCTCTGAATGCAATCTTGTCAGTGAAGACAAACATGAGGTCCCTGCACCACTTAAGGCCATGAGTAACGGTCTGATGATAGGGGCAGTAGTTGGGCTTGGTTAAGTCTTCTGGGGTTGGCTCAGATTTTGGCATCCAGAAAGGTGATGGAATTCGTTGATCCAAGTCTCGAAGAGCGCTTTGACTGTCTTCAAGTTGCATGGGTATGCCTGGGCAGGCGTCGGCTGCCTTCTCTTATCAGATCGTCCGTCACTTCTTGGGATCGACGCTTGCGGATATTGTCTTTAGCATTGGTGGCTTCCACCGTCACAGTTAGGGCACTCTAGGCTTGGGGTTTTGGGGTCTTTGACAAACCAACATAGTCATAAGTGCATCGTGCAACTTCTTTAAGATGTCCACATGACCAAAGCTGGAGGTTTTACAAGGTAGACCTTGTATGTGTCTCTCATGTTTTTTATGCAAATGGGTACAAGGGTCCAATCCTTGCTAAAGTCAGTGCATTCCAAGCACTTGTGATGAAATTGTACTGACACAGGAAGTAAGGTCTTCCCTGGGGTTTTAGCTGATTTCAGCAATTTCAACGATGGTCACACGCTCCGTTTCATATTGAAAACTTGTCAAGAAAGAGTTGGACCATGTCAGACCAGGAATTAATAGTACCTTCGAGGATCTGGTGGTTCCAAGAGTAGGCGAGGCCAGTCAGGGACTTGTGAAATTCTCAAAGCTTCAAAGTGTCATTCTACTCGTAGTGCTCTAGGGAGCCAGCAAAACATGTGAGGTGCTCGCGGGTATTACCCTCTTTACTATTGAACAGGGTGAAGGTTGGTTGCTTGTACTTGATAAGCTAGGGCTTGGTAGTGAGGTTGTTAGAGCAAGAAGCATGTTCGGATAGCTTAGAGGAGAAGTGCGGTAAAGATGATTGTTTGAGACGGTGGAGGATGGCGTAAAGATTATGCTTGGTGACATACGAAGCAAGCGAGGGTTTTTGCTAGGTTAGGATCCTGGCACTTGAGCCGCGGATAGGGTGACCTGAGGCATTGAGGGGATAATAACGGTAGAGAAGGGTTGGTGATAGGGAGCTTCTTCTTGGGGAGTGGTTTGCGCATGAGTAGTGCCAGGGCAGGGGGCTGGCAGTCAGGAATGGCCTGCTGGAACAAGTCAGGGGCATGGCTGGTGTTTAAGTGTCGGCTATCCATGTTAGGGTTGGGTTCTATCTTAATTGAGTCGTGCGTCTCTGAAGTAGTCCAAGCAGGGGTAAGGCGGGGCATCATGGGGAGCTTTCAGGCCTTGAGAGCTTGACAACTGTGAAGTTAAGACTTGGATTGATTTTTTCATTTCCAGGATTGCAGCCACGATAGAAGATAATGGATCTTAAAGGTCGATAGTAGGAATAAGGCATTGGACTGCAGCATTGATGATCGCAGCAAGATTGGCTAATCTTGGGGAGAACCCGGAGTTCGTTGTGGCTTGTCTTCTTTTGGTCCTCGAGGTGATGCTCTTTTTGAATGGCTGGGTTAGGACTGTGGCTGATAGTCCTGGTAGCCCTACATTGTTAAGACATGGATACTTGGGTGTTTCAGATGAGGAACGAACTGCACTGTGATGCTCACCTCCCCAACAGAGTCGCCAAAATGATGCCAATGAAGTAGGTTTGCAGTCGATGTGGAGGTGCCACAATAGAATACACTCCGAGTCAAATGCCAAGTATGCTGATGTGGGATAGAGTAAGGGCAGAGACCAAGGGCTTCCCATACCAAGCCTGAGGATGGCAGTGTTGCAAAGGTGATGGCGTGGGGTGAATACACGACGACATTCAGAGTCTGACGCTTAGGTTTAAAGTCAAGGTCATGTATGTTTCTCTCCATAAAACTCTAGAGTGAGAAAGTGAATGTGAGAATGAAAGTCTGTGAATTCTCAAGCTCCCTATTTATAGGGTTGAGATTATGATGTCATCGACCAACATGTGTTGCTCCCCTAGAGTGACACGTCACCGAGGGGCCCATAGGTGCCAATGCTCAACTGACTGTCAGATTGCATATTCACATGCCTTGCCCTGCACAATGTCACTCTTTCTGTCTGGAAAGACTGGTTCCTATAGTGCCGCTATGGCCAGAGAATCCTTTGATCTAGCCATCAGGTCCAGGTTCAAAGTCATGTATGTTTCTCTCTCAAGAACTCTAGAGTGAGAAAGTGAACCTAAGAATGAATGTCCTCCAAATGAATTCTCAAGCCCTCTATTTATAGGGGTTGAGATGATGATGTCATTAACTGACATGTGGCGCTCCCCGGGAGTGACAAGTCACTGAGGGGGCCACATGTGCTGGTGCTCCACGGACTGTCAAATCGCATATCCACATGGCCTGCCTCGCACAACATCACTCATTCTATCTGAAAAGACTGGCTCCCACAGCGTTGGTGTGGCCAAAGAACTCCTTTGATCTAGCCACCAGTCCACAGCCCTTGTAGAGTCTTATAAGGCGTTGAGAGATGTCGAGGACCCGATAGCAATAGGCCCGACGCTCGACTGCCAGGCAGACTAAGTGCGATACCCTCTAGAGACCTGCTCTCATCTCGGAATGACCTGGGGGATCATTGTCCCTAGGGGAGCAGATGAAGAGCTCCCAGTGCCGGAGTACGTAGAATATTCATGCAGTCAACCTGATGGAGATAGTGTCTTAGTGAGTGAGCCTATCTCACGGGCGAGTCTTCGTGCCGAAGCACTCGGAGAATGCCAAGGTAGTGTCTTGGAGAAGTCGCCTACCTAATAGGCCAAGGTAGTGTCTGGAAGGAGTTACTTGCCTGACAGGCTGAAATAGTGTCCTAGAGGAGTCGCCTACCTGACAGGTCGAGGCAGTGTCCCAAAAGAGTCGCCTATTTGGTAGAAGGGAGTTGGAGCTCCCCGACAACGGCAAAAAATAGTGGGGCAATGCCACCACAACCATGGCCACTGCACTTGGCCGCACAGCCATTGCAAAGCTGCTGGAGCAGCAACAACAACATCCAACAAAAAAAATAAATCAACACAGATTCATCCAGCAGAGTAGCACAACCATCGCCAACGGAGTCGTGGACATCACAAACCGCCGACCACCATCACGAATCTGCCGGAGTAGCAATAATGTCCTAGCAAAAAAAAAGAGGAGAGAGAAACAAAAGAAGAAGAAGCCAGGTAGCGCCGCCGGTCGTGGGTCAAAATCCTAGCGTCGTCGTAGTGGTGTGTCTTCCAGCAAGGTGCCAGTGCCGTGCATAGTCAAGCACCCATCAACGTGGGTCTTCTACAGTCGCGTCTGCATATCCTTCTCCAACGCCGGCAATGGCAAACGACGATGAGTAGGCGATATCCACTGCCCAAGCATCGTCCATCTCCTAATCTGTGCCACCATGCCCATGGGGAGAGCACCGACGTCATCAACTGTAATCAATTGCCTCCATATCCAAAACCACCAACCGCCACAAGCCCTGGCGATGCATCACAGCCACGATCAACGGCTCCAATCGGTGCCACTGTCGCCTCACGGTTACGGCCTCATAGCTACGCTGCCTACCCACCGTCTACAAGGACCAGTACCGCTGTCCAGATTTGTGCCACTAATGGCCGCAACCCTTGATCTTGATCTGCACCATCATGACCACAAAAAAGAACCGTGATGAGATTTCCTTCAAATCGACTCCCATTTTTTCTTTTTCACGGATCTACTTGTTGGGGTTTGACAATTTGTTCATCAAATCTTACATTGTTTCTTTTGTGTGTGTGTGTGGTGGGCACACGAGGGTTCCATATTCGTGGTGGAGGTTGTGACAAACAAAGGTGGGCGGCGGTGGTGATGATGGCAGGATTGTGCAAACTAAGGGGGGCTAAATTAGGATATATGCTGGTGGTTGTGGGTTTCCGGTTGATCAGAGGACAGGCTGACAGCCTTTGGTGGTGGGGAGGATCCATGAGAGAGAGAGAGAGAGGAGATGAGGGTAAGAGACTAAAATGGCATGTGCACCGCACATGCGGACTTAACGTCCAAAATTGAAAGAACCTCCCATATTGGAGCTGTTTGCAATTATTTTGTGAATCTCAAAGAACACGATTGTCAAAGTTGTAAACACGGAGAGCAAAGTGCAAATACGTGTAGACAGTTTTATGATTAACCTTATTCTTAATTTACCCCTGGTATTCTGTGCCAATCCCTAATTAAGTTTACCTACAACTTCAATTATAAATTCTTATGAACCTTGCTCGCCGTGATCGGAAGGGCAAGGCTCCTCGCCGCCTCCTATATTGAACGGTATTTCCTCGAATAGAGACAGCAGAATTTCTGGTGAGAGTACCGCCATTGACCTGCTTCTTCCACACAACTGCTTCATTTAAGTTTGGACACATCTTTTGGATGTCTTGTCATGCAGTGGCTACGCATTTTTCACAGGCATCATCTCAAATGTATTTGTAGCAGAAAAAAAAGACCATAAACGGTATCTGGATTATCTCCTTGTTCGAAGCAGAAGAATTTGATTGTAAAGAAACAAAGAGATTACTGAGACGAACTACTTACTGTAAGAGCAAGAGAAATTCAACTGAAACATTTGAGGATCAGCACCAGAGAGATTATGAAGGGTGACAAGGAAAGAGCAAGAGAGATTCAACTGAAACATATTGAAGTACTTTGCAAGAAAGACATCTAGGCTTACCGAGTGCACTGGATATATGAAGTACTTGTGGACTTAAGCTCGGGGCATGCATAAAAGAACACCAACTTGAAACACGCTTTAAGGGAAGGTGATGATAACTATTGTACCTTCCCTCTTTGCTACTTTTTGTTTTTCGAATATTTATAATGATGCAAGGGCAGAAACTGGGATAAATTAGGCTGGCTAATATCTTTGCTTTTCTCCTTGGAATGTATTGCTGATGATGAAACTTCCTTGGAATATGAGATTTCTTTTTCTTTTGATTTGAATGTTCAACCAGAAATGTGGTGTATACTGTTTGCAATCTGCATGATTATCTCTCTGTACCCACATTAACTTCCAAGGGTCAGTGAGACTTAGCTACCAATCTAGGTATGACAAGGGCCTACAAAGTAATCAATTGAGGTTTGCTTTGGATGGAGACATCCTCAGATCACCGGAAGTTGATGAATTCAGAATGCTCTTCCACGGAATACACGAAGTTAGGTGTTCGAGTTTTATACAGGGACAATTCGTTGCAACATTATCTGAAGTGGCGGCACTCACCGCAGCAGTATACTTGAAACCGTAACCTGGTTTATAGAAGGGTCTGATGGTAAAGACAGATCAATACGAGGAGCTATTCTCCCCACAGAAAATGCTGGTCTGCTTGGTTGAGGAAGTGCCACGGATTCACTTCCCAACAGAGCCACCACATTCGACATAGTGGGTCTTTCTGCTGGATCTTCCTGGACACACAAAAGTCCTATATGAATGCATTTCAGAACTTCTGCAGGAGCACATGATTCTGTCAACAATGGGTCCACACATTCAAATTCCTGTCCTTCGTTCCATAGCTGCCATGCCTGCCAACTACAAGATGACAAGAAAAGGAAAAACAAACGTACAATTTTCACAATCAACCAACATTTGATAATTCTTACTTGAAATAAAAATGGGAAAAGAAGAGGAAGGAAGACTGGCATACAAATGCAAGGAGTGTTGGAGCGCGTTCTGTGCGGTAAAAGCCACTATTTCTTTTCCCACTGATGATCTCAAGCAAGATGACTCCAAAACTGAATACATCCGACTTGACGGAGAAAAGCCCTTCCATTGCATACTCTGGAGCCATGTATCCGCTGCTTGAAGAATTTTAACTTCTTCTACAGATTTCTTCTCATTTAAGTCAGAGTGTCTAGTGGAAAGGTAGCAGGAATAAGCAAACTTACTATGTTCCTACAACTCTTCTGGTGTTGGCTGCATTTTGGTCCTCACCAAAAATCCTAGCCATCCCAAAATCCGATATCTTGGCAAACATTTCTTGGTCAAGTAAAACATTACTGGGCTTCAGATCTCTGTGTATGATTTTCAGCCGGGATTCCTCATGAAGGTAAAGAAGTCCTCGCGCTACACCGTTAGGTCTCCCAATTAAGCAGCGAGCGTTTCTCTAAATCTGGGACATAATACAACGGAAAGTTCTCGGTGTCAAGTCATGTGCTTGATGTTTAACTGATCGACACAAATGACCATGGTACTTTTCTAGAGCATATAATTTCTCGTAGCATATTCTTACCACGACACATATAGTAATGGTACTACATGGCTAATAGCAAATATGTGCAGGCCAAACTTATGCAAATACATATACAGTAAGATAATTAATATGGTGAGAAATGGATCTCTCAAGAGCAAACGAACAAACCAAATATGTAGACGTCAAGGCTTTTGTTGGGCATAAACTCATATACTAGCAGCTTTTCATCACCCTCTAAGCCACAACCCAAGAGCCTCACAAGGTTCCTGTGTTGAAGTTTTGCTATAAGTATGATCTCATTCTTGAACTCCTCTAAACCTTGCCATGACTTTCTCGACAGCCTTTTAACTGCTATTTCCTTCCCATTTGATAGCACACCCTGAATATATTCCAGTAGAATAGTCTTTTATCTAGGGAAGAAGCAAGGTGTGAATTCAGATGTGAAAATTGCGGTGAACGAGAAAAGTAGTGATTACCTTGTAAACAGTGCCAAAGCCACCTTGTCCGAGCATGTTAGAGTTGGAGAAGTTGTCTGTAGCCGTCATTATTATGGCTAACTCCATGAACGGCAATTCCTTTGACCTGACTACATTAATCTCCTCCGTTTTCATAGAAGTACTAGTTGGCACAGCCATGTTGGGTGACTGTTCACGTTGGCTTTTCTCCTCATCTTAAAGGGACATGAGAGCTTGAATTAGTGATAATTGTACTTAAGATCACAGTTTTCTGCTTTTTCGAATTTCAGTAAATCTACCTGTTTCTCTCCTCTTCCTCTGACGATGATGGAGAAGATAGCTGCTAATAGCAACTCCTACTAGGAATGTTGATATGCATGCAACTGCCACCAACCTCCATGTCTTCCATCTTTTCCCTGCAAATATGTATTCACTGTCAAAGGTCCGTTAATTAACAGAGAGATAGGATTTTGATATCGAGAATAAGAAACCAGCACTAAACATATTGTTCTACCCAGAAATGGTCTATAACCCTGCTAAGTTTCTTCAGAAAAACTCAATTTTTTTCCACAAAAAGATTCAGTTCCTGAATAACTGGTCAACTCGAATGGCTTACAAATATTCTCGTTCTGGATGTCCCCAAGGATTAATTAAACATAGTTCTGCAAGCGATTTGAACCCAAAACTAGGCAAAAGGCTGATTATGAACCCTTAGTAAAGATTTGCAGCAAGAAATTGTAGGCAGGGTTTCCTTGGACAAGATTAGCCTGTATTGGGCAATTTAGAAGCTTTTGCTCCAAAGTTAATTGACACTTATAGGGAGAAGTTACCTGTTTATATCAATCAATCTCACGATTGAGTGAACCGTTTCAATTAGAGTTAACCATGAACATTAATTTCAAGTGTGTATTCATCAAAGGCTCAATTGTTGCTTACCTTCTGCTTGTCCATAGAAGGGGTAAGTCTGGAATCTCACATTACAGTTCCTGCTAAAAACAGTACCCCCTTGGCGATACTGGCAGCATGCTCTAAGGTCTCCCAAGGACTTGGTAAAACAACTTCTACAGCCATTTGAGGACATGTCCCTTGTACACTGTACAAGCCCAAAAATCGTCTCAGCTTTAGAAAATTCTTTTTTCCCTGTAGCAAACATGAGACTCGAAGCATCTTGAGCAGCCTTTTCCGAGAGAGTTTTCATTAAACTCAAAACGGTTTGAAAATGGGCTTGGTCTGGCACATCTTTCTCCGCTTTATTCCAATCTGGATACTTTCCAGTATAAACATCCAAAGAGAAGAACTTCTGGTATGAGTACTGAATTTGGCATAATTCATGCCACATAATTGCATCCTTGCTTTGGCATTCCTCCAGGATATCTTTGCTTACATTCTGAACGCACTTCCGGCAAACTTCTGGGGTGACATCTCCTCTACATAACGCTTGGCCATAGACTTGATCAGAACCATCTCCAACCGAAGTGTTATTAAATCCTTTATTAAGAGAAGTACTATAGGATAGAGAATCAAGAAGGGTCTTGAGGTTGTTCTCAAATGGGCTATTCACAGTGTAGTTAAGCTTAGGAGGACAATATGTGAAGTGAGGTTCTGCAGTAGCAGGGCTAGAGATCGTTAAGAGGGTAAGGATTAAGTAAAGTGGCGACATAGGTATCAACGTTAACCTCATCAAGTTAAGCTGGTCTCAGCCAGATACTATCAATTTCCCAAGCTATAAAATATTCTCAGAAACTGCCGTACGGGTGCTGAAACTGAGCTTGAGGGGACCATGTATGTTCTATGGGAATGATGGTGATTGGGAGGATATGCATATCCAAGTTTAGAGTTTTAAGAAAAAACCCAAGACGGTTGAATCATCACTAGCCATTGACTACAGAAACTAACAGATAACGACTTATAGTGCTCTAATACACTTAATTTACAACAACGCTGCTTTCACTCAAATTAAGGTTAGAAGGGGAGATGACCAAAACAACAAATGATGTCTTAAGTTAGCTGATCAAGAAACGGAGGTTTCCTTCACTTTTTAATATAACTAGCTAATGGACCCGTGCAATGCACGGGATGGGATGCAGTTTTGATTTTCCAATCAACTAAACATAAGAAAGAAACCGAATGAGTTCAAAATTAGTCCCTAAATTAAGAATGCTCAAACAATAATTAAGAATCGCATTGATGATAATTCACTAAACAAAGTGAACATTTTAACTCAAATTTAGCAATATCAATCTATTGTCGAAAACTACTATGAAGAAGAAAAAGGTACCATAACTTTGACACATGCATTTGTACCAAAATCCAATGAAGAATGTTAGTATTTTCATATCATAGTGAAATGCCTACTGTGATTTTGCAAAAGATGTTTCGATTTGTGTCCTACTCAACTTTTTTATATATAACATATCAAGGCCAACAGCCCTTTAAGAAAGTTCATAAATTTCAATAGAGTCAACTTATATTATTCTTGTGAGAAATACTTGGTGCATCTAATATATCTTGAAGTTAAGTTATACATGCATGCACGGCGAACGAAACTGGAAGAAAGATTGTAATCCAAATTCAAAAAGAGTAGGTCCCGAACCAAGTGTAATAGCTATACTTATAAACTCACAATAAAGCTTAGCAAATATATATAAGATTCCCTCATTAGCAAATATTTCCCTCGGAAGTTACAATAGCAATCTCGAATGAGCAAATGTTCCTCAGCTTTAAATTTTCTGTGAATCCTAAGCAGTCTTTCTTAGTTCACCAAAAAATGAATAAAAGTTTATGCAATACAGATATACCAATGAATGAATTAGTAAAGCTAACGACACAATCACTTACCAACAGTATATCAAAATGAATCCAGTACATTTATGTTATTTATTCGTTTTGAGTTTCAAGGACCAAATGTTGCAAGATTTTGATATTAAACTGAAGCCCTCGATCTTCCATTTCGTTGTCTTCTCGTGACAAATGGAAAAAATAAACTACAAACTACGCAATTAACAACATTTAAGTGTATGGGAAAAAATTGTGGTCTTAAAGATGCTAGTTAGGCATATAAAAATGCCAATGAACAATCTCTTATGGGATAAAAAGTGGTTGGTCATGAAAAAACATTCATCAATTTTTTCAATTATCATTAATAGTTTCTGCAATCAAGAGATATTATCATGAATTGAAAGATACTCCAAGCGTAACACATAAAATGAACACATCAAAGTAACTTAAATAAGCTTGTTTTCACGTGAACAACGATTTTGGATAAAAGAATAATTGTGAGGCCTAAAAGAATAATTGTGAGGCTTTACAACACCCTTCCATTGTTATTCATAACGAAACACTAATAGAGAAATTTATACTTACCCGTGAAAAAACACTTGAAGTGTGTTTAGATACGACAAACAACGTCATCCCAAACCGATTTCTCAATCTCTGGCTTGCTCTCAAGCCTAATAACCATTTTACCCTAACGGTACGTGATGAACTTCAGTATCTCGTCAACCCTACAAAGACTTAAGATTTAACAAATAGACAAAATGTTGGTAAAAGCACAAAATTTTACCCACTAAAGAATGACATTTGATAGATAATATAAAAAACACTTGAAGTGTGTTTAGATACGACAAACAACGTCATCCCAAACCGGTTTCTCAATCTCTGGCTTGCTCTCAAGCCTAATAACCATTTTACCCTAATGGTACGTGATGAACTTCAGTATCTCGTCAACCCTACAAAGACTTAAGATTTAACAAATAGACAAAATGTTGGTAAAAGCACAAAATTTACCCACTAAAGAATGACATTTGATAGATAATATAAAATGTGTAAAATAAGAATTCCATATTTAAAGAAAAAAAAGCATTTTTGTAAGGTTTGGGTAAAAAGTGGTTGGTCAAACTAAAAACAAATTTCATCAAAATTGTACAACATGTTTGTTATAATATGAACTATGACTTTTGCAAAAAAATAAAAAAAATTTGTGAGGCTATTTAAGACCACTCAATTGTACTTAATAATAAAAAGTAGCAAGAAAATTTTAGATTTAGCAATAGATAACTTGAGACATATGATTTTCATAGCGTCGGTGGATAAAGCAAAGAGGACACATGTAGGTACCTAACGCCTTGGCTTGTTCTCGAGCCTCATGAGAGCATCTAACACCTAGGTGTATGCATTGCAGCATTTTGTCAAACCCACGTGAGTTTAAGGCTTTTGTGAATAAACAAACTAGCGATTAAAACATAAAAGGAAGGTTCATCGTTAAAATGCACCTGCTAAATACTGAAATTGGTTACGATTGTAATTATGAGTTTTAGGCAAAAAAAAAAAGGTGCACCACTCTTGCATATTCTCTGATAAAAGCGTTTGCAGCAAGAATTTCAATGTAGTGACAAAAATTTGTTGTAAGTATTAATGGAATAAAAGTGGTCAGTCAGAAAATCTGTTATCCATGACTTTATCACTAACTGAGAGCCACTCTAAGCTTATCACTTATAAATAAAACTTAATAGTATCTCACATAAGCTTGATATCACATGAATTTATGATGCTTTTTTAACACCCTTACATTATCATTTAAATAGAAAAGTTCTAGATTTAGCACCAGACAATAACAAAGAGTGTCTTTACCTCGAGTTCATTTTCTAACTTGACAAATTGACTTGTATACTTGAAGATTCGTAGTCTTCTTCATCGGAAGACCTTCCCATCTAAGTTGCCCTCCACATGATTGAGGGTGGCAAAAGGCGCTTCGTTTTCCACCTTGGTGACTGAAGCTGCCTACGTGCAAAAAGATTTGTCAAAAAAATCATCAAGAAATGAAGGGGATAAAGTGAAGATCACTGACCCCTAGCATATAATCATTTTTGGCTACATCAAACATCTGTTATTATGTAAACTACTAACCAAGATCATAAGGACTCTAAGTAAACTACTATAATCAAGAAGAGCGTATGATAGATTAATTCGCAATGGAAAGTTTTCACTGTCATGCCATAAAAGGATCAACAAAATTGTTATATGCTTCACATCAGCTCCATTAGAAGGTTGCTCTGTACTTATAATTGTTCTACTAAGGGAGCTTATTACACGTGGGATTCTTTTACTCTGCACATGGCCTTTGGGAACAAATAATACCATGTAAAGGACAGGGTTTAACAACCGCCAATGCGCTTTTCATCTCGGTATTGGAATTTGTAGAGTTTTTTCAAAGACTTGATTATCGACATGCATCAACAAATTCAGCAAACATTTGTTGATGTATGTCGATAATCAAGTCTTTGAAAAAATATCTTTCTTCTCTACCAACAAAATAAAACCTTGGTATATCTTTCTTTCTGCCAACAAAGTAAAACCTAACAGCAATAATTCAGTAAAAATATTTTGGTAACAGAGGGAAAGATAAGGAAGTTTAGCTAAATGAAAAAACTAAAAAGGATAATAAACAACAACCGAAAAGGGTACTTGCATATATAGAGGTTCTTGGTATATCTTTCTTCCCCACCAACAAAATAAAAGCTTGGTATATCTTTCTTCCTGCCAACAAAATAAAAGCTAACGGCAACAATTCAGTAAAAATATTTTGGTAATAGAGGGACAGATAAGGAAGTTAAGCTAAATGAAAATACTAAAAAGGATAATAAACAACAACTGAAAAGGGTACCTAAAAGGCAGTCAAATTAAATAATAAAAAGGATATGAGCAGCAACTATCAATTAATTCTGAAAAAGTGCTATCTAAAGATGAATTTAAAAAGTTATGATTCGATCACCATATCTTCCTTTTTTCCTACGTGTAGTGCAGATGACTTCTTTACATTGGAAACATGAAAGAAGTTTGAAATCTTTAAAGAGCAGGTGAGTTTTTCCCATGGACTATATGTAGCAAATTATGTATAGCTCTTCATGCACTCATTTTCACACTCTTGCAAGCTCAAATTTGCCTAATGTCTGCTACTCCTAGCATCAGGAACCTTCAGGTCTGTGAGTCTATCAACTTTACAAATCTCTTCCCTTTACCCTTCCCACACGTATGCCCTTTTCTTTTCTCCACACACTTACTATACCAATCTTCAGGGAACTAAAGTTCAAAGCTTGGCAAGCATTTGCACTCCTTGGCCTCGTAGGAGTTATATGTGGCCGATGGGCAACAACACATACTTGTAGCATTGGTCTTGAGGAGCCAACCAGAACATAACCCATTCTTTACTGTCATCTCGCCATATATGACGGCCAATGGCTGTGGCTGCTAAACTATAGATACCTTATCCCATGAAAAAGCTAATGAAGGTGGAGAGACATATGGCAACGTTAAAGAGTTTGATTGTAGAGGATTTGTTGAATATATGGGACTCTAGTAGATTAAAAATGATGGACTCTTTTACATATATAGATAGACATTTTGATTGAAGAGCCCAACTGCGTTAGGGCACTCTCAGAACGAAAGTTGATGCTGATGTGTCACAAGGAGAAAGTTCCTAAAATCTTATGTGTCACAAATATAAGCGTTCTAAAATCGCACGTGTCGCAATTTTAAGCGAAGGCTTCAGCTTTTTATATATATATATATATATATATATATATATATATATATATATATATATATATATATATATATATATAGATTGGATGCTGAAATTTTCATAACAAACATTTTGCGGTAATTTAGAATTGTGGCGCACATGGAAAGCTGAGGGGGACTTGTTTAGCAGCCTTTTAGCTGCTGGTCTTAAGTTAGCTGCTGATGTTTATTTCTATCCTTTTTGTCAAGTTGCATATCAACTCTGTACATAGGGTTTAGGATCGATATTATACCTGATGGGTTTCTCTTCCTTCACAGTATGCTTTTTGATTGTAAACTAAACTGTAACATGGTATCAAAATTAAGCCCGAGTTAGGCCATGCTTCTTTCGGATCTACAATATGTTTTTTATTCGGCTTGAACCTTGAAATCACATCATATTCCCGCTACGCATGATACCCGATGGCTTCTCCTTCCTAAGAGTGTGCTTTTGAGTTAGGCATCAAATCTTAACACTTCAAAAATACTATCTTGAGCCTTGAAATCACATCATATTCCCGCTACGCGGGATACCCGATAGCTTCTCCTCCCTAAGAGCGTGCTTTTGAGTTAGACATCACGTCTTAACACTTCAAAAATACTATCTTCAAGCCACGCACCATTTAATGTGATAGATGTTCCATAAATGCAAGTTTAAGTGAGTACCGCACGTTTACAAGGTTTTAGTTTCACCGGCCTGGCGAGTCATCTCTTGATTAGATGACACTAAATGCATTCAATTCGTTCTCAAATTTACCATTCACGCCAACAAACTCTTTTGACGGACTTTGCAGGAGGTATTTCCCAGACAGGCGTAGAACAAGGCTCGATTCCCATTGGCAGGAGAAAGTTCTGCTCACGCTGCAAGAGAAGATGGCCTTCTTTTAACAGCAGGTCAATGATCTCAAGTCACACAAGACTTGGAAAAAATACAGAAACAAAACATCAAACAACGTGACCCATCTTGAAGGGAGCTTTGTCAACAAATAAGACTAAATTTAGCAACCAAGATACTACAAAATGTGGGACAATCATGCATGTGGATTATTCCTTTTTGGAAACTACCTTAGCGTGCAGATTTTTTTAGTCAGATCAAGATCATGGTCTTTAGGTCTTATGCGCGTTATCTGTTAGTGGTAGCTGAATCTTCCAAATGAGAAGCAGGCCGTTCAGGTTGACGAAGAGTTAAAATTGACATAACGATGACAAGTGAGAATATGGTTGGCCTGTCATGCATCGATGCATCTTCTTGAACACATAGTAGTCCAACATGCATGCATTTGACATATTCATCGAAGTTTCACTCTCAATGCACCTTCTTCAACGCATGGTCCTCGGTGAATCTTCCAACTGAGAAGCTAAGGCAGATCGTTCAGGTTGAAAAAAAGTTACCCCATGACATGGTTGGCCCGTCATGCTTCTATGCATCTTCTTGAACCCGGAATAGTCCAACATACATGCATCCCATATATTCATCGAAGTTGCATTCTCATTGCAGCTTCTTGAATACACAGTAGCCCGACATGCATACATGGATACAAGAATATATGTCACTAGTGACAACTTCTCTATTGATAAGAAATATGTTGTCACTATTGGCTCTGAGTAGCAAAGTTGTCACTAAATGCTTCCAACCATGCATTTATCAAGTGATAAACGTACACGTTTTTGTTACTATCAGTAGTAACAAAAACGTGATAGTAACAAAAACGTGTACGTTGAGGGCATTTAGGGATTTGTTGTTTGGTGATCTATTTGGAGATTAACTGGCAGTGTATTGAGGTGCTAATTGCAAGTATTTGCGTAAGGATGTATCTCCATCTTACCCTGTCGTATTCATATATGCAATTACTCTTCCTCTCTCTTTATTATAGCTTCTTGATTTTCCATTATCTTGTGCATTTGATTGCTAAATTGCAATGCGTTGGTTTGGTTCCCGAATTTCTTGGGTTAGACTTAGGGATCTTAAAATTAACTAACGGCATAAAGCTCTTTGGATTGTAAAATTGTGGTGACGGCTTGTTCTTTTATGCTCAATAGCCCAGTAAGTCCTTTAAAGATGTTGAACCAAAAAAAAAAAAAAATGAAAGAAATGGGGAAAAGAGAGTAATGTGTAGACATAGATACATATTTTAAAGATGTGTGCACGTTAATTGTTTTTAAAAATTTTAGGATAGTATTGACATTTCAAAATACAAAATGGTCTCATCAGCCAAAAATTCTTAGTTAGTATCACGAAATCCTAACGTTAGGAGAATTTGATACACTTTTTTACATTTTGAACTAGCATAATCATTTTGTCAAACACAGTTCTTCACTGTATTTTATCCTTAAACTCAACTAGAAAAGTGAAATCTTTTATTTTTATTTTTCTCCTCACTTAAAAATAAAAACACTCCAATGAAATGGCAATACATACATTAATCCCCTATAATTTGGACATCGTTATCCAAAAACTAAGGGCCCGTACGCTGACGAGATTTTTTTTCTGTATTCTATATTCTGTTTTTGGTTTCCAGAATTTAGTATTCAGTTCTAAAATCGTATTGTGTACTTTTACTTTTTTCCGTATCTAGTTTTTCAATTTTTTCTGTACGTTTATCATTTTCATTTTCGTTTTTACCAACTTTTTTCTGAATCAATTCATTAATGGACCCCACTATTTCTATTTTTAGGAAGACCCAGTGAAATGGGTGGTCTAGTTTGGTGAGTGTTTGTTGAAACAGGGTAGTAGATATGAGGAAGAAGAGGTGCTATTCTGATTAGGATAATACAGTTCGAGGAAAAAGGTGAAAACACCCCCAGCTTTTTTGACACTATTTGAAAATTTTATACAAAACGGAACCGAAAAAACGTAAACATACACGAAAAAAAGAGGCATCTTTTTCATCATCATTACAAAAATGAAAAATGAAAAACGTAAACGTACACCCCTAAACAACCGCCGTTAGTCATCACCGCCCACAGAAAATTTCTGATCTGTGAGATCCAACTTTCACTCACTAAACATGAGACGACTGCTTACTACGGGCTCGTCACACCTTCGCAAGTGCCGTGCTTTGTTCTCACGAAGCCCCATATCTCCTTGTGCTAATCGCCGCCATTGCTCTGTCGACAAATCTGGGTCTTTGAAGTTTAGTGAGTTTACTTCCACTCTTTTTGCGCCGGTCAATTACATGCGTCTTATGCATTGCAAGTGTTTGTTAAATTGCCCTAATGAGCAATTTCTTTTTCTATTTCTCTAGAAGCTGCCATGCTGTGTACATGATTTGTGCATGCATTGTAGTCTACTAGTGAATGATGTGGCGCCTGTACTTGCAACATTACTTAGAGGGCTTCTGGCGCAGCCTTAGACTTGTATGAATATCATCAGTGATTCATGGACCACCAATGAATATATGGATTGAACATGTTAATTGAAGTTGGTACGGAAAGTTAACATTTTGGAGCTTAGGCCGTTAGAGAAAGGCCCAAGAACGTATATTAGCATACCTCCAAGTGCCGTAGCATAACGAGGGACCAAATGCAAGCGCGGGCGCGGAGAATTGAACCCAAGACCTTGTGTAGCCGAGGGAAGAGATATAAGTCAACTGACCATCAGCTTTAAAAACTTAAGCTATCAGACAATGAG
This sequence comes from Escallonia herrerae, assembly GCA_033070095.1. Lineage (NCBI taxonomy): Eukaryota > Viridiplantae > Streptophyta > Magnoliopsida > Escalloniales > Escalloniaceae > Escallonia > Escallonia herrerae. The sequence goes on from JAVXUP010000573.1 coordinate 396,893, forward strand.
CCCACCAATGGACTAGAACTTAGGGTTTGATGGCATTTTTTGGTTGAGGGAAGGGGGGGGGGGGGGGGGGGTAGGTGGTAGATGCATCAGTACAGGCTCTACTGTAAGTGAGATTAGTTTATAATTATGTTTTATGAGCAACTGGTGCAATATATTTCTTTTAACAGATTTGTACGAATCTCGGCTGTCTACGTTTTAATTACAGGAGAGCATGCCAGTGGGCTCCCAACCAGTGTCGTGATAGTGCTTCAAATGGCAAAACCGCAAGAAACTAGCAATCTTACATGATGTAATTTCTTAGGTAACGATTATATTTTATCTTTAGAAGCTGCTGGTGGGTTGACAACTGAGTAGACATTTATCAGCATTAAGAATCTAGTCAAGTTTGCTAGCCTTCTAGCAGTGTGAGATGTATTGTCACCATTGTCTTGTACCAAGAAATACTTGGTGTAGTGCCCACCTCCATAGTGGGTAAAGTGAGCCTGTGGTGAACTGATAGAGACAACTGGGTCAGCTTACCGGCTTTGGTCTCTCGTCGGATAAACCTTGGGTGGAATATTATGATCCATGTCTGCACGTTAACAATAGTAGCATCCGCTAGAGCACTGGCAGCTCTGGTCTTGGGGATGAGTTGCCAGAGCTTGCATGGCAATCAGATGGCAGGCTAGGCTGTTACTGCTACGTGAAGAAGATTTAGCTGTTTGGATCTTTTCTCCCAGTAAAATATAATGCAAATTCTCGTGGCCTCATCCTAATCTGGTTACTTAAGAGGTACTTTCCCTTAACGGCATAGTACTACGAAACCTTAGATAAGTTATCCTAAGTGTTGCCACACACTATGTCCCCTGATACAATCAATAAAGTTATTTACAGGCTCAGCTGAAGGTACTTATATAGTGGTTGTTGGCATGGGATGTTTGCTATGTTTTGTTAGGGAAGCTTCAATACATTATATTGCACCATAGTTGGATATTATGTGTTTGTTTTGAATCTTTGTCAGAAACTTTAATCTTTCCTTTTGTCCAAAGGGAAAATTTATCTTGTTTGGAGTTTGGTTACTACCAACTAGCACAAATCTGCCCTTCATGCTCTAAATTCAAGATTAGAGGATAATGTTGTTAGGAATCAACACGAGCACCAGATTTGGCATAATGGAGGGGGGACTTTCCACAAGTCAGCTTGCATTGCTCCAACAGCACTCTTAGAACTTGGTGCAATACTTCATCCGAATTCTTTTGTGGGTTCAAATGCTCATATTGGATCAGGAGCTATTATTGGGCCTGCTGTTACAGTTGGTCAATTAACAAAAATAGGGTAAATTACTTGTTTATATGGAGTAGCTGTCTTTGCAACTCTTATACTATCAGAAGTTCTTCCTGCATCAGCATATATTGTTCGAATATGATCTCTATGAAGTGATATCTATATCCATGAGGGACTCTCTCTCTCTCTCTCTCTCTCCCCCCCCCCCCTCTCTCTCACTCACCCACCCCCACACCCACACACGCAAACCTAAACGCTCACCTAGTCATATCCATCCCAACCCACCTCCAGCACCCTAGTCTTGTTAAAACAATTCCATAGTGGCACCAAAGCATTATGGAAAAAAATTATCTCATCTATTGACCTCTCTGTCCAACACCCCCCCACCCCGTGCTCTTTCTAATTGTTTTTCCCCTAATATGCATGTATAGAAGTTTACATCTCAATTGTAGAATGTTGTTCATATGATCATGATATAATGATTGGTCTTCTCTCTCTCTCCCCCCCCCTCCCCCTCTCTCTCCCTCTTTGCTTCTAATGCCCTTTTAACAGCTATTGAAGTTTATGTTTTGATTGTAAAATGATCTTGATATGAACATGATATAAATATACAGATGATCCGGAATGGGTTTGGTTCACGTCGATATGAAGACCATTATATGATTAAGGCCTATGAGTGACTCATCGGATTGAGTGCAACATAATCAGAGAGAGACTTCTGTGACTAAAATCCTTTTATCAGAAATTGTGAGCAAAACATGCATGATTTAGTGAACGCTTTATAGTTGGTGATGTTCACTTTTTCTTTATTGGTCTTGCGTGTTGGACTATGAGTGGTGTGCATACTCCGGTAGATAGTCATACATATACATATTTGTGTTCTACAGCCAGTTCTCCAATTGTTGCTAATCATTTCAATTATTGGTTCCTTTTCTCTTTTCCCGATTGAACTAAACCAGGTATAATGTTGCACTGAGTAATTGCACGATTGGTGATTCATGCATTATTCACAGTGGAGTCTGTATCGGTCAAGATGGTATGTTTAGATTGTGCTAAACTTCGTTGTTTTTGGTATCAGAAAAGTATTATGCTGCTTTCTCCATTATAGTTTTGTGGCGACAGCATACACTGCTGCTTGGATGTGCAGTGCATGTTATCTCATGTTGACGAGCACAAACTATGTTGCCACTGCCGATGTAGCTAAGCTGTTTCTTTACAGGATTTGGACTTTTGTGGATGAGCACGGGGACATGGTCAAGAAGCCTCAAGTAAATATTCACTTGAACTTTGTTTTTGATGGCTTTTGTTTCATTGTGCTCATTATGCTTCTTTCATACATGTTTAATAGTGATTTTTTTCTGTTCCGATTGTATCTTAAGTATCAAAAAAGGTTCTATCTTGAAGAGCTCGTGGCATTGTATTTAAGATGCTCAGAAGTCATAGTATGTAACTAACTTTTTGCAGAAAGATCCTTCAGATGTCCGTATGTAAGGTCTCCAGCATGCAATTGCTACTGCTTTCCAAATTACTAATGTCTATCAATGCACAAGTTGCTGACTTTTGGATCTTAAGTACTGTTGATAATATTAATTTAATACATCCAAAAATTGCCACCAATAAATGCCAGTAGATTTTTGGCTTAGATATCTTATGTTTATGCAATATGGATGATATTATCCCATACCTTCAGTTTGAAATATTAATTTATGCTTATGGCTTTGTTTCCTACTTGCAGCTCCTTAAAGCAATGATTGGAAACCATGTGGAGATAGGCGCAAACTCATGCATTCACAGGGGCAGGTGAGCTTCTTTTGACTTTGAATATACTTGTACTTGTTATTGCATGTGGTTTATGGATTGATCATTCCGAGTTGCTGAAGCATAAAACTTTACCACAATATTTCTTTTGCAGTTGGAGCTTAAAAGGCAATTGAGCTTAAAAAGGCAGTCCTATTCGTTTTTCTTGTGCATTTTTGTAAAATGGCTGTTGAACGTGAAGAGGAATTTTCTGCTGCTGTTAATCTGTAATAAGCATAGACATCTTTTCTGCTATGCATGTGCTCCTGGTATATCATACATATATCCAGTTTATGTACCAAAAAGAAACGAGGTTTCAGTTTCCTTGATTTGCTTATTGTGACCTTACAGGGCATTGTTATTGGAACTCCTGGTCGCTTGAAGGACTTGATTGAAATTGGGGTTTGCATCGTAAAGGAGGTTTCTTTTGTGGTGAGTATGTGATATCCTTTTATATTGATATCATGTACACATTTTTGTTCAGGCTATTTCTGATCTCTGGGAGGTTTTTCAATTGAAGCCCTTTTTTTCTAGAGCAGACTGAACTGCCAAAATCCTTGTCTAGTTTTTACCTTGCTTGTTGGCAGTTTTAAGACGCGTAATAGTCATTTTGCCGGCATATAAGATGCGCTACTCTCTAATTGTGTACCCTAATAAAGCTCACCCTTAGGTAAATCATGTTTGAAGCCTCTTGGATTTTATAAGGTAGGCAAAGCTTCATCTCTCAAACAGGTGTCCAATGATTGAACTCGAAAGACGTAGAAGTTGTTTGAGGTTTGTTTGAGAAAACAAACCGAACACTTCATTCAAATCAAAATATGTAAAATTTGTTGGAGGTTTGGCTGGAAAAACTGACCAACCTTCAAACCTCGCGTTGGAAAAAGGAAGTTATTTGCTTTGGTTGATAAAAGGAAAAGTAGTATACTACTACTGATTGAGGAGATGAGATGTAGTGCGCCAGCCATCCTGCTAATTAATCTGCAAGCAGTCGCTTGTTTTTGGTGATAATAATACTATAGTCAAAGTGTCTGGGAATTAAGAAGTTGTGAATGTTGGGATTTACATATCAGGACATGGTAGGGAGGAGGGTCCCTTAATGTTGTAGAATCTTGATGTTTTCCAACTTCAGTAAATTTACAAGTCAATTGTTCTTGGCCTTGGTCTAGCGGCTGAGCCCCTGGCTTCATATTTTTGGTGTGGCATGCTCAATGAATCTGTAGAGAGAGGCCTTGACCCTTTATTCGTATGATACATGCCTAATGGATTGATGAACCCATCAAACCGGAAACATGAGACCATGAAGTGAAAATATCATGGGCAAGAGGGGAGACTTGGTCGGATTTTCTCAGAGAACACATCATCCAACTTGAGCTCACACCCTGACATTCTGTATCATCTCTTGCAAAAATGCATCACAACAATCTGAGTCCCTACTAAAGTTGACATTCTTGCGCCAGTCAAGCTGGAAAGAACAGCTAAGGAGAATATTTTCTGGCTCATTGGAAGTTTAGCTATGGATAAGAAAGAATAATTTGGCGCCAAATATGATTTCCCTGTGCTATATATACTCGTAATTAAGACAAGAGCATTGCATCCAAGATGCAGAATGCAGGAAATTTGTACAAAAGTGGGGTCTTACATGATATGAAGAGTCTCAGTTTGGTGGCTAAGAATGACTTGCCTGCTCACCCAAGGGCTCTGCAATCGAATTATCATGTCATCGGAACCTCTGTTTGGTTTCCAGGCAGTCATATTTTGGCCAGTCTGACTGGTTCTTGTTAGTCATGCAAGGCCCTTCTCTTTAAAAGATTGTAAAACTCTTGCAAAATTATCAATACAGAAGAAAGACAAAGCAGAAATAGCATAAATGGAACACAAAAAATCTGCAAAACATCTGGCCCATGATCAATGACGTAAACTGATTTTCACTTGTGTAATGTGAACTTAATGTTCTTGTGCTTGACTGCTTATTCCCCTTTTGTCGTATTAATGTTACGTGTCCAAGTGAGCTAACATTTCTACTGAACAATTGGGGGTTTCCCCAGGTCCAAGGAATAATATTTTGGTAAGTAAATCATGCTCATTCAAGCCTATGCTTAGAGTTCATATCCCTAGTGTGATGTTAATTGCAATCGAAGTTATAACTTTTGCAGATCAACTATCTAATTCTAGAATTGCAACTAGATGTTATGTTTATTGATTCATCAAGAACCTGCTATTTCAGGCTCCAAATCCTTCCAAAGTAGTGGCATGTTGTTCCAAAATATTTTTGCAGTTGTCTTCTATTTTTGGATGGTGGCAGAGAGCTCTGATTCATCAGACACTTGACATCTATATGTTTTCATTGTTCAAACCCTATAACAAATTCTAGACTACAGTAATTTTTTGAGTTCTATCCTTATGCTTTATGGCCGTGAGTCTTGGCCGGCATAGTGGTTCGACTAAAGACTGGGATATCCGATCACAGAGATCGCTAATGAACTTCTATATATCACGAGTGTATTCCTGTCCCCTTTAGCTTAATAATTCTAGTTCTTACTTGGTAGCATTTTGCTGTCAAATCTTGATCTTTCTAGGTGTCATGGGGTGGGATAAATCTATATCATAATTTGGGGGATATGGGTTTTGCAGTTTTAAAGATTTGCTATTTTTGTTTTGATAGTTTGGATAATGCATCTCTCTTTTTTCGTCTCTTTTTTGCTTCTCTGTTTGCATCATATGATAGTTGAACTTGTGTAAATGTTTACTTGAGTGCATGGTTGTTTTTCATATGATTGTGTCTCTTCTGTTGTGTAACTAATGATTACATATGATCGAATTGTTCAGGTTTCATAACATAAAAAGGCAAAGAAGAATTTTGTCACTTTGAAAAATTTGCAAAATATGATGCAAGAATGAAAGGGGCTACGTTGACAAGTTTTTACCTTTCTTAATGCATTCTATTTGTCGACTAGTTTTTCGGTTCAATTCGATGTATGTTATACAGGTTAAATTTATAATTTTCTTTCTTGACTTTTTTTATTTTCAGGTTTATATGTCAGGAAGACATCAAAACTTTTGTTGGACTTTAAAGAATCGCTATGCACTGTGATGACATTTTGGATGAAATGTATGTATCTTTAGGTTTGGTTATTCAATGACATTACATTTGTATGTTTTTGAAATTGAGAATTTTTGGATGGTTATGTAATTAGGATGTGAATGTTGGATATGCTATGATTGATGAATGACATTAACTTGTTTATAATGATGAGTTTATAAGCTCGATAAATCGACTTGGTTGTTCATTATTTGTGTTGGATTGGAGCAGGATTACACAAACTATACTTGACTTTCACGTCATTTTTTGGAAAATGCTGCTATTATCGGTGTTAGGCCAGCGTATTTTTAACGAATTTCACAATATGCCAGGCAAAAAATTAGTGACAATTGCTCAAAAGTGTCGTAAATAGGAACGACATTTTTAAGACGATGATAGTGTCGCTAAATTAACGACATTTCAAAGATTATGCCGCCAATAAAAACTGACACTTTAATGGAAACGTTGCTAGAAAATGCCGCTAAACAAAACTGGCACTTGATAGAAGTGTCTCTATTTTAATGACATTTTCAAGATAATGTCGCCAAATAAAAACTGGCACTTTTGTAGAAACGTCGCTAACTTAGAGACAATTTTTTTCTAAACTGTTGCATAACTAAGTTGAATATTTCGTGCAAAAGTGTCGTAACTTTAATGCCGACATGTCCAAAAAGTGTTGGGAAATTTTCGACGGACGAATTTGCGATGCTTAAGAAAAAAGTTGATAAAGTATCGGGAAACCACTTTGCGACACTTTTACTATCTTTGACAATATTTTTCTAGTGTCGCCTAAGCTGCTTTTTTTTGTAGTGGACATTGCACACAACTGTCGCACCCTTGCACCGCGCCACTAATACAGTCGTGCCCCCGGCTTTCTAGCACATTACAGCGCCCTTGATGTTGGTCCATCTATTTACCACGTCATCCGTGTTCCACCATGGACGTGGAACATGCTTCGACCCGTTCTCCGAGGGATTGCAACATTCCGAGGGGATCCACTTGCAATGCTTCAACACGAGGACCCTTTGGCGTGACAGGTTCACTCTCAAAGACACTATCTCCGCTTGAGGCTGCTTGCATGACACTAGGCATGTCTCTGAGCTGTGACCACGTCGTACTTACATTATTAGTGATCGTCGAAACTCCAGGACAATGACCCTCGGGTCATTCCGAAACGAGAACAAGTCTTCGGAGGGCATCGCGCCTAGCCTTGGGATGGCAATGGGGCAGGTCGGATGCAGATCTTATAAAATGTGAATCCGTCCCACTCTTCATGAAACTTCGCCCCGCCCCGAATCAAGTTATGTATGTGGAATACTATAACCGATCTTGTGTAAATTTAGGAAACCCATACCCGCCCCGATCCGCCCTGCCCTTGCTGTGGCACAAAGGAATTAGTGGAAAGACTCCAATCCAAACCAGCTTTCTTATGGATCCTTTCTCCTTCATCACCTTCCCTACATTCTCAACTTCTTCCCACTCTCCATCGGAAGCATAAATATTTGACAACGTCACAAAATCTCCGGGTCTCTTCAACTCCATCTTCAAAATATCCTTAGCCATCCGCTTAGACAGATCTCTTCTTTTGTGGAGTTTACATCCATTAAAGAAGGCCCCAGCAATTGAATCTGTAACTTCCATTGGCATCCAGATCTCTTCTTTTGTGATCCATTAAGAAGGCCCCAGCAATTGAATCCGTAACTTCCATTGGGATTTCCTTTACCAAATTATAAGCTTCTTCCATTCTCCCAGAACGAGAAAGAAGATCCACGACACAGGCATAATGTTCTTTACTGGCATTAACCCTGTAAGAGAATACCTAAAGGCGGCGAATGTTCAAAAGAAAGATGCCACTGCCATCATGGATTTTAGTTCTTAAGAAATGAGACTCCCAGCGCGAGGAGCAAAGAATCAAGCCAGAAGAATAGATATGAAAGAGTCAGAGTCTTCCTCACCTGGGCTTTATTGTTGCTTAGCTCCATCTAAGAACTTTGAAGAATCCTTATCTCTTTCTATCCCCGGGATTCACTGAAAAGACTGAATTTGCTGATTGATTCGGCCGGTGTCTCTTTGGAGCCGGCAGAAGAGAGTTGAGTGAGAGAGAATAGGTGATCTAAGGTTTAGGACAAAACCTTATATATATATTACATGATAGACGGCTAAGATTAAAGATCGTATATGGTAAGTATACTGGGGTGGATACGGGTCGCGGGGCGGGTCGGACAAAATACCATACACCACCATAGCCCGCTGCGGGTTAAGAAAAAACTAGGGCTAATTACACCTATGTCCCTGAGGTTTGGGGGTAATTACACTTGAGGACACAAAGTTTCAAAATGTTACACTTATGTCCGTTGACAAACAGAACCCTAAAAATTCTAACGGTTTTAACAAAATGACTTTATTACCCCTGACTTGAAAATAAATTACCCACTTAATTTACTGATTATTCTTCCTCTCCCCACACCCAGCACCCACACACACACCCCCCGCGCCCAAACCCCATTTCTGTCACTTCTGCATGAACGGAACGGGGTCAAGGACAGCCCCCAATCGCCACACCCCTGTTGCGGGGGAGAAGAGAAGAGATGGAGGGGAAGAGCGATGGCGACGTCGCCGGTGGTGGATCTGCTTTGTTCGGCGAATAACAGAAGGGACTGCCGGAGGAGAAGGGGGCTGCCAGGGTGAGGGAAGGGGCTGTCGGCGGGGAAGGGGACTGTCGGCGGGGAGGGAAGACGTTGCTGGGGTGAGGGAAGGGGCTGTCGGCGGGGAAGGGGACTGCCGGCGGGGAGGGAAGAGGTTGCTGGGGTGAGGGAAGGGGCTGTCGGCGGGGAAGGGGACTGCCGGCGGGGAGGGAAGAGGCTACCGGGGTGAGGGAAGGGGCTGTCGGCGGGGAAGGGGACTGCCGGCGGGGAGGGAAGGGGTTGCCGGGGTGAGGGAAGGGGCTGTCGGCGGGGAAGTGAAGGTCGGGGTGAGGGAAGGGGCTGTCGGCGGGGAGGGAAGAGGCTGTCGGGGTGAGGGAAGGGGATTGCCGGCGGGGAGGGAAGGGGCTGCCGGGTGAGGGAAGGGGCTACCGGCGGGGAAGGGGACTGCCGGCGGGGAGGGAAGGGGCTGCCGGGGGTGAGGGATTGGACCTAATTTGGAAATTAGGGTTTCAACAAAACCCTAATTTTGGGTTTTAAAACCCTAATCTTTAATTAAGGCTTGAATTCTTAATTTAAAAAGGGGTAGTATCGTCATTTTAAAAATATGTATTGATGACATCAGCAAAAAACTACACTTTTTGGACTGAATCCTAACGGATGGACACGGCTGATACATTTGAAACATGTTTGGTCACGGAATGTTACATTTTGAAACTTTGTGTCCTCGAGTGTAATTACCCCCAAACCTCAGGGACATAGGTGTAATTAGCCCTACCCTACCATACCCGCCCCTATGACCCGGTCAAAGTTAACATAACCCTCTCCTATTGGATTGGAGCGGGTCGGAGATCCGCCGGTTGCGGATTTTATTTCCATCCCTAGCCTAGCCGCCTGACAGTCGATTGTAGGGAATTCTCCCCCACCACTGTTAGGTTCTCCACATCTCTCGACGCTTCCCGTGGGACTCCGTAAGGGCTTTGGACCGGTGACTAGAGTAAGGGTATTCTCTGATCATGCCAACGTAGTGTGGTCAATCTTTTCAAACAGGAAATGGAGTTGTGTGGGGCATGCAGGACAAATATGTTAACCGACAATCTGAAGGACCACTAGCATTTGTGGGCCCCGTGGTGATGTGTCCAGGGGATGCCACGTGACGGCTAATGACACATGGATACTTTTGCTTATAGATAATAGTGGACTTTGGATTTCATTTTGGGAAAACTTCATTTGCTAAAGTCACTTTCTCCATCAAGAACTCAGAGCTACAGAATCCCAGAGAGAAACTTAACTGGACCCTAACGCTAGACCATAACATTGGACCTTGACTTCGACCTCAGCTCTGATTGTTGACTATCAGCCTTATTCGTCTCAGCCTTGCCCCGCAGTACTCTCACCCCTTAGGCCCTATCTGAGAAGCCTTGCTCTCTACCCTTACTCCACCCTCACTGTATCCCACTACTGAATACCTGACAGCTGACTCTGATTGTATCTTTTGTAGCACCTCTAGGTAAGTTACAAAACTTCTTCCTTGGCATCAACTATATATAGCTAGTTGTACATAGAAATGCATAGCAATAAGTTGGCAAACTATGACTATATATGGCGCATTGGTTCATGTGCTAATGTGCACCTTCAGTCTAGTCGTATTTCTTAATTTTCGCATGCTCATTGACGATGTGTGGGACAATGTTGCAAGTGGCTGCAGAATATCATTGTTGGTTTTGAAATTTAAAGAAAGGGATGATAACCCGAGTAGGCGTCGACCTTTGGTAACTTTGGCAACGTTTATACTGGAGACCAATCCTTTGGCAACTTGAATACACATTTACAAAGCACATATATGTTCGGCACATAAAATATGAAGCAGTATACGTACAAAATCCAACAATGTTTTAACTTAAGGGTGTTACTGGTGCCACAAACCATTCATTGGCTCCGCTACTGGGGTAGTATATCAGACATTGTTAAGTGACAGATTGTTATAGCATGTTTGTTGGTGATCAGCAATTCTTCCAACGGAGAAGGCAGTTCGTTCGGGTTGGCATAGGGATACAGTGTCACTCATTAGCATTTTAACAACAGATGGCATTGCTGGCCTGTCATATGCGTCTTCTTGAACACACAATAGTCCAACATGCATGTATTTCAAGAATTCGTCATCATATGAATCATTTAATAGTGGATCGATTAATTCCAAACATTTTCCTTGATTCCATAATTGCCATATCTGCATCACAGTTCGATCGAGGTAATATTAGGATAAGCCATATACCTGACATTGTAACCAGTTCTGAACTTACATATGATAGAAGGCTAGGGGCGTGCTTGGAGAGAGAGAATTTAGCATTTGTTCTTCCCGTTATGATCTCAAGCAAGATGACCCCAAAGCTAAAAACATCAGACTTGATGGAATATAGTCCCTCCATTGCAAATTCTGGAGCGATATATCCACTGCCAGAGAAACACAAGAAATGTTTTAACGATCACATGGTGAAAGCAGAAATGAAGGGACCTGAGAAATACATATTTGAACTTTGAGAAACAGGCAAGTAAAACTATGTAGTACGAATTTGACAGCGGATGAGAGAAGAAGACGTAAGCTAAAAGGATGATTTACTAAGTTCCGACTATTTTGGCAGTGTTAGCTGCACTGTCACTTCCTCCAAAGATCCTTGCCATTCCGAAATCAGAGATCTTAGGATTCATGTCCTTGTCCAGTAACACATTGCTTGGTTTCATGTCCCTATGAATGATCCTAAGTCGAGAATCTTGGTGAAGATATAGCATTCCCTTGGCAATTCCCTTTATGATGTCGAGACGTCTGCTCCAATTCAGTTGTGCGCGCTTCTTGGGATCTAAGCAAATAAAAAGTTATAATGATGAGATAAAACACAGTAACGCGAATTTCCAGAATATCACAAGATAGAAAAGGAATTAAGTCTTGTGAAAGAAATCCAAGAGCACAAACCAATGAGGAAGGTATCAAGGCTGCTATTAGGCATATATTCGTATATCAATAGTCTTTCCTCTCTTTGAATGCAAAATCCCAAGAGTCTGACAAGATTTTTGTGTTGAAGTTTAAGTATTAGTAGGACTTCATTCAGAAACTCGTCTGAACCTTGCTCAGAGATGTTTAAGAGCCTTTTTACTGCCACTTCCTCCCCATCTGGTAAGATACCCTTTTAAGCGAGAAACATGGTAAGCCCAATTGATTGAATGAAGTGACGTAAAATTTTGAAGTTTAGAAAACCAGTTGGGAACATATTGCTAGAAAAAGCTATATACCTTGTAAACAGGGCCAAAACCACCTTGTCCCAGCTTATTTAAGTCAGAAAAGTTATCAGTAGCTGCATTTAGAGTGTCCATATCAACAAACGGAAGCTCTTGAAGATTCAGGCTGGCCCTTCCTTGCATATTTTCCTTCAGGTAGTTGATGTTATCGGGGTCATCCATGTCTTCAACTTGAATATCTTGCCTAGATATACTGTTTTCCCCTGGCATGGAGGGGAGATAGGCTAGAATGTTAGGAAGAAAAGCAACATTAATCCAGAAGAATCATAGAACTATACCTTTTGCAGTTTGACTAAGACAAACACGATATATACAAAAACCCAGCAGCGCCACCACTAGCATTGTTGACCCAATTGCGAGAAGTAAAATCATCCATATTTTCTTTTTGTCACCTGGTTTGGAATCTGGAAAAATTTAATGAGAAAAAAATTTAGATACCTTAATTATATGACTTGACCAAGGTTATCCAATTAACACAACATTTTAACATAATCCTGGATTGCAAAGTACTTTAGAGGTACTTACTTGATGTTGAGGAAGGTAGTCTAGTTGCATCTCCAAAAAAATCATAGAGCTCGTACCTTAAGTAGCAGCTACGACTAAGAAGCCTTGCGCCACGAGAGAAATACCAAGGGAAAAGGTTTGTTATGGCAGTCTCAAGGCACAGATTACAGTCATCTGGAGATAAGTCTCTAGTGCACTGCGCAAGAGCATGAAGTGTTTCCTTGGCGGCAAATTGTACCTTTCCAGAAGCATTCATACCAGCTGAAGGATCAAAAGCTGCTATGTTGCTGAGATTGTGTAACGTGCCATTCACGAGAAGTATAAATCGTTCTGGCTGCGAAACATTTTGGGTATTAGCTTGAACTATGTTTCCTGTAACGTCCAAAAAGCCAAAAAAGTTCTGATTTGAATAGCGCAATTGGCATTTGTCTTCCCATACAACTGCTTCATTTGAGTTTGGACAAAGCTTTTGGATGTCTAGTGCTGCAGTTGCTATGCATTTTCCACAGTCATCCTTCGAAGCATATTGGTAGCAGAGATACAGACCATAAACGGAATCTGGATTATCTCCTGTGGAAGATTTGGCAAAGTCGGAGACCGAAGCATTTGAGGTTAAAGAAGCAAAGAGACTACTGACATGATCCTGAAATGAATTATATGTAAAGTTGGTTGTGTTTGAACAGATGTTGTACGGAGGATCAGCACCAGCAAGATCATGAAGGACGACAAGGAAAGAGTGAAACAATATTATGCGATAAACTTTCAAAGTGCTTTGAAGGAAAGACATCTAGGCTTTCTTAGTGATCTGGAACTGTGAGCACTTTAGGCTTAGGCTGAGCCACTTGGGGTATAAAAGAAGACCAACTTCCTGCAAATTTAGCTTGATAGGATTTTCCTGGAAATGCATCTAGGAAGGGTAACATCAAATTTAAATTTTCTTCTTCGAACGTCAACAATGATGCAAGCTCTGAAGACTGGAACACTCGAGTCTCGTCAATTTATTTGTTTTTCCCCGTCTTGTCCTTGTTTAGCATGGCGCCATGAAGGTTTACACATAACTATCTATATGAATTTCTAGGAAGGAGGTTCACAGATAACTATCTATCCAAAGAATCATCAACCTGGACCACCTGCTTTTCCAACCAATGGGGCTCCCATTGACTAAGAGTGAACCTAAGGAGCTGGTGCAACCTGTCTAGATCAAAGGAGCTGAAGTTTGTAGTGCTTTTGCACTCAAGAAAGATTGCTGGTCCAGAACTCCCAGTTAAACAAGAAACCGGGTGGCCCTTTGTCACGAAAGGAACTAAGTTCTGTCGTTAAAGAAACAACTTGTTGATAACAACGATTTCTGTAACTTTTTGGGAGAAATGTTACATTTTACCTAAACTAAACTGTATATGTTGTCAAAAACTCAATACTTTTTAATTTTGTAGTTCATATTTGTATGTTGATACGTACACTGCAGATTTGAATTGTTGTGCATGTATATAAATTTATAGAGTTGTCAAAGGGCCGGGCTTGGGCCGGCCCAGCCCAAGCCCATCGGGCCTGCTGTGGGGGCCGGGCCGGGGCCGGGCCAGTGGGGCTGCCAACCGGGCCGGGCCTGCCGAAGGCAAACCTAGGCCCAGTCCAGGCCCTGGCCCTAGGCCCAATAGCTAGGGCCGGGCTTGGGCCGGGCCCGGGCCCTTTTTTTTTTTTTCTTGTTATTCAATTTTAAATTTCATCTCTAGGCAATATTCACAATTTAACGAACCTAATCTTTATCCTTTTATTTCATTATAAGTAATATACATATATATGTATGTATGTATATACATATTTATTTGTTAGCCATTATATTTTTTATTATATGTTAAACATTTTCATACTCTTCTTGGTGAGCTTTATTAATAAAATCTTAACACATAACAATTTATATAGAAAAATAATAAATGTATTCATAGGCCCTCCTCCTTTTATCCGGGCTTGGGACCGGCTGCTTGTAAACAAACAGGCGAAGTTACCTATTTTTTTATATATACGAAAAAATATATATCTTGCTTGTAAAAATTTATTTTATATATATGGAAAAAAAGTATATTTTGTGAAAAAATTTATTCTTAAAATTCTAACAATCAAAATAATAATGCATGTCTATCCAAAATATCAGCAATCAAAGATCAAGAAATCTGCAACGTCAACCAAAAGGATCAAAAGAGGAAAATAAAAACAAATTACCTAATCATCCAGAAGTACTTCAATATCCGAGTCACTGCTCTTCCTATCATCAATCGGTTTATCTTGCTCGCGGTATTTCGCATCAAGATAATCCTTCCAACATACACATAGCTCGAGCGACTCGGGGTTAAGACGACTCCTCCTGTCATCCAAAACCCTCCCGCTGGCTGAAAATGCCGACTCTGAAGCAACCGTGGAGGCTTGCACTGGCAGTACATCCCGTGCAATTTGGGATAAAGTTTTATACATGTTTTGATTTTGTTTCCAAAAATTTAACAAATTAAAATTAACCTGTTCTTGCCTTGATAAATCAGAATAATGATCAGTATTTGCATATACACCAATCTCATTAAAAGAGGAAAAAGTATACGAACCTGCCGAATTAGAAGTACCTTCACCTGGTAGTTGTCTTGCTACTAGATGTTCAAAGCCCTGAAGGTATGGCGCATAATACCTCTCAACAGTGGATGATGATGTAGCTCGCCCGCGCACGTCAGCAGAATTACGATAGACGTTGAACAAGTCCTCAAACCTCTTGCTCACTTTTGCTGTGAATGCGGTTGTCTCCTCTGCTGTGTAGCACATTAATTTCGATATCTCTTGTATCGAGGCGTTCACGCCATGCAACTTTAACCTAGGATCTAAACAAGTAGCCACAGTAAAAATAGCAGGCAGTTTACTCCAATATTTATTAAATTTTTGATCCATCACTTTTACTATTTCCTTAAAGGGTCCTATATATCTCCATTTTGTTAACAT